>OW240916.1:55504594-55524239 GCA_933207985.1 Pelobates cultripes
CGGTTTCTTTTGGTTATATCTCCTCCGCAGTTATCGGGTAGGTTCTGGTCCACAATCTGGCCTAACTACCCCATTTTCAGATATTTACATATCATCTTATACCCACAGGTCAACTACCCAACAATATCACAGTTACGTCATTGAGAGATCAGCCTGACTCACTTTCAGGTACTACGCCCAGAACCCACTATTCCCTAAAATATTTGAGGGGTACTGGTCCTAGGTTAGGTGGCCCAATTAGATAAAATATTTCTGGTCTTAATCCATAGGCTAGTGGTCCCGTGAGGCCAACATCCCTAACCTCACACTCGGAGGTAATACGTCCCTCGGGCCAAATCATAGCTAGCCGCCTCGCATCAATACAAAGAGAGGGCCTCACCTGTCACTCCCAATCTTTCTTATGCTTTAAATGACACCGAGAGGCCTACACCCCGCCACAACGTTCAGTGGCCTCAATCTTCCCCTCGGGCCCACGCATAGATAGTGCCTCTCAAGCCGCTTGGCAACTAGCAGGGTCTCATCTGTCACGCTCAAAAGAAGCTTAATTGTTTCACCGCTTGGTATTTAGCTAGCCCACCAGTACCCACCCACAAAACATTTTATACGACTGACTATTTATATTTATAATTTCAGTTATGTCACTAACACCAGATATCCCTGAAGAACTATCACTACCTAGCACACCCGCTAGGCCTGCCACCCCTGGTCCGGGTACAGACGTGAATAGCCCTGCATCCCTTAGATCATGGACCATACCACATCTTACAGCTGAACTAAGAAGACGCTGCATCCCTTTCCCAGCTACAGCTAGGAAGGCGGAGTTGTATAGGCTACTGTACACTACCACTGACAACTCCGAGGCAGGAGAAGGCCCTAGAGGATCGCAAATGCCAGCATTTCATGCTATGATGACGTCCCTTATGGCATCCATGGGTACAATCAGCGACAGGCTGGACAAATTGGAGGCCGGTAGTGTTACTCAGTCCACGACAAATACAACAGTCACCACTCAGCCTCTTGCTAATACCTTACCCGGTAATACCCTGTCAGCTACGGCTGATATAGAATCTATTGATCCTTCACACATGGTCCCAGCTCACCTTAAAAAATACATTCTGGAAGGCAAGGACGTTAACCTAGCTTCATTACTCATTGCCTCCCAGGATGTCCTTGAGAACAGGACCTTTGCTTGTGGGGATATTTCCGTAGTCCTTAGAGCTAGAGACCCTCGCCTAAACAAAAAATTGAACATCCCAGAATTTGTATTAGGGTTTGGCATCTATAGGGATGTATATTGCACTGTATACCCAGGGAAAAGAGCCGAGCTGGATACGTACATGCACAAGTTGGTGGATCTGGGACACAAATACGGTGGTACAGCGTTTTACGATTACCACCGTTCCTTTTCTGCAAAGGTGGCAGCAGCTCTGGCTCAGTTCAACTTAAGCATCAATTGGAGCAAGTTGGACACTGAGCTATTCTGTAGGCACTTTGAAGGCCTCAGGCCCCCAACTTGTGCAGTATGCTCATCAGCAACCCACAGCACAAATTTCTGCCCTAATACAGCTGAGGTAGAACAAAACCAAGCAGCAACTAACCCCCCAAGATCAAATAAAGGTTTGAAAGACAAACTAGGAAGAGATATTGTCTTCTTAGGGAAATCCCAAGTATGTAACAATTTTAATGCTGGCAATTGTGGTTTTAGTTCCTGTAGACTAATGCATGTTTGTTCACACTGTTTTAGGGCTCATTCCAAGACAATGTGCCCAAATAAAGCTTTCCCAAAACCCTATCTCACATGCGTGAACATCAGCTTATTCACCGATTTGCTACGTCTACACCCATCACGACATTTCAGCGACTATCTCATAACAGGATTATCGGAGGGATTTCACACAGGGTTAATACATTTACCTACAGGCACACTGGAATGTGACAACTTACTTTCCACACGAGATGACCCACAGCTGGTACATAAACTTATCACAACCGAGGTGAAACAAGGCTTTTTGCTGGGTCCATTCCTCTCACCACCCTTCACTTCTTGGAGAACCAATCCCATTGGGATTGTCACGGGGAAAAACTCACTTAAACCCAGGCTGATCATTGATTTATCCGCACCACATTCCTCCACGGTCCCTAGCCTAAATTCCCTCATACCATCTGAAGAGTTTTCGCTACATTACGCCACTATCGACCATGCCATCGGGGCTATCATTAAAGCTGACACAGGGGCATGGTTAAGTAAAATGGATGTAGTGAATGCCTTCAAACTACTGCCTATGCACACTACACTTTGGCACCTTCACGGCATTAAATGGGAAGGGTTATACTATTTCTTCACTCGTCTCACTTTTGGCTCTAAGAGCAGCCCGCGTATTTTCAACACATTTGCAGAGGCTTTATGTTGGTTGTTGCTAAATGTTTACAAATGTCTCTCAGTGATTCACTATTTAGACGATTTCCTCACAATTGAGAACAACACAAGTCCACCCACAAGTTTAAAACACATGTTGCATTATTTGAGTCACTTTCTGTTCCAATCTCCCCACACAAGACCCTGGGGCCCGGCACCCAGATGCAATTTTTAGGGATACAACTAGACACAGTACACATGCAGGCTAGCCTCCCTCATGAGAAAATTGAGCGTATCCTGGCAAGTATTGACCACTAAAAGATATGGAAGGGCTGCGCCAAATAAGGGTAGATAGTCCAGTAAAGTATTGCTAGGGTGCCAATAGATGGCCTAGGATACTTGATAGAGTTCCTCTGTGGATGCGTCTGGTGTAGACCGTTCCGTATATGTAAATACAAGAGAGGTAGAGGCGACTAATGGTATAGTATGAAAGTTCAGGGTGTGATAGGTAACAAAAAGTAAAGAACTCACATACAGGAGAGCTATGGCCAGCTCTGGTGTGGATTGCGTACAGCGGTATAATCCCCGCTTATGGGATATGTAGGGAGGGGTCTCCGTCAGCACCGTCTGGTAGTCCAGAGCTCGAAAAAAAAAAAGACAGAAAGCAACAATAGTGCTCTCAATTTTGATGTGGTTCAATGTGCAGATAAGAAGAGGTAAAAAACTCACATTTGAGGGAGCTATGGCCAGCTCTGGTGTGGATAGCGTACAGCGGTATAATCGCTTATAGGATAATGTGATACCGCAAAGCTGAGATTGTCATATCACCAGGCTAACCATAATAATATACCTTCTTATCTGCATTATTTCGATATTTACTCTTTCTTTCATTCTGAACTACAATTATACACCAGAGCTGACATAGCTCTCCTGAATATTCTTTATTACCTATCACCACCGAACACATACCTGTCTACCTCTTATACCCAGCGATACCAAACGCATCACAGAACAAACCATCTATTGGCACCCTAGCAATACTTTACTGGACTATCTACCCTTATTTGGCGCAGCCCTTCCATATCTTTTTGTATCTATCCACCGAAGGACCCGAGGGGTTTTCCTTCATTTGGGTTGCTGCCTACCTTGACTAATTTTGTGATTACTAGCGCTGAATTCTTTTTGTGTTTAAGTATTGACCACTACCTACAGCAAGGTCGTTGCACTAAAAAAGACCTACAATCATTGCTGGGATCGCTTAATTTTGCAATGAGAATCATTCCCCAGGGGAGATCATTTATTTCACATTTGCTATCACTATTTCCACAATTCACCTCAGACACATCTTACATTTCACTAGACAATCATGCGACATCCGATTTGAGCATGTGGAGGATTTTCCTCACTTCTTGGAATGGGCGTGCCATGTTTATACCATCTCACTCAGACACTTCACCTACAATATGGACAGACGCTGCAGCAAACACGGGGTTTGCAGCCATATGGGGAGACCTATGGCTCGTGGGGCCATGGCCAACTGAGGTCAAATCACTCACAAAATTCACAGAGACCTCAGCTTTATTCGAATTGTACCCCATCGTGGCTGCGGCCGTTACCTGGGGCCGCCAGTGGTCCGGTCACACGGTTTGGTGCTATTCTGATAATATGGCTACTTGCCATATTGTCAATAAAGGCCGGTCATCATCCCTGGTAATTATGAGGCTCTGCCACATGGGTAGCAGCCACTTGTCAATTATTTCTAACATGTATTCACGTTCCAGGGTGCACAAACATCGGTGCTGATCACTTGTCTCGATTTCGTTTTCAGGAATTCTTCACGACACTACCCACCGCCTCCAGACGGGCAACTCCAGCCCCACTTTTCACAGACATGATAATGGATTAAAAGCTTTGTTAAATCACGCACGTCACATTTCTCACCTGGCACTCTCTGTAAACACTGAAACACTTACGACAGAGCTTTTCACATTTTCAAAAAATTCATCACTGAATTTCACATTCACGATATGTTCACGATAGAATCAATATTGGGTTTCACTTCTTTTTGCCACATCAACCTTAAACTATCATTTAACACTATAAAACTATACCTTACGGGAATTCAACACCACATGCTTATTCAACAACCCAACGCCACGAGTTTCCTGTCCTCATATCAAATCAAGACAGTTCTTAGAGGCATTAAGAAATTAGATACACATGTCCCCGGGAAACGACTACTTATAGATAACCATATATTTCATGCACTAGTCAACTTGTTAGATTCCTCTCCTTTTGAGCCCAGGACAAACACAGTAATAAAATCAGCCATATATCTTGCTTTTTATGGATTCCTCCGTCCCAACGAATTCACAACTAGGACTATCACGTCCCCCATTTACCTAAGAACCATGGACTTAGCGAAACAGAACGACCATTACCTACTCATGCTAAAACACTCAAAAACCAGAACCATAGGTCATACCGTTACGATCCCCTTGTACCCTACTCATAACAAATGGTGCCCGGTACAAAATTTTGACAATTATCTACTATCACTCCAGAAACAACCATTACAACCTTTGCTAGAACTGCACGGTAATGTTCTAACTACAGCAAAGTTTATGCTCTATGTAAGACTGCTGTTGACTAGACTCGGCTTGAACCCTAGTAAATTTTCAGGTCATTCTTTTCGAATCGGAGCAGCATCTACAGCTTCTGCTAACCACATTCCTCCGCACATCATCAAAACAATGGGACGCTGGAAATCTTCCGCTTATACTCTCTACATACCCAATCCTGTTAAAGAATTAAGACTAGCTTTCTGTGACTTATATGCTATGCTACTGTTATTATATGCTATGTTTCCATATACGGCTATATTGCCACGACCACAAATTAAAAGGCTTGGCCTGTAGTTGTGGGAGGGGCTTGGTTTCCCTATAAAAGGGCTGTCAATCCACTCCCACATTACCGTTAATGGTCTGGCGAGTCACCCCACCCACCACTCCCTCTATTACAAACACCCTCTAAGGTGGGCCCACTTTTACAGGCCTACTCCTCTGTCGGTTTCGGCACACCACAACCGACTAATTCCAACTAATTGATATGCATGTTATTATGTGCTATGTTTCCATTTACGGCTATATTGCCACGACCACAAATAAATATATATATATATATATTTTATTATTATTATTATTATTATTATATTTTTTTCCCTGGCTCTCGTATCCCCTAACTCAAGATTTGGCTTAATCTAACCAAACTCTTTCTCTTCTCTATACCACCTTTGGGGTTTCGGTATGCAAAGAATTGCCCAGGGTGAAGATCCTTCTTTCCAATGGAAATAACAATAGGCTAGTTTATGATAGACCTGACAAGATTTCCCTTGGTGACGTAGCTAATGAATATTCTTTTGCTATACCTAACAGGCAGCAAGGTTTTTTTATTTCCAATACTGTTCTATTCTCTCAAACATTTATGATTAAAATGATCTAATCTTTGCCTACCCTGCAAGGGAAGGTTGACCTGTTCTTCGGCAAGCACACATAGTTGTAACATGATATGTTTTTTCCTCCCCTGCTCTGGATGGCTATTCTTTTTGGATTGCAACAATAATAAGATTTTTTTACAAAAAATTGAAATCACTGTTTACTAAATAGAAATTTTATTATGTATTTTCCATTTGTTGCATGTCTAGAAACAGCTGGCAAAAGCTACAGATCTATTGTCTGAATCATTTGCAAGTTCTCCCCTTCTTCCTCCGCCCAGACTTTCTGTGGCTGTCCAATGACAGACTTCCCAATGCAGCTCAATGAGAAGTCTTTACAAGGCAGTTGCGCTGAGAAATTGCTGCCTCTTGAGTTAAGCTAAACAACCATGAAGTAACAGGACTGGTTGTCTAATTGACAGCCAGGAGGGTGTAACAAGGTTAATTTTAAAAAGTGCCACTTTCTTTTAAAATCTGCACTTTTTGTAAAATGAATAAAGAGGACACCAACCTTACCATATAAAGCACTTCAGCAAGCTGGAAAAAATCCTTACACCCACTAAATAATGTTTTGTCCTTTTAAGTGCCTATTACATTATCTGCCTACCTTTAAGTCATCAGAAATAATTACCCCTAAATCCCTCAGATGTTGAGGTTAGGACTCTATCAAATATTCTGTACTCTGCAGTATTATAGTCTTCATAAATTTCATAAAAACCGTCAGGATCCACCAGGGAGACCAATCATATGTGGTAACAACAATCTAATGCAAAATGTGAGCATATATGTAGTCAGAATTTTGCCTCTATTCGTGGAAAACCTGGCAACGTACCTTCGTGCCAAAGACACTTTGAAACAGTTGAATACTGTGAGAGTCCATGAGGGAACCCTAGTCTCCAGTTTAGACGTTGAAGCCTTGTACAGTTCCATCTCTCATAAGGAGAGATTAGAACATAAAAGGTATTTTTAATAAAAGAAAGGCAAGAGTTTCACAGCATAGTGAATTCACTCTGAACCTTCTTCTGTTCATTCTTACCCACAATTATATTTCTCTTTGATGGTAAAATCTACTAATAGGTCTACTAACACTGTGATGCTCATCTTTTGCCAACCTGCCCATGGGGTGGTTGGAAGAACAAATTATGAACATATTTACCCCCACATCTATATGTGGAAACATTTTATTGATGATATCTTGGTCATATGGACAGGTTCCAGTCAGCACTTTTTGGGATTTCATAGTGTTAAATAATTAGAATTTACATTTCACATATGCAATCCAAACACAGAAACAAATATTTTGGGATGTTTCTATCATCAGGGCTGATTATGGAAACACAGCTACTTCCCTTTACAGGAAATCAACAACCACCAACAGCTTTTTAAGCTGGACAAACTTCCACTCAGCGTTGTTAAGAAGAGATAGTCCAATAGGACAACATCTACAGCTGCACCGGAATTTCTCTGATATTGAGGATTTTGTAAGTAAGTAAAAAGCATCACAACTGTTTTCAAAGAATGGGGATACCCAAGTAGGTGTCTGAAGGAAGCGTAGCTTAGTAGGAGAGTACTCTTGGCAAATTGTGAAGATTTAATGGAGAACAGTGAAAAATCTGATACCTCAATGATTAACTATAATGCAGGTGGGATGAAATGTTACAGTATTCTCAAGTGCTTTTGGACAATCTTAATGCAGGATCGTCATTTGAGGGAAGTTATTTCTCCAAGAGTAAATATTATAGCACACCATGGAAAAAAACACAATAGATGGATTGGTCTCAAGTCACTATGGCTATAACTTACTATTGTTGGATAAGCTTTTAAAATGATCTAATATATTTGGATAAACTGTTAAAAATATTTTTTCAATGTAATAAAATTAAAAAAAATTAAATCATGTGTAAAAAATATTTTTAAAATATTTATGTAAATATATAAAAATATTTTTAGAATAAATTTTTTTTAAATATAGCAAAATTATTTTTTTTTAACATTAAAGTTTATCCAACACTACTCATTTAAATACTTACCTTTTGGTTGTGGGTTAACTTTAAAGGAGGCAAATAGGGAAAAAAAATTTTTTTAAAGGTGTGTTTAATGTGCATGGGGAAAGTTTTCGGTTCTGTGCGGCAATTTCGATACTTCGGGACTTCGCCACTTCGGCACTTCAGCAACTTCGGGATTTCTCAACTTCGGGATTTCTCTTCGGGTGGAAGGAGGATAGGTCCCCCTCTTTTTTACTTTTGGGCCCCCACCCGCTGCTCCCTTTAGTTTAAAAGCCCCCACTCGCACGGCACAGGGGCTCGGGAGGGGGGGACACTTTTTCTTTTTTTTTTAACAGTGAGCAGCTATGTCTGTTTAATAGACATGCCCCTACTCGCGGTATAGCAAAATTTACTAATACTAAGTAAAAATTTAGGTCTTTCAGCATTTTGGTAGATAACTCCCTAATACCGTGGGAATTAGCGAGTTATCTACTAAGCGGCTGCAAGAGAAGTGCTGAAGTCACAAAATTCCGAAGTTGTCGAAGTTCCGAACCGAACTGAAAATTTTCCCCATGCACATGCCTATAAATAAATAAAAAAAATTAAAAAATACTGAGTGAATTTGTATCTGCATCACTGAGCTAATACAGTTATTCCAAACTAAATATTTTGAAGTAAAAAAATAAAAATAAAAGTAGTCTAGAGCAAATAAAGAATCGGAGGTATTTTTTTTAAAATACTGAACTGCTCCTTCTTTTAATGGGTTCACTGGGCCTCAAAAAGGACAACCTGTATCTGAAATCTTATGAGCGTCAAGTCATCCGCTGTAATACCACTTCAATATCAAGTTAAAGATTAACTATATTTAGAGAGAAAAGCAAATACTGAACACGAAACTCAGGTTATACCTGCTATTACCTGCTATTAGCCATTTATTCTGACTCACAGCCTCCATACACAAAAAACGTTGACATGATAGTGTTCCCTATTTAATGGTTATCTGTACGGAAGGAAATAAATTTGAACCATTAATTCCAAGAAGAATCATGCTTTACTTAGCAGAACGGATATTGCATGCCCTGCATTAAAAAGACACCTTACTCTTCTATGAGAGATACTGAAAGACTTAGTAAGTTGTATTCTACACCAGGATTGATACAATGAAATAAAGTGTACATAGTTTAAAATAGTATTTAGGATCTGAGACGACTGACAGCAATATGGGCCCCCAGGCAAACTTCGTTCTGGGCCCCTGGAAAATTAATATACAAATAGTAAGTAATGGTTTTATAAAATGTTTATGTAGGGGCTTCCCATAAAAGGGGTGTGTCAGTCTGGCATGAACACACACCAAACTGCCCGACAGCCTCCTAGCCAGGGTCAGTGCAAGGAATTCTGCCGCCCTAGGCAAAGATCCATTTTGTCGCCCCCTAATGAGAGTTCGCTAATGTTACAGGTTTATTCACTAAACTCAAAAAGGAAATATTCCACTGATTTCTTTAAACAATTTTTAGTAGATATACCCCAAAGAAAATATGCTTTTTTCGGCAAGTACTCCAATCAGAGGCTTCTCACTGAGAAGCCTCTGTTCCGGGGCCGCAATTGTGCGCATACACACTAGATCACCGCTTTCGTTTGGCCCCCATTGAGCAAGAGAGAATTTTTTTCTTAATTTGTTGCAAAATTGGAAATACTTCAATCTGTTTTGTTTTTTTTGTCTTCTTTTGGATCAACAGCAAAAAACAAATGTGAGGAAGGCTGTTTTTTTAATGTATACTTTTTTATTGCATTGCAACATTGAGAAAGGGGATTACAATTCCCCATAGACATTTGTCATATTCAACAGTCACACGATTTTACAAGATTTTATTGTAAATTCTAACTTAATCATGTTTAATAATCTAGCCCAAACCTTGGATATTCCCCATCAAGAGATGTTTAACTAATTGCACATTAAAGTTTTTTTTTTTTTGGACGGAATACCTTTTGGTAATGGATAATGAGAAAGCAAAACTATTGCAAAAAATATTTTGTGGCGAAAATTTAAAAATAGCATACTCTATAGCAAGAGAAATAATGAGAACAAAGTCTGGGCCGGACTGGGAAGAAAATTCGGCCCAGGCATTTTTTAATTACAGTGGCCCACTACAAAGGGGGCGGGGCCAGATAGGGTGTGTTTTGTCATCACCAATGACAAGCACGTCCCATCACAAAGTGAGCATGTTGGTTCAATGCTCTTCCAGGGTAGACCATGCACAGAGCTCTGCTGAAGAGCTCTAGCATGAGAAAAAGACCCTGTATTTGTTCTGCACAGCGCAAGCAAATTCAATAACATGCTTGCACTGTGTTTGCTTGAAATTTGTCTCTGGTGTCTCCATAGTTGGGATACCAGGAGACAAAAATGCTAGGAAAGCATATTGTGCAGTGTGAGGCTGCTGTGTGTGTGTGTGTGTGTAAGGGGTGAAGTGTGTGTGCGAGAGGGGTGCAGTGTGTGTGAGGTGTGTAGTGTGTGAGTGATGGGTGCTGTGTTTGCGTGAGGGTGCTATGTGGGTAAGGGTGCTGTGTGTGTGCTGTGTGTGATTGGGTGCTGTGTTTGTGTGAGGGTGCTGTGTTTGCGTGAGGGTGCTATGTGCATGTGAGGAAGCTGTGTGTGTCAGGGGAGCACTGTGTGTGTGTGGGTGCTGTAAGTGTTAGGGGTGCAGTGTGTGTGTGCTGTGCGTGTCAGGGGTGCAGTGTGTGTGTGTGAGGGTGCTGTAAGTGTTAAGGGTGCGGTGTGTGAGTGCTGTGAGTGTCAGGGGTGCAGTGTGTGTGTGTGCTGTGAGTGTAAGGGGTGCAGTGTGTGTTTGTGTGTGAGTGAGGGTGCTGTGAGTGTCAGGGGTGCAGTTTATGTGAGTGTGTGAGTGAGGGTGCTGTGAGTGTCAGGGGTGCAGTGTGTGAGTGTGAGGGAGCTGTAAGTGTTAGGGGTGCAGTGTGTGTGTGTGAGGGTGCTGTAAGTGTTAGGGGTGCAGTGTGTGTGTGCTGTGAGTGTCAGGGGTGCAGTTTATGTGAGTGTGTGAGGGTGCTGTAAGTGTTAGGGGTGCAGTGTGAGTGGGGGAGTGCTGTAAGTGTTAGTGTGCTGTGAGTGTCAGGGGTGTGTGTGTGTGTGTGTGTGTGTGTGCTGTGAGTGTCAGGGGTGCAGTGTGTGTGTGTGTGAGGTGATGTGAGTGTCAGGGTGCAGTGTGTGTGTGTGTGTGTGTGAGAGGGTGATGTGAGTGTCAGGGTGCAGGGAGTGTGGGTGCTGTGCGTGTCAGGGGTGCAGTGTGTGTGTGTGAGGGTGCTGTGAGTGTCAGGGGTGCAGTGTGTGTGTGAGGGTGATGTAGTGTCGCAGTGTGTGTGTGTGTGTGTGTGTGTGTGTGAGGGTGATGTGAGTGTCAGGGGTGCAGTGTGTGTGTGTGTGTGAGAGAGTGCTGTGAGTGTCAGGGGTGCAGTGTGTGTGTGAGGGTGCTGTGAGTGTCAGGGGTGCAGTGTGTGTGAGTGAGGGTGCTGTGAGTGTCAGGGGTGCAGTGTGTGTAAGTGAGGGTGCTGTGAGTGTCAGGGGTGCAGTGTGTGTAAGTGAGGGTGCTGTGAGTGTCAGGGGTGCAGTGTGTGTGAGTGAGTGTTAGGGGTGTCTGTGAGGCTGCTGTGACATGAGTGATTATATCCCCCCTCCCTGCTTACCTTATGCCTGGGAGGGGGGATTCTGCTGCTGCCATCCATCCCTGGTGGTCCTAGTGGTGAGTGAACTCTAGCCTGTTGGGCTAGAGTTCACTCTCGCGAGCCCCGTAGCATTGCCATGGCAACGCTCCGAATCTCGCCGGGTTCCCTCTGCTGGCAGGCTGGCTCCCTCCCTCTCTCCCCCGGCGGCCGCAATATCCTGTATGTGGGCCGGTAAGGGAGAGCTCTGATCTCCCCACCGGCCTGCTGTAGACTACTGCAGGGCCGGCGTTCAGATAGTGCCGGCCCTGCAAAGACCGGCAGGAGAGATCCTGGGACCTCCCCTGCCGGCCTCGGCCCATGGCCAGTCCGGGCCTGAACAAAATCTAGCTCAGAAGTCCCGCCCCCCCCAGAAAAGAAGAAATTGGAGAAATAACTACATTTAGTTATACTAGTTAATTTATGCAATTTAAAAAGTCTATCCATTGCTTTAGTATTCTGGAGACTCTGGTTAAGATCATGCAAAGGTGGTACTTTGTACCAACAAAGCTTGCGAGGATACCCTCAGCAAGTTCACAGCTATGCTGGAGATGTTTAGAAAAAGAGGGTTTGATGATACATATACTGTATAGTGAAGCTGTGAAGGATTATGGAATTCAGAATATCTTGGTATAGAACTTTTATCAGATACCATTGTAACTAAAAAAAAACCATAAACTGCCCTTTTTACATTTATAATTTTATTTATACAGGTGAATGTAAGTCAACAATGCTTACCTGTAACAATGGGGAATCCAGTACATATATATACACAATAATAAAGAAAGAAAAACATCCAATAGTGCAATAATGTAAGAATTTAAACAAGTGCAAAATATATCTCGGTGGGACATCTTACTTTGTTTATTTAACCTTATATCGTAGAAAGATAACTAATAAAAGAGACATAATTAAATATAAATGTAAAACAACAGAAACAAAGAAGGGACAAACTTAGCATTAAGCAATAGTTCTTAATAGAATAGATGTAAATAAATGAATATATGAAAAGTAAACATGAAGATAAAAATAAGAATCTCATAACATAGGGTGGTCAATCTGGATAAAACAAATAATTATGAATGGGAATATGAATATATTTTTAAAAAGTTGAATAAGAATGTGTATATAAAATGCAGTATACTCTAAAAAAAATACTTTAAAAAAAAATAACTTTAATAAAAATGACATAAAAAAATAACATAATTCAAAATCTACATTGAGCCCATAAGGGTTCAATGTATTGAGGTTAAAAATCCATTTAATCTCAGCTTGTCCTAGAATTTTAATAATGTCACCTCCTCTCCCATTAATGGATACTTGTTGCATTGCACAAAATGTTAGTTTATGTAAATTATTGTTGCAGTGTATTTTAAAATGAAGAGATGCATTATGTTTTTCATAGCCTTTTTTTAGTATTCCTACTAGGTTCCTCAATTCTCATGTGTAATGGAGGTTTCGTTCTGCCAACATAGTTTAAATTAAATGTGATATAAATCACATATTTTGAGTTGCATGTTAAAAAATCTAAATTTATGTTTTTCTATTCTTTACATGTGGGTCTTAAAAATGTGTAATGTGTCCTTTTCTACTTTTGTACTCCTGCTTGCCAAGCATACACCGCATTCAAAAATTCCTTTTTATTGGAAGAATATGCACTTTTTTTCTCCTTTGTTATGATTTTGTACAAGTTTTTTCTTAAAATTATTTACAGCTCCTCACACACAAATTC
This sequence comes from Pelobates cultripes, assembly GCA_933207985.1. Lineage (NCBI taxonomy): Eukaryota > Metazoa > Chordata > Amphibia > Anura > Pelobatidae > Pelobates > Pelobates cultripes. Next base: position 55,517,872 of record OW240916.1, read on the forward strand.
CCTTACAAGCAGGCACACACACACACGCTCACTCACTCACTAGCAGATACACACAGATGTGCACACACACACACACAGAAGCTCACTCACTAGCAGATGTAAACACACACACCCACACACACAGAAGCTCACTCACTAGCACACACACAAAGCTTACCTGGCCTGGTAGGTGAAGGTGTCAATGTCTGGCCTCTTCATTCCGGCGAGGTCAGCAGCTTCCATCTAGGGGAGGGGCTTATAGTTGGGAGGTGGGGCTTAAGTGTGGGGGTAGGGCATGCAGCCATAATTGCTGTACACTGTGCAGGGAGGCTGACAGGTCTCCCTCCGTCCGCAAGCAGAGTAATTGCGGCTACACCAGCCCCCAGCTCCTCTTTCATTACTCCCCTCGGACTGACAAAGGCTGGCACAGTCCGAGGGGGAAATGATCTAAGTTACATTTGCCTGATGATTAGGGCTGTCAGCCCGGCCCCAGGTGCCACGGCCCACCAGGAGATTTCCAGGTATCCCGGTGGGCCAGTCTGGCCCTGGTCACAGTATAGAAGAGGTTGTGAGATGGGTAGCTTGGGGGAAATGATGACTGAGTGTTGGATAGCCACACCAATAGTTTAACACAACTTAAGGGTAGAGGGGGAGATATTTAGAGGCTCAAAGGGAATGGGCACAGACTACAATTAAATAGGCAGAATCTCATAGTGTCATGTTGAATGAAGAGAATCTCTAGACGTTTAATAATCATGATGATGTTTCATGTATTGCATGCACAAATGCACAACACATTACATTTGTTGATTTTAAATTTAGAAATGATGACTACTATACTTGGGTATACCCAAATTGTATACTAGCCTCACCCTGCATATCAAATAAACCATTTGGTTTATACATTACTTTGCAAACATGATTAAAAGTATATTTCGCTAAACTGTCGAATGTGGATCCACTTATTAACCTGCCTTGTATTCTCTATCATTCTATTGTGCATGATTATTCTTTGGTGATGAAACAGCCTTTTCATTTATATGTAAACTGAGAGATTATATATATCCCCTAGATCCCTGTTTATAGAAGCAATGCTATAAGAACCGGATTGGCAGTTTATTTCCATCTTATTATTTAAATGATATACGTCTGCCTCTGTACAATTCCAGAAAAGAAAAATAATTGTAGGTTTTATTCATATGTTTGAAAAATGGAGTTGGACAAATTAAAAGGGCTGGTGGCAAGAGATATAAAACATTCAACAAAGACATATTTTTATTAAAATGTATATTTCGGTTATCATTTCACTTTTATGATATAAATGGATTTCCTTAGTATTTACCTTTACATTTTACCATTTGTTTTGAAAAACAATGACTCCAGAAACTAATATCATACACTTTTTTTTAAACATGGACCAGAATCATAACTCTAGTTAATTGGAATAGATATGATTTATCTGTTGTTATTACTTCCGCTAGTAGCCAGGGGTTTACCATGCTTTCTATAAAGCAGTACTACCTCCCATTAGAAACATAGAATGTGACGGCAGATAAGAACCATTCGGCCCATCTAGTCTGCCCAATTTTCTAAATACTTTCATTAGTCCTGGCCTCATCGTAAGTCTAAGATAGCCTTATGCCTATCCCTTGCATGCTTAAACTCCCTCACTGTGTAAACCTCTACCACCTTAGCTGGAAGGCTATTACATGTGTCTACTACATTCTGTGCAAAATAATACATTCTGAAAGCATTAATTAGTCTTCAGTTAAAACTCTCTCTCTTCCAGAGTTATTAACTAAGGGAGAATTGCTGGGAATTCAAAGTGAATTTTGAATTTAAGGCCAGAATAGCCAAACAAGCACTAATTTAGTATATGTGCGGGAAAGGTTTGCCATTTCTCCCCTCCTTTTTTTTTTTTAGGTGTGCCGACTTATTTTGCTGTGTTTTTATAATATGTCTGCACATTATATGCAGTCGGAATTCAAAGTGAGTTTCAAAATTTAATATAAAAATAGCTAAACTGAAAACAGAATGGGCAATACAATAGATCAATGGTTTGGACCATACTCACACAGCAGCAGCTGCCGAGAAAGCATTAGCATGACGTGTCCACACCCGCTAACTCACATGTTTTTTTCAGGTATGTGGGCTTATTCTTTATGTATTTTGTATTCAATATAGTTGGTAAAAAGTACAGCTTTATTGAGATAATATATGCATAAATTGGATTAGTTTTTCACTATGTGCCTACATAGCTCACTCTAGCACAAATGTGTTAACTAGAATGCTCCATTCCTTGGTTTTGTTAAACAGCTTGTTTTTTCTTACATGATTTTTCTATGACTTTTCTCTTCCAATGTGTACATTTTATAAAGCTAAATTATTGGTGTTGTCATGCCAAAAGCATGAGTTGGTGTTTGATGTGTGTTTATATATTATTTATTATTTATTTATAAAATATTTTACCAGGAAAGATACATTGAGATTTCTCTCGTTTTCAAGTATGTCCTGGGTCCACAAATCATTGCATTGTTACATTAGGTACAACAAAATACAAAAACTATATTAATACACAATATATACAAAATTTAACATAGAACAGGCAGGAAATATATAATCAACCATGACACGTGCATTCTGTTTTGAGGTATGTAGAGAGGGATCTCTTAAATGACTTTAGGCTTAGGGAAGATTTTAAATTGTGCGGGAGGTCGTTCCACAATTGCGGCGCTCTGTAGGAGAAGGAGGATCGGGCCGCTTTCTTTTTGTATTGAGGTAGACTAAGTAAAGTGCTTGTACTGGATCGGAGGTTATAGAAAGTGGGAACAGCTGGGGAAAGCATTTTGTTCAGGTAGGGTGTGAGTTTACCAGAAAAGCTCTTAAAAACAAGGCTGGAAAGATGAAGGGTGCGTCTGGATTCCAGCGACAGCCAGTTTAGTTCCTTTAGCATGTCACAATGATGGGTCCTGTAATTACATTGTAGCACAAATCGGCAGAACGAGTTATACAATGTGTTGAGTTTATTAATGTGGGATTGCGATGCAGACGCATATACTACATCCCCATAATCAATGATTGGCATCAGCATTTGCTGTACAATCTTTTCCTTTACTGTAGGGCTTAGGCAGGCTTTGTTTCTGTACAGGGCACCTAATTTAGGATAAAGTTTAGATGCAAGCTTTTCTATGTGCAGGCTAAAAGATAGATTGGGGTCTAATATCATACCCAAGTATTTGAAAGAGTGGACCGCGGTCAGTGTGCCATTTGAATTTGTTTTGATGGATAGGTGGGGATTGTGTAATTTGTGTAATTTAGGTACTGTTCCAAAGATCATTGTGACAGTTTTGTCAGTGTTCAGGAAGAGTTTGTTTTTTGCGATCCACTTTTCTACCTCTGTAAACTGGTCTTGGAGCAAAGCCTCAAGTTGAGGTAGATTGGATTTGCTCGCATAGATTACCGTGTCATCTGCGTACATGTGTACATTTGAGGATTGGCAGACATTAGGCAGATCATTTATAAATAATGTAAATAGTAGGGGGCCGAGAATGGAACCCTGGGGAACACCACACGTGACTGGGAGAGGGAGGGAGTCACTGTCAGAAATGGACACATATTGCGAGCGATCCGATACATACGATCGAAACCAGTTTAAAGAATGATCACCAATACCTGAGTTTTTGAGTTTGTGCAGTAGAATGTCGTGGTCTACTGTGTCAAGGCCTTAGCAAAATCAAGGAAAATAGCTCCAGTTAGGGCTCCTTGTTCCATGCCAGTTTGGATGTCATTGCAAACTTTTAGGAGGGCAGTTGTAGTGGAGTGATTCTGGCGAAAGCCCGATTGATCAGGGGTCAGATAGTTTAATTGTATGTTAAGAGTTGTTTTTTTGTAAACCTTGGGATGACATTTATTGTGGTCTTTGATCTTGCACCAGGCCTAGACCATAAAACATCTAGATAGCCATCACCAGAGCTGGACACAAGGAATTTCATAGAGTGGGCAATAGACTGCCAGACCAGCCCCCTCTGATCCCCCCCCCAGGGGTCTGCCCACTGAGAAACAACAAGTTTAGATATATGAGGGTGTTGGACTATCCAGGGAAGTTAGTTATTCATTTTTCTTTTGTCAGTAACTTCTAGGAGACCTATACCATCTAAGACTCCCACAAGAATTCTATATGGGGTAAATATATGTAAGGAATTTCTTGTGTTTTCTCCTATTTTATTTTATGTACTGTTTTGCAATTTGTTTTCTGTATGTCATTTATTTCTGTATTTTGTACTCAGCACTGTGAATCCTTTTTGTCAGATTAAATGTTTACTTAATCAGCTTGTGTCTCTGTTCTCTATGAGCTTCACTCTCCAGAGGAAAGCTCAGGTAAACACGTTACCAAAAGGGGTTAACTATATATGTTTTATCAGTAAAAGTAGAACTGTGATACTATAATTCTCCTGTGTGCAGGGCCGGACTGGGGATACGAAGCAGCCCTGGAAAAAAATCTATGCCAGCCCCATAAGTCATTGTGCTATGTAGGGTGTTATATATTAAAGGACCACTATAGTGCCCTGAGGGTGCCCCCGCCCGGCTCTGGAAGGGTGAAAGGGGTAAAAACTTACCTTTTTCCAGCGCTGGGCGGGGAGCTCTCCTCCTCCGATCCTCCTTCTCTCCTCCCGTCGGCTGAATGCGCACGCGCGGCAAGAGCTGCGCACGCATTCAGCCGGTCACATAGGAAAGCATTCATAATGCTTTCCTATGGACGCTGGCGTGCTCTCACTGTGAAAATCACAGTGAGAAGCACGCAAGCGCCTCTAGTGGCTGTCAATGAGACAGCCACTAGAGGAAATAGGGGAAGGCTTAACCCATTCATAAACATAGCACTCTGAAACTGCTATGTTTATGAAAAAATGGGTTAACCCTAGCTGGACCCGGCACCCAGACCACTTCATTAAGCTGAAGTGGTCTGGGTGCCTAAAGTGGTCCTTTAATGTATATATATATATATATATATATATATATATATTATTGATACATTTCTTCTTCTAATTCAAAATATTAGTCCTTTCAGGGTAATTAAATTATACAGTAAAGCATACTCACACACAGACACAGACAATCTTACTGATGCACACAAATAGGCTCATTGACAGACAATCTCAATGACACACACAGACAAGGTTACTGGCAGACACACAAATTTAGTACAGACAAACTCTGATACACACACAAGCTTACTACAGACAAGCTCACTGTCACACACACACGCTCACTACAGACAAGCTCACTGATGCGCACACACTCTCCCTACAGACAAGCCCACTGACACACACATGCTCCCTACAGAAGAGCTCACTAACACAGATTCACTACAGACACGCTCACTGACACACACATGCTCACTACAGACAAGCTCACTGACACACACGCTCACTACAGACAAGCTCACTGACACATATGGTCACTACAGACAAGCTCACTGACACACACGCTCACTGTCACACACACACACGCTCACTACAGACAAGCTCACTGATGCGCACACACTCTCCCTACAGACAAGCCCACTGACACACACATGCTCCCTATAGAAGAGCTCACTAACACAGATTCACTACAGACAAGCTCAATGACACACACATGCTCACTACAGACAAGCTCACTGACACACACGCTCACTACAGACAAGCTCACTGACACATATGGTCACTACAGACAAGCTCACTGACACACACGCTCACTACAAACAAGCTCACTGACACACACGCTCACTACAGACAAGCTCACTGACACATATGGTCACTACAGACAAGCTCACTGACACACACGCTCACTGACACACACGCTCACTACCGACAAGCCCACTGACACACACGCTCACTACAGACAAGCCCACGATCACACCCATGCTCCTTACAGACAAGAGCTCACTAACACACACACACATGATCCCTACAGACAAGCTCACTGACACACATACAAGCTCACTCACTAGCAGGCACACACACACACACACACACACAAACTCACTAGCAGGCACACACACAGAGGCTCCCTCACTAGCAGGTGCGCACACAAACACAGAGGCAGACAGTCACTGACACCGAGGCAAACATCCACACATACAGACAGGCAGACAGTCACACACACAGGCAGACAGTCACACACACAGGCAGACAGCCACACACACAGGCAGACAGTTACACACACAGGCAGACAGTTACACACACACACAGACAGACACACACAGACAGTCACACACACAGACAGACAGACACACAGACAGTCACACACACACAGTCACACACAGACAGTAACATACACAGGCAGACAGACACACACAGGCAGTCACACACAAAGGCAGTCACACGCACAGTCACACGCACACACAGACA
>OW240916.1:55524339-55577058 GCA_933207985.1 Pelobates cultripes
CATACACACATACTGCCCCCCATGCACACATACTGCCCTCATGCACACATACTGCCCTCATACACACATACTGCCCCCCATACACACACACTGCCCCATACACTGCCGCCCCATACACACACATTGCCCACATTCACACACACACTGCAACTGTTACACACACATACTGTCCCACACATACACTGCATCCCTGACATACACTGCCCCCCCTACTCACACACTACAACCTTCACACACACACACACACACACACACACACTGCTCACACACTGTCCCCCTCACACACACACACACTGCTCCTATGCCCTACTACCGCCCCATTTCCCAGCAGACCTCAGGTAAGTTGTCAAACTGTTCTTAAACGGTTTGACTACTTACTCTAGGAGGGGGTCCCGGCACTGTTGACACCATAACCACTACACTGAGCTGTAGTAGTTATTGTGTCTGGATTATTTCTTTAAATAATCTACAAGTGCCCCTCCCGAGATCAGGCTCTGGATCCGCCACTGTAAGGAGATACATATAACCATCCCACACAGCCAGGATCACTGTGATGGATTACACAGAGCTACAATACAGAGATACCCACACTGTACAAGTCTTGGTAAAATGCATTAACTCTCCCCTCTTTCTAGCCCTCTCTTAGCTCTACCTTACATGATCTATCTTCAGTAGTGCTCCTGATGTGAAAACCTTAGCTTTCTATTAAATATTGCTGCTGTTTTGAAACATATTAGCTAAACATAGCACACATGGTTAAAGACTCAACATACTAATAGACTCCAATGATTTCAGGAACTCCCGACTCACTATTAGCTCTCAGCACACAGTGTACACGTTTCAAGCAGCAGGGTACTAATAGACTCTTTATTACCTTTGCAGCTGCCAATATAATTCATCTGCAGTGAAAATCTGGAGCTAAAACATAGCTGACATGTTAAACAGAAGCAACAATCACTACAGATTAAACCAGATTGAAATTGAAATTGAAATCAGTCTTCAGAGTCACAGCACCAGTCCTGCAGTTTGAAGATTAACAAACGTTAGACTACCCACAGCATAAGTGTCTCAGGTCTCTGCTGTAGAGTTAAAATTCTAGATGCTCTAAAAGTTTCTACAAACAGATACCGATGAGGGGGAAGGGTCCTGCAGAACTAAAACCTATTACATACTTAAATAAGCAGTATTTTTTTCCTTTTTTTGGCTCACCACTCTCTCCACCATGAAAAGAATCTTAGTGTTTCTAAACTAATGCAAATAAATGTTTTCCAACATAAAAACTGGGGAAACTGCCCCAAGTGCCCATATGGACGTGCCACTCTGTACCTCCACTGTATATAAGCATTTGGAAAAATAGAGCAGTTACATGTTTATGTAACCCATGGGGGTCATTCACGTAACAGTAGATTGTGGCAAATTTAAAACCGAATTGCAAATTGTAGTCCAAATACTTTAGTAGGATAAGTTCTCATATTCAACTATTTTAGCTTATAACACAACTGTTCAATAATTCGTGGATTGTTGGCATTTTTTTACCCTACTGCAATTTTAGGACAAAATAGTGATTTTAAAACAGCTGACTTATTGCAATTTGGCTGTTTTTGCTCTACAAGTTGCAAGTGCAGACATCTCATGGTTTAGTGAATAATCAGGTGGAAGTTTTTTTACTAATCTAATATAATTGAGTCAAAAACCAATGTGACTTATTATTAACCCCTTAAGGACAGAGCTTCAGAAGCTTGTCTTTCACTTAATGACAACAGCATTTTTTCATTTTTTGCTGTTTGCGTTCAACTGCAATTTTTCATTTTACTAATTTATTGCACCAACACATATTATATATTGTTTTTTAAAGGACAGAAAGGGCTTTAATTTGATGTAAGACATATATATATATATATATATATATATATATATATATATATATATATATATAAATGCTTATTTATTATCAAAAAATACAGAAATATGCAAAACAATTAAAATGTTTGTGTTTTTTTTTTAGTTTTTGCAATAATAATGTGTGCATAATTAGTGCAGGTTAAGTAAAATTAATTAAAAATAAATTCATTTAGTTGTTCTGATTTACAGAATATATAATGTGTCTGGGATTTTAAGGTTTTTTTTGGTAGTTACAGGTCACAAAGCACAAGGAGTAAAATAAACTTTTAATGTGGAGCGATTTTAGAATTTGGTATGTTTGTCTTGTAAGCTTAATAGCCATAAAAGAAAACAAAATTGCCACACAAAAGTATATATTTATATAAAGTAGACATCATAGGCTATTTACCTAGGGTTGTTTTGACACTTTCTACTTAGCCATTTCACCTCCAACCTCTGCTAAATATTGGAGTAAAATTGTGGGGTTTTTTTTGTTTTTGGCACACAAACTTATAACAAAGAAATTCTCATGTGTATTTTGTAAAGTTGGTGTGTGCTATTCCTATACAAAGTTTTATTTTGTGTTCAATTACATCTGCTGAGTAAAATGACACTCCCATTGTATGTCTTTGGCACTATTTCGTGAAGTTACAGTGCAATATAGGATACCTGTCCTTTTCAGTATTCACAGTAGAATTTTGAGAGACGGATTTAATGAGCCTATGCTTCCATTTGGGGTATTACACCAGATTAACTGATAGACACTCCAGGGTATCTCATAAGCTGCATATTGTGCCTTAGCATGCCCCCATTTTTTCACCAATATATGCTAAAGTATGTGATAAAAAATAATTTTGTGGGTTTTTACATATGGATTGCATTTTTGCTGGGCATTTTGTATATTTTATATGTGCCACTAAGTTCAAACCCCCCAAATTATGCTCGGCTAAGTCTTCTGAGTAAAAAGACACCCCCAATGAATGTCTTCGGCACTATTTCGTGAAGCTACAGTGCCATATAGGAGACCAAGCCATATCAGTTTTTACCGAACTTTGAATTTTGACGCTGGGCCTATGTGCAATTTCCAAGCATCTTAGCAGGGTTTAAATTCAAACTACCCCACAAAGGCCTACTATTTCATAAAGAAGACATCCCAGGGTATTTCAAAAGGCATATTTTGAACCTTAGCGTGGGATCATTTTTCCGCTAGCTTGTACCAAGTGTAGTGGTAATAAGTGTTTTTTCTGCCTTTTTGACACACAAAATGAGTTTGCACAGTATATTTTGCAAACCTTATGTGTGCTACGACTGTATAATACTTCATATGTTGCTCAGCTATGTCGTCTGAGTACAGCAATACCATCGTATGTACCTTTGCCAGGTATATGTGGATGTTGAAGGGGCGCATTTGAGACGCAGCCATTCATTTTTTTTCTAACTTTGAAGTTTTACGCTGTGTCCATGTTCCAGTTTGGAGTAGTTTAGACGGTTGGTTATTGAAACTTCCCCACAAACACATACTATTTATTAAAGAATACACCCTGGGGTAATTCAAAAGGCATATTTTAGGCATAACCTTAGCGTGGGATCATTTTTTTCTCTAGTTTGTTCCAGGTGTAGTGGTAATGAGCGGTTTTAAATGTATTTTTTTACTTTTTGAAACTTTTTTACTTTTAAAAACTAGTTTTTAAACTTTTGTTTTGCTTATTAATTTTTTTAAAACTTTCCTAAACTTTCTTAAAACTTTTTTTACAGATTTAAAATTTTTCTAAGCTTTTTTTTTACCGTTAACCCCTAACTAGCAGTAAGCAGCACTAACAGTAAATTCCCCATTTTCCCATAACTCCCACCCCAGCTAGCAAAATATATAATTATAAAATATTTAAATTAATTTATTAAATTGAACCCCTGAGGGTTAAAAAATAAATAAAAGTTAATCCTCAGGGGTTAAAAAAAATTAGATCACAGTAGATCAGAAGGGGTTAATTTTTATTTGGACTGGGTAAAGGGTTTTTTTTTTTTTTTACTTAAACGTTATTAAAACTTTTTTTAGCTTAATTTTTTACTTTTTAAAGTTTATTTTAGAACTTTTTTTAATGTTAACCCCTAGTTAGCCTAACACCAAATCCCCCAATTCCCCACTAACCTCCACCCACCGCAGCTAGCTAAATATATAATTTTAAAATATTTAAATTAATTAAATAAATGTAACCCCTGAGGGTTAAAAAAAAAAAAGAATTAACCGTCAGGGGTTAAAAAAAAAATCAGATGACAGTAAAATGTAATCCCTGCCAATCGATCACTGTAGTCAGTGATCAGTGATCAATTGGCAGGGAAGGGGTTAATTTTTAATTAAAATGAGTAAAGGGGGGTGGGATTTTAAATAAACTTTATTTATTTTTTTTAACAGGGGGCAGGATCAGCACTGTTTCGGCTCCCTGCACTTCACACAGAACCAGGAAGTGCAGGGAGGCAGAAGGTAAGTATACTAAGCACATGTGCTCGCTCTGACATGCTGACAGAGCGAGCACATGTGCTGGGGCAGCACTATCGGGTGCTCCCGGTCTGCCTCTAATACAGAGGCAGACCGGAGCACCATTAACCCCGCGATCGCCGCAATAGCGGCGATCCGGTGTTAATTTTAACGGGTGACAGACGAGGTCCGTCACTCGTCGTTATGGCAATCCCCTGAGGTCCATCACTAGTCGTTAAGGGGTTAAGGTCAGTCAAGAAACAGAATAAGAAAAGAGCCTTTAGAGCATGTATGCCATATGGGTCAGAAGTACAGTAACATCAGAATATAATAATTTGTATTGAAAAAATACTGAAATCTATGAAGGTCAACAGTCTGCAAAACTGTTACTGGGGTTAATCGAAAAGAAGACAAAAAAAAAAAAAAACAGCTCGAAGCCATTCCCAATGTTGCCACAAACAGGCAAAATATTCCTTCTTCATTCCAAAATTGCAATCATACATCTCGTTGGATTCACACGCTGTTATCACTTACATTAATAATTGTACATTGTCCTACTTATAGCAGCATTTAAATGAAGGAGAGTCCCATTTGGCTGCCCATGTGTGTCTCATCCACCCGTGATTATGTAAGAGAATGAGTCTTAACACTGGAAACAAGATGAGTAATCTTTAGTTAACTTTCAATTTTTACTAGGTGGAGAGTGGTCAGAGTAAAAGGGAAAATATAGTCCAGAAAAAACTATTGTTATTTTTGGGACTATAGTCTCCCTTTAAATACACTTAAGCCCACCTGCAAACTCATAAAGATAAGTGGGAAAGTAATACATAAACCCTAGTGATATAAATTTACAAACTACGAACGTTTCCACAGAAAAACTGCAGTGACTTTAACCCCTTAAGGACACATAATATGTGTGACATGTCATGATTCCCTTTTATTCCAGAAGTTTGGTCCTTAAGGGGTTAAAAACAATTATTTTATGTTTCATGGGACTTTCCATTTCCAAAGGCATAGCTCTGTTATTGGGGCAGAATTTGCATCATCCTATGCCACCCTACTACTAGTTTGGCATTCCCTTATTTGGGAATGGTAACTTGTGCCTTTTTTTTTTCTTCCAACAGTCACTATATTGACAATTTGCCATTCTGGAGAAAGGTATTCAATATATTTAGTGTTTGAATAATAATATTACTCAGAATTTGCCATTTATATTTCTTTGCATCAACCTATGATTATATTTTGAGGTGCACATTGTGTTTAAGACAAAGTGCAGAGTGTAGTCATTAAAGGGGCACTATAGGCACCCAGACCACTTCAGCTCATTGAAGTGGTCTTGGTGCAGCGTCCCAGGTCCCTTAACCCACCAAAGGGAATTATTGCAGTTTTTAATAAACTGCAATAATTACCTTTGAGGATTAACTCCACCTCTAGTGGCTGTCTACCAGATAGCCACTAAAGGGACTTCTGGGTCGTTAGGTGACTTTTTGTTGCCTAACTAATGCTGGACGTCCTCACACTCTGCATGAAGACTTCCAGTGTCACCCAAAACCCCATAGGAAAGCATTATACAATACTTTCCTATTGGGGAAGTCCTAATCCGAGCACAGCCATCACAGTGCATGTGTATTAGGTTTCCCCTCTTGGCTGATGTCGGCTGGGGGGGGAGGGGGAGCAGGCGGAGTCTGAACCAGCGCCAAGGGACATCAGTGCTGGAATCAGGTAAGTGACAGAAGGGATTTTAAAGAGGTTTTGGGGGGTTGGCATGAGGGTGGGGTCACTGTAGGGAGCTATAGTACCAGGAAAACAACATTGTTTTCCTGACACTATAGTTTAGTTTCCCTTTAATGGAAACTTTGGAGCCCTTTTAGGATCTGTTCTGTGCTAAGATCTCTTTATTTTTTTTAATGATTTTTAAATGGAAAGTCACAGGTCAGTATTTGAAGATAATTCAAAACTAAAAAAGGTAAAGTGGGAGTACGATATTACGTTAGTATAGAGGAACTTGGTTAATTATGGAAATAGTTAATCAAGTGGTTGATTTAATGTTCATAAATGCAAAGTTATGCCTTTTAAGTTTAGGACAACAAGGGGCTGGCTGCACTCACCTGAACATGCTTAAATGGGGTGCTGCTGGGGGCCAATAAGTACAGTAAAAATGAAAATCCAGCTCACTCCCTTATCTACTAAACAAGTTTTTACTGTACTTATTGGCCCCTATCAGCACCCCATTTAAGCATGTTCAAGTGAGTGCAGCCAGCCCCTTGTTTTCCCATAGATATATATTGAGGAGTCTAGCCAGCTACTTGGTTTTGCACCCCTTCACAGGTGCCTCATCTCAGGACCCTATTTAGCCTTGTACTGCAGAGAACTCGAGATGGAAGGATTTCCCCAAGTAAGTAGACAGTTGGTTGTAAGCGTAGGACCTGCCAAAGATGGGGTACATTGACATTGTGGCAGGCTTATGCAATGTATGATCATATAATGTAACTAAACCCCCATTATTTTTTGCCTAGATTAGGTGTTTTTAATAAAACTAGCAAAATCTGTCAGCACCAAAGTAGCTGTTTAATAGATAAGGGAGTGCGCTGGATTTTCACTTTTAAGTTTAGGACGACTCAAACATGTTATATACCCTTAAGGAATGGGACATTGGATTAGTAAAAACAATAAATGAGAAGGACTTGGGAACATTTATAAACAACAAACTAGGCAACAATGTGTAGTGTCTGTAAACAGTTGTTATGGCCAGCAAGATATTGCCTAGCTTAAAGATGGGAAATACTTCATGGGATGAAAATGTAATGTTCCCTCTTTATAAATCAATGGTAAGACCCAATATTGAAAATGTGGCACAATTTTGGGCACCTATTTTAAAGAAGAATTTTATAGAACTAGAAAAATTCAACTTTTAAAATTAAGAAGGGGAATGGAAGGTAACTGAGAGTGAATATGGGTAAGGGGACTTGAGGCACCATAACCACTTTAGAGAGCTGATGTTATGGTGGCCAGAGTGCCACTTTAATATGTTTATTTGTGAGGTGTGAAATATATAGAAATGCACACCTCTTTATTCTGCAACTGAGAGCAGCCAATCATTGATATAAACTCCTATTTTACTTCATCTTTTGCAATGTTTGTGCAGGCTTTGCCTTCTCTGAACTGCATTGTAATGCGTTTTGCTAAATCTGTACTATAAATGTAACATCTCATTAAACGTTTAACACAAGTTATAGGTGATTTTTAAATGTTTTATTCAATTGTGCATTTTTCAGAGAATTGACTGTTCCTCTTCAAAGCTAAAAGCAGCAGGTTTTGCATGAGAGAGAGAGAGAGAGAGACTGTGTTAAACTAAGTGGGGAAAAAAAGAATGAGCAGTGTGAAACATTATGATTCAATATACCCTAAAGCAGAAACACACATGCCGCGTATATGTATATACACAACGCTCAGATCTCGCAAAAGTGAACTCTAGCCCCGCAGGCTAGAGTTCACTCTCCACTGGACCACCAGGGAAGGCAGAAGCATGGTCCCCCCTCCCTACATAAGGTAAGAAGGGAGGGGGGATATTAACTAAACGGCCCCCACACCCCCACACATTACACACAAACATACAGCACACACACACATCACCCTTACACACACAGCACACACACACACACACTAACAGCACCCTCACACTAACAACACCCTTACACACAGCACCCTCACACATACACACACACAGCATACACTAACAGCACCCTTACACACAGCACCCTCACACACACAGCACCCTTACACACACACACTAACAGCACCCTCACACTAACAACACCCTCACACATACACACAGCACCCTCACACACACAGCACACACTAACAACACCCTTACACACACATACTGACAGCACCCTCACACTAACAACACCCTTACACACAAAGCACCCTTACACATACACACACACACAGCACCTTCACACACACAGCGCCCGCACACACACACAGCGCCTGCACACACACAGTGCCTTCACACACACACACGCAACACCTACACACAGCACCCTCACACACACAGCAGTGTGTGTTTATGTATGTGTATGTGCATATATGTGTAGCCCATGGAGGGAGGCACATAGTGTGTGCTGCGGGGATTAGGGTGTGCCCAGGCACACCCCGTGCGCACGCCTATGGTTTCAATGGTTCATACACATATATACACATACATACACACACACTGCTGTGTGTGTGTGAGAGTGCTGTGTGTAGGTGCTGTGTGTGAAGGCACTGTGTGTGTGCAGGCGCTGTGTGTGTGCGGGCGCTGTGTGTGTGAAGGTGCTGTGTGTGTATGTGTAAGGGTGCTGTGTGTAAGTGTGTTGTTAGTGTGAGGGTGCTGTTAGTATGTGTGTGTAAGGGTGTTGTTAGTGTGTGCTGTGTGTGTGAGGGTGCTGCGTGTAAGGGTGCTGTTAGTGTGTGCTGTGTGTGTGTATGTGTGAGGGTGCTGTGTGTGTAAGGGTGTTGTTAGTGTGAGGGTGCTGTTAGTGTGTGTGTGTGTGCTGTGTGTGTAAGGGTGATGTATGTGTGTAATGTGTGGGGGTGTGGAGGCCGTTTAGTTAATATCCCCCCTCCCTTCTTACCTTATGTAGGGAGGGGGGACCGTGCTCCTGCCTTCCCTGGTGGTCCAGTGGAGAGTGAACTCTAACCTGCTGGGCTAGAGTTCACTCTTGCAAGATCTGAGCGTTGCCGCGGTAACCGCGGCAACGCTCCGACCGTGGGAGAGGAACCCGGCGGAACTGCTGACAAGAGCTCCACGGGTCCTCTCCTGCCTCCCTCCCTGCCTGTGGGTTGGTGAGGGAGATCTTTGATCTCCCTGACTGGCCCATGGAGGGAGGCACATAGTGCGTGCAGCGGGGATTAGGGTGTGCCCAGGCACACCCGGCACACCCCGTGCGCACGCCTATGGATTCAATGGTTCATTAGCAGTATTCAAATGAAACTGCAAAGACTACATTTTGGATGGGCTGCATATGGTTCTAAGCCATTTTTTTTTATTTAAGTTTTTTTTTTATATGTATATTAATAAGTCTTCCAATGAATCACTGATGTAATGGGGTTTTTAAAAAAAACAAAATACGTACTGATTCAATCTGCTGTGACTAATTTACATGCCATTAGCATGGCCAAGAAAACCTTTTCACCCGTCATTAACTGTACTGGAAAAAATGACTACCCTGCAATAACAAAATGGTAAACGGGTAGATATTCTTTTTTTTAAATGGTGATTAAAAGCTAGTTAATCAAAGCGCAGAGCGTGACCTAAAATGATCACTTAAATCAAACAAATAGCTGTAAATTGAATAATTTGAGAAATTAGCATATCCTGGAGCTATTCTGATCGTGGGAAAAAAAGTTGGACTCTGTTTATTTTTTCAGCAAGTCTCATGTTGTTGTTATTTTTTTGTTTTTTTTAGATCATAGACCTACAAAAGGCAGTTACAAAAAAGTCAAATAAACAGTTGACCACAAGTTATATAATGCATGTGTAACGGCACCCCCAGGCATAAAAGGGTTAAACCGCCGTTTAGAAGATCTTCCCCTTCCAGAGACAAAGGCAGCTACTGTAGACACCAATCCACCGAACCGGAGAAGCATATGAATGCTCTCAAGCACTGGAATGCTGTAAACGGCCAAATAGGAAAAACCATACGAATAGGTTTACCCTCCTAGCAGTCAAACTGGAACAGCATACAATAAATCCCCCCAAGAACGAGACAAAGCTCCGTGTTGAGGGTCAAGCATTGTTCAAAAAAAGAAAGGAATGCACACCAACTAACACAATAATATATATCTAAATATATTTATTATAATACAAATCCAAATCTTACATATAAAATGTAACAGTGACCAAAAAAGGCAAAAAAGTTTAAACAGTATATTTACCAAATTCAACAAGCCTATAAGGGCAGAAACACGAGTCACAAACAATCCCCCAACGTTTCGGCTCCTCCTGGTAGCCTTTATCAAGGGTAGCTATATGAGGGTCAAGCATTGAACAGACAGAGCTGTGGGTTTATTGTTCTTATATACACATTAGTACCACCCACAGGGTTTTGGAAACCAACCAATAAACACATACAATACACTCAGACACTCCCACACAAAATCCTCCCCTCTGCCTGTGATACAAAAACCTTACACAATGGGTAATGTAATTATCACCGGCAGAGAAATACAGTTTTTCACATTATTCATAACTTGAAAAGTATGCATCACATTCACATAAACATACGTCAAAATCATACAAATTGGTCCAGTGGTTCAAAATATAGATCGTAGTCCTTTATGACCAAAGGAAGCATGGCTTTTCTGCCCAAAACCAGTTCCACAGAGTCTTCTATCCTGGAGATAATTGGGAAGTAATCCAATTATCTCCAAGGACAGAGGCAAAACTCCATTGAACACATGGCGGCAAAAGACAATAAAACACATAAAAACATATAACTGTGCAGCCATTGCACAAAACAGGTACATTCAACATATACCCAGATAGCTCAGATCTGAGCGCACATTATTACTGAATGGCGCTCAGAGCACACACATACAGTTCAATTGCCATGGAGCCAAAGTCTTTCCCATAGTCTTTCATTATACGAATGGGCTCCATGGCATAGCTATCTGGGGTATCACCGCTCAAACAGGGCAAGCACCAAATGACCTGGCTTTCATGTCTTTGCAGGGGAAAATCAAGCTTTTTAACATGGGGCCATAATCCAAAGGCAACAGGCGAGCAACCAGGCTTCTCCAATGCAATGTGGCGAGATTGGTCTCGTCACATCTCTCCCCTTTTCCAAACAGACTAACAGGGTATCTAACCTCCTGCCGGTCAGTGCCCTTGTTAGTCCAGCAGCCCACCCACAACAAACAAACAGTAACCCAGCCCACCCATAATAAATGGTTACTACACCTGGGTAGAGGAGAACTTTGTCCATGTGCAGGTGCCTCACCACGGCTGTGTGGGTGACTGGTAAGCTGACTTGGTGGGTTGCTGAGTGGGTAGAGACCAGCGGTACTCTGCCCTGGTGCCAGCACTACCACGGGAGTAGCCTGGTTGAAGCCTGGTTGTTGGAGGGGGAGACCTACTGTCTTCCCTTTGGTTACACCGCTCGGTTGCTGGAGGAGGAGACCGACTGTCTCCCCTTTGGCTAAACAGCCCTGTCGCTGGGGGGCAGAACTGACCGTCCCTACCCCCTGTGCTGTAAGTGCAGAGACCACGGTCCCATCTGCACAGTTGTGGGGCTTACTGTCTCCCCCTGGTACGTTAAGCTGCCGCTGGGGAGAGGGGGTAACCAGCTCCTCTCCCATATATACTTCAGGCCGCGGGGGAGGGAGACCGACTGTCTCTGCTCCCAATACAGAGTCCTGCTGCTGGGGAAAGGAGACTGGGCTCTCTATTCCCTGTAGGACATTCTGCCGCTGGGGAATGGAGACTGGGCTCCCAATTCCCTGCTGTATCTCCCGCTGGGGAATGGAGACTGGGCTCCCAATTCCCAATAACTCAGGTTGCTGCTGGGGAATGGAGACCGGGCTCCCAATTCCCTGTAATTCACACTGCTGCTGGGGTTCTGAGCCGACTGCCCAGCATCCCTGTAGCTCACCCTGCCACTGGGGAGGGAGGACGCTGCTCTCCTCTCCCTGCAAGGTACACTGCCGCTGGGGGACAGGACCAACTGTCTCTGCCCCCTGTAACTCAGCCTGCCGCTGGGGAATGGAGCCTGGGCTCCCAATTCCCTGCAATATACTCTGCCGCTGGGGATCTGAGCCGACCGCCCAGCATCCCTGTAGCTCACCCTGCCACTGGTGAGGGAGGACGCTGCTCTCCTCTCCCTGCAAGGTACACTGCCGCTGGGGGACAGGACCAACTGTCTCTGTCCCCTGTAACTCAGCCTGCCGCTGGGGAATGGAGCCTGGGCTCCCAATTCCCTGCAGGATCGGTGGAGAGACCTCGGTCCCATCTCCACCAACCACCTGGGGTTCTTCCCTGTAATACTCTGCAATATCTACCCAGCTGAATGGGTCTGGATCTGGGTCTCCGCTTCCCTGCTGAGCCTTCTCACTGGAGTGGAACAGATCTTGGTAGCCCTGCTCCAGCTCCATCTCTCGGGTCACTAGGTGGACCAGGTCTTGCTCGATCTCATGAGTGTCATTCCAGTCATACCTGCTCTCCCTCCACTCCAAGAGATCACTGAACCGGGCTTGTGTAGGGCTCCCAAACTCAGGCTCTGAAAAAGCCTCCCATAACAAGCCAGGACCATCAAACTCCTCTCCCTCTTGCTTGTTATGCTCAGCTGTCCAGGGCAGGTACTGTGCCCCATACCACCAGAGCGCCTGGTAGGCATCTTCCAGCCACATCTCCTGCCATACCCGGAGCTCCAATTCCTTCACCCATTCATCCAGGGGCTGCTCTTCCAGGAAGGGCATCCGCAGGGCTAGTCGCTTCTGCAATCGCTGGTCTTCCTTGGGGAGTCTCTCGCCCCGCTGGTACTCCTCAATACCCAGTGCCTGGTACCAGATGCCTTTGCGAACTGCATCTCGGTCATCCATGACACCCTCATCGTACTCCACTGCTGGTTCCATCCTGGTGCTGTCAGGGTCGCTGTACTGGGACATGCGCTGCCCTCAAATTGTAAAATCCAAAGAAATGGTGTCTCCTGTAGCTGTCCTTCTGGCTGTAGGAACGATCCCGCCACTTGCCACCAATTGTAACGGCACCCCCAGGCATAAAAGGGTTAAACCGCCGTTTAGAAGATCTTCCCCTTCCAGAGACACAGGTAGCTACTGTAGACACCAATCCACCGAACCGGAGAAGGATGTGAATGCTCTCAAGCACTGGAATGCTGTAAACAGCTGAATAGGAAAAACCATACGAATAGGTTTACACTCCTAGCAGTCAAACTGGAACAGCATACAATAAATCCCCCCAAGAACGAGACAAAGCTCCGTGTTGAGGGTCAAGCAGTGAACAGACAGAGCTGTGGGTTTATTGTTCTTATATACACATTAGTACCACCCACAGGGTTTTGGAAACCAACCAATAAACACATACAATACACTCAGACACTTCCACACAAAATCCTCCCCTCTGCCTGTGATACAATTACCTTACACAATGGGTAATGTAATTATCACCGGCAGAGAAATACAGTTTTTCCACATTATTCATAACTTGAAAAGTATGCATCACATTCACATAAAACTTACATTTTCAGAATCAGCGAACTCCATGGCATAGCTATCTGGGGTATCACCGCTCAAACAGGGCAAGCACCAAATGACCCGGCTTTCATGTCTTTGCAGGGGAAAATCAAGCCTTTTAACATGGGGCCATAATCCAAAGGCAACAGGCGAGGAACCAGGCTTCTCCAATGCAATGTGGCGAGATTGGTCTCGTCACAGCATGTATCTATAAATCTCAAAAGTCAGCCATCAAACAACATTAGCTTTATTCCATTTGGAGAAATAGGCATTAATTCAAGTACAAAATGTGCAATGCATGACTTTTATTTTTATTATATTCTGTGTTTTAAATGTATTTATTGCCAACCACAGAATCCATCAACTGTTCAGAATTTTGATTTTAATTTTAAGGCTTCTGAGGACATTTGAGAAGCATTCATTTAGCCAGTGACAGGGATGTGTCTATCATGAGGAAAACAAGGCATCTGCCTTGGGTGGCACTTTGCAGGGGGCGGCAAAAAAAGCCGCCCCCAAATACCCCTCCCCTTGTTTGCCTCTTGTCCTGGGGGGCTCAAGAGCTGGCCGGCTGGCCACTTTTGAACCCCCCGAGGCTGGCGGTGGGCAGCGGACAGCGACGGAGCATATTACCTGAGCACTTCCTGCTCAGCTCCCTCTGCGCCACTTAATGAAGCCGGGAGTTGGAATATGACGTCCGATCGGCTCCCGGCATCACTAAGCGCCATCTACTCAGCCTGTCTGCCCCCTGCCCGAACAGCAGCCTTACTGGACTGCAGGTAAGCATCTCCACTCCAGCTCTCACAGGGAGAATTTTAAAAATATTAGTTTGTGAGTGTTGGTGGAAATGTCTAAGTGAATGTGTGCGTGTGTGTGTCTGTAAGTGTCTATGTGTGTGTCTGTGTGCGTGTATGCGTGCATGCGTCGGTCAGTGAGTGTGTATGCGTCGGTCAGTGAGTGTCCAAGTTATAGTGTGTGTGTATGTCATTGTTTGTCAGTGTATATGAGAGTGTGTGTCTGTCAGCGAGTGAGCATCTGTCAGTCAAAGTGCGGCCTTAACAGGAAAGGGTGGGGGAAATTTAAATTAAGGGGGAGCGTGCCAGAGCACTGTCCTGGCTAAGGCAGCACAAATCCTAAATACATCACTGACCAGTGATCTCAGGTTCCCCTCTGTGTCACTGCGACTATATGAGGAAAATAAAGGTAGGCTGCAAAATAAACAGTTGTGACAGACTTGGTGAAAATTAAAGGGACACTATAGTCACCAGAAGAACTGCAGCTTAATGTAGTTGTTCTGGTGTGTAAAGTATGCCCCTGCAGGCTTTTTAATGTAAACACTGTCTTTTCATAAAAAAGGCAGTGTATACATTTCTGCCTAGTAACACCTATAGTGGCATTCACTCAGACATCCACTAAAAGTGCTTCCTTCCACTGTGCAGCACTGACTTTCAGTGTCTCCATGCTCTGCATGGAGGCTCTGAATGTTCCCCACAGAGATGCTTTCATGCAATGCATCTCTATGAGAAGTTGCTGATTGGCGCAGCACTGCGGTATGCCACACATGCTTGATAGCCTCCCAAAAACTTTTGATGATCTCAACTAAGGAGGCAAAGCATAGAAACATAGAATGTGACGGCAGATAAGAACCATTCGGCCCATCTAGTCTGCTCAGTTTTCTATATACTTTCATTAGTCCCTGGCCTTATCTTAAAGCTAGGATAGCCTTATGCTTTTTTATGTCCAAGATGCATTATCTTGCACTTATCCACATTAAATGTCAGTTGCCACAACTCTGACCATTTTTCAGGTTTACCTAAATCATTTGCCATTTGGCTTATCTCTCCTGGAACATCAATCCTGTTATATATCTTTGTATCATCAGCAAAAATACATACCTTACCCTCGAGACCTTCACTAATACAAATATTAAAGAGAATGGGTTCAAGATCACTGAGGTACCCCACTGGTGACAAGCCCATTCTTCAAATATTCTCCATTGACTACAACCCTCTGTTGCCCGTCACTCAGCCACTGCCTTACCCATTCAACAATATTGGAATCCAAACTTTAAGATTGAAGTTTATTAATAAGCCTTCTATGTGCAACAGTGTCAAACGCCTTACTGAAATCTAGGTAAGCAGTGTCTACTGCACTACCCTGATCTATAATTTTAGTTACCCAATCAAAAAAATCAATAAGATTAGTTTGGCATGATCTCCCTGAAGTAAACCCATGTTGTCTCTGATCTTGAAAGCCATGTGATTTTATATGTTCAACAATCCTATCCTCTAACATGGTTTCCATTACTTTCCCCACTACTGAAGTAAGGCTTACTGGCCTATAAGTTGTCCGGCTCCTCCCTACTACCTTTCTTGTGAATGAGCACAACATTCACTAACTTCCAATCTTCTGGGACTAGTCTTGTTAACCATGATTGGTAAAATAAATCTGTTAATGGTTTTGCTAGTACACCACTAAGCTCTTTTAATAACTTTGGGTGTATTCCATCAGGTCCCAATTGACTTATTTGTCTTTACTTTTGACTGTTGAAATAGAACCTCTTCCTCTGTAAACTCACATGTAACAAATTACTCATTTGTCCTTTTTCCTAACTGAAGCCCCTTTCCTTCATTTCCATCTATAAATAATGAACAAATATATCCACTGAGGCAGTCGGCTAGACCTTTATCCTCTTCTACATACCTTCCTTCTTTTGTTTTTAATCTAACTAATCATTGTTTTACTTTCCCTTTTCTCATTTATGGATCTAAAAAATGTTTTGTCTATTGTGCTATTTTCTCTTCTGTGTGTGATTTGGAAGCTCTTATAACTTGCTTAGCCACTTTCTGCCTAATCTGATAGATCTGTCTATCTTCCTCACTCTGGGTTTTTTTATAATCACCAAATGCTAACTTTTAGTTTTTTACTTTTTTGGCCACATCTGCGGAGTACCACAGTGGTTTCTTAAATTTTCTGCTTTTACTGAGAAGCCTACTGAAATTTTCTGTTGCCTTCCGCAGTGCAACTTTTAAATAATCCTATTTCTCTTGGACTCCATTTAAGTTGCTCCAGCCAAATTCACATTGGGCACTGAATGGCACCCTAGCACTATGAATTGCACTTAGCACATTCTCTTTTTTGCTTTCTTTCCTTTGTAACTATGCCTGTCTAGTTAGTTTACCAGGGAGAGAGGCTTTATAAATTTAAATATATATGGCAGTTCATTTTTGACTGACCATTTGTTTCTACAAACTTCTTTTCTTTATTCTTTATCTGAGTCTCTCCTCCTAGGATTAATTCTGGACTTTTAATTCCTGTATATATGCAAGGTCTGCTGCTCTGCAAGATTTTTCCTCCCATATGGTTTGTTTTAAATACAAACTCACTTTGGTGTTTGCACATACTTGCAGCAGACGTCTATTTTATTGACTTTACCATACATATATATATACAGGACATCTGTGGGATTTTGCACCCAGGAAGATAGACACTGGCATTTAGACTGCTATATGAATACCCCTTCCTATTTAGTATACATATTTTATTAAAGCTGATATATAGGAATAAGGGTTCATATTTATTTATATGACATATTGCCAGGTCTTGTTTTATCCTACGTGCATCCTTTTCAGAGAGCATAGGAATATTAGTATTGAGGATATACTTACTTTATATCTCTTACTAGTTTGTCTTCACCTGGTATTTTTTAGCCAGTATCATTCCATACTACATTGCTATATATTATTTCCAGGTAATGTAGACAGACTGGGATTTGTTGGATATCCTAAGTCTGCCTGCATTTTTTCTTTTTTTTCTGTGGCTTTTTCTAAAGTCTAAAACTTTTGTTTCTGTGTGGTGTGACTCAGTCACCATTCTTATATTAAACCACACTGACTGATGATCACTGGATCCTAAACTTTTAACTACAGTAATATCTGATACCAAATCTCCATTTGTTAACACTAAATCTAGTATAGCCTCTTTATGAGTTGGCTCCTCAACAACTTTTTTTAGAGACAATCCCAGTAAGGAGTTTAGAATATGTGTGCTCCTGGCACAAGCGGCTATTTTGGTTTTCCAGTTCACATCAGGAAGATTAAAGTCACACATGATGATAACTTCCCCCTTCATTGTCATTTTAACTACTTTCTAAACTAGTAGATTATCTAACTCTTCTATTTGTCCTGGGGGCCTATAAATCATACCTACACGAGTTACTGTGTGATCTCCAAATTCTAACGTAACCCAGACGGACTATATGTTCGCCTCACTAACTTTTATTAGGCTAGATTTTATGCTATCCTTCACATACAGGGCCACCCCTCCCCATTTATTGCCTTCCCTGTCTTTTCTATAGAAAGAGTACCCTGGTATTGCTATGTCCCAGTCATTTTTTCTCATTATACCATGTCTCAGTAACAGCGACTAAATCTACATTATCAGTTGCCATTATTGCCACATGTTCATGGATCTTATTCCCTAAACTGCGTGCAGTTTGAACTCTTTGTCATATTCCTCAAACCAATCCTGAACAATTTTTGCAGTGTGTGTTATCCTGCAGAAACAGGCCGCGGACATCAAGGTACACCATGAAGGGGTTATGTGGTCTGCAGCAATCTCTAGGTAGGTGGTATTTGTCAAAGTAACATCCACATGAATGCCGGGACCCAAGACTTCTCAGCAGAATATTGTCCACAGCATAACACTGTCTCTGCCAGCCTGACTTCTTTCCATAGTGCATCCTGTTGCCATCACTTTCCCAGGTAAATGACGCAGATGCAACCTGGAATTCGTCTGATCTAAAAGAAAATGTTATTTATAAGCAACCTTCTCCTATTGCTTCATGGTACAGTTGTGACGCTCATGTCCCCATTGAAGGCACTTTCTCAGTGGACAGAGGTTATCATGGGCACTCTGACTGGTCTGCAGCTACACAGTCCAATATGCAGCAAACTGTTCTGACACCTTTCTATCATGTAAATGGACAAAATAGGGATACAGCTGAATGGCTAAAAAATATAAGAATACATAGTACATAGTGAAGTACCGTCACAATAATAAAATATAAACTTCAATGATTGCACTCACAAAATAGTGATGGATAATGCGCCTTTAAGCCCTCAAGGGCTACAGTGGTATTCACCCTCCACGAATAGGTTGCTCTGTCTTCAAAGAAGTGGGAGTATGCCAGTGAAGTATAAAAAATTTTTTTTATTATTCTTAAAAGGCACTAATAAGCCTATATCAAAAAATCAATAGTAAAAGTATACAAATAATACTGCATCTAACGCGTTTCGTCCATACAAATTGGACTTCATCAGAGAGAATTTTTTGCAGTATACACAATATGTCAAATACAAAGCATGCATAATCCCACCCCCAACAGAGTCCCTTAAATATAACCAGTCCATTTGTTGATTGGAGAGTTCCTTTGTAGGCAGTCCCTCTTCAATAAAATCAATATTTTCCAGGTGATCGCCACCTTAAAATTCACGGCTAAGACCAGCTGGTAATCCGTCCGGTAATGTTCTGCGTTCCAAATCACAACTTCCGGTTGCGTTCCACACATGGATTTCCGGCGGCGAAATAACCACGCACGTCACAACCACTGGCGTTGCGTTCCAAGATCGGGCACATGCGTTCCAAACGACCGACCCTTTGAATTGCTAAGAAGACTAAAAGGAGCAGTCTTAAAATCATTTAAACATCAAAGTAACAATTCTCATAATACAAATTCAACCACATCAAATTTGAAAAAGGACTTCAATCCTCTGCCACAAAGAAACTAAATATTAATAGAAATCTATTAATAATGAAAAGTACGTCTTATGGAACATATAAACAATATAAAGAAAGGTATGACTACTCATTCAGTGCCAGTCCACTGTAATACGTGCCAGGCCTTCAATTGGAGAGATTTCAAGGGCTGTGGTATAGAACATGTGTCCCCTCACTGGAGAGGAGGGAATAGGGAATTGAAATTAGCACAACGGGAGACTTATTGGATCTACCATTTGGACACTTTGTCACCTAAAGGTTTAAACATCGATGTGGACTTGGCTAGCTTTATGGTTTAAAGTTTTGATAACCTACACCATTGGGGATTTCCATCTTCTGCCTGTTTTATATTTAATTACATATATTTTTTTCCAATTTTTATTAATTTTTATTTATTTTTCTATTTTTATTTTTATTTTTATTTTTATTTTTATTTTATTTTAATTTTATTTTTATTTATTATATATATATTTATTTTTTTTATTATTTTTTACTATTTTTTATTTTTTATTCATTCATTCATTTATTTTATTTCATTTTTTATTCTTTATTGTTTTGTGCACATTATTTACTTTTTTCATTATTTATAGATTTCTATTAATATTTAGTTTCTTTGTGGCAGAGGATTGAAGTCCTTTTTCAAATTTGATGTGGTTGAATTTGTATTATGAGAATTGTTACTTTGATGTTTAAATGATTTTAAGACTGCTCCTTTTAGTCTTCTTAGCAATCCAAAGGGCCGGTCGTTTGGAACGCATGTGCCCGATCTTGGAACGCAACGCCAGTGCTTGTGACGTGCGTGGTTATTTCGCCGCCGGAAATCCATGTGTGGAACGCAACCGGAAGTTGTGATTTGGAACGCAGAACATTACCGGACGGATTACCAGCTGGTCTTAGCCGCGAATTTTAAGGTGGCGATCACCTGGAAAATATTGATTTTATTGAAGAGGGACTGCCTACAAAGGAACTCTCCAATCAACAAACGGACTGGTTATATTTAAGGGACTCTGTTGGGGGTGGGATTATGCATGCTTTGTATTTGACATATTGTGTATACTGCAAAAAATTCTCTCTGATGAAGTCCAATTTGTATGGACGAAACGCGTTAGATGCAGTATTATTTGTATACTTTTAACTATTGATTTTTTGATATAGGCTTATTAGTGCCTTTTAATAATAATAAAAAAAATTTTTATACTTCACTGGCATACTCCCACTTCTTTGAAGACAGAGCAACCTATTCGTGGAGGGTGAATACCACTGCAGCCCTTGAGGGCTTAAAGGCGCATTATCCATCACTATTTTGTGAGTGCAATCATTGAAGTTTATATTTTATTATTGTGACGGTACTTCACTATGTACTATGTATTCTTATATTTTTTAGCCATTCAGCTGTATCCCTATTTTGTCCATTTACATATCTGCATTTGAGGTTCATTTGGGGGTAACCTCTTGGGAAGCTGCATTCATCTCATACCAAGTTAAGTACTCGTGTATATTCCTACCACTCTGTTGTTTAGGTACATTTGTATTTCTTGCGTTTGTATTTTTTTCTTTTCCTTCAACACCTTTCTATCATGGCCAACATTACGCTTTTCAGCAATTTGAGCTACATTAGCAATCCTTTTCATAATCGTGTTTCTCTTTTTTTTAAATTGTATATAATTAATGCACTGTAAACATGTAATGTTTGTCAGTTGCATGTTGATCTGGACTTAACAAATCCCCCTAGCAAAGTCAAAACATTGCTGTCATTTTAGTGGTGGCACTGTAGTGATTAATGTGCTTTTAGTATTCCTTTAATAAGCTGTTTAATTCAAGTATATGACCAAATGTAAACCATTGAGAGGATATGAGTTAAAAAAAATAGCTGGTAAAAGGTCAAAAGGCAGCAATGGCTTTGAACTAATGAGCCAGAAAATGGTACTAAACTCATTGCCCTCAGGATGTGCCACTACACTGCACAGGATGGCTGTTTTTTATATTTGAAGAAAAAAAACACACTCTTGACAATCTTTTCCAGATAAAAGAGTCCAAGTTTCAGTTTTACTCCAAAACAAAGGAAAAATTATCCAGTGTCAAAAAGTTGAGTCTTCTCCCATTTATTGCTCTATTTTGCATTTTCATTGTACTTAATTTATAATTATTTCATAGTTTAAATTGAGCATTTGTACTTAATTAATATGATGCTATAATACTTCAATAAAAGTTTATGTTGCATGCATTGTACAGTGGTTTTTAAGAACTAGTGACAATGACTCAAATTATGTTAATAACCCAAACTTAGTCCTCATTTTTTTAAATGGTAAATTTGCTCACTTTGACTAATTCTTCATTTTTATTACACACATAAACTTACTGAGCAGCATAAATAGCTATGCCTCTGCTAAAATCAGTTATGCCTATAAGTTCGTTTAAATTCTTGTAATGTGTTTTGTACCATTTGGGAGCTGGTTATCTTGGATCCCAAGTTGCCACACAGGAGGAGAACCTGTTCTAGATCTTCAAGGTAGATTTGGTAAGAAGTGCTGCCCGTTTGCTTTTATTTTACACAAGAAAGGAAGATCTGCTTTGCTATCCGAGCTGAAGCCGAGCAGCCGCCATGAGCATGCTCAGACTGCAGTAGAGGCTCGCCTACAGCTTGATGTGTTGTGGCAAGAGGAAAGTATGGCTGGATCACAATTAGACCAATGAAATTGCCAATGCAAACTCTTGTCAGCAGATCCAAAAGTTGGTTAAAGATGGTCTGATCATCCGCAAGCCTGTGACTGTCCACTCTCGTGCTCGCTGTTGCAAGAACACCCTTGCACGTAGAAAGGGCAGACACATAGGTGTCGGTAAGAGAAAGGGTACGGCCAATGCCAGTATGTGTGAGAAACTTTCCTGGGGAAGGAGAATGAGAATCTTGCGTCGTCTGCTCAGTCATTACCATGAATCTAAGAAGATCGACAGGCACATGTGCCACAGCCTTTACCTGAAAGTGAAGGGTAATCTGTTTAAGAACAAACGTATCCTCATGGAGTACATTCAAAAACTGAAGGCAGACAAAGCTCACAAGAAGCAGTTGGCTGATCAGGCCGAGGCACGCAGGTCCAAGACAAAAGAGGCAAAGAAGCGCTGTGAAGAAAGACTTCATGCCAAGAAAGAGGAGATTATTAAAACTTTGTCAAAGGAAGAGGAGTCCAGCAGGAAATAATTCATCCAGCTGTGTGTGTATATATACAGTGCCTCCCTGTGTAAACGTAATAAAAGTCCTTGATCCAAAAAAAAAAAAGGAAGACCTTTGGTTTGCATTTGGCATAAGGAGTTTTCGATGCATAGCTGGAGAATTGTAACCGTTGATTTATAATACAGCGCTATAAATAATAAGATAATAATAATGTAATAAGATAAACATATACATATAATCTGTAAAAAATACCTCCCCACTGCCTGTGATATGATTACTGAACACAATGGTTAATATAATTATCACAGGCAGAGAAATTATAAAACATATCACAGGGATCCCAAAACATGCAATAACCCCATAAAAACATGCAAATAACCCCATATATCCTCAGAACCGGGGGATCTGGGTGAACCACATATCCAAAATTCACCCAGATCCGTTCAGTAGTTTGGAAGATACAGTTTAATGCAGATTCAGCATAACTTATACAGGCTATATGAAAATTAATTACTGTATAATGTGTCCCCTGTTGTATAGTTTAAAACTACTGCACGATGTCTTTGTGCACCAAATACCGGCGAGATGGCACCGTGTAGCAAAGTCCAAACAGTGTCTGTGAGTTAAAATGGCCGCCATCCATTGTTCTCACCATGTGCCTCTGATACATGAAATGGTGGCCACCCAGTAACTCCACAGTTTGTCTGGTAGTCTATCCAGCCGGACCAACAGATGAAACACATGGGGAACAGTGCAACAAACGAAGGGAATCATAAAAAATATGGACAATAGTCATATTTGTGCACAAACTCCAGTTTTGTCACAGGGTACAAATAGTGTTTTCAAATGCCATATATCACAGGGCCATAGTCAGAAGGTAGGAGACGGGCAAGCAGCCCCCTCCAAGAACACGTGGCGAGGTCTGTTCCGCCACAGGGGTAATTCTAATTCCTGGACTGCAATATGGTTTTGAAGACAACATAGGCCTAGCAAATCACTCTGGCAAATTTTTAATGTGTAAAAACTGAAAAGGGGAAAGACCTATATTTGTCTTTATAACTTTCCCAAACCCCATAAAGCCACCTGTACATGGTGGATACTGTTGTACTTGTGAGACCTCACTGATCACAAATATGTGTATCTTATTGCAGTAAAAGGTAGCAGTATTATGACATTTACAGTTAAAAATATCATACAGAACTTGTAAAATAACAATTTCTTAATTTCTCAAACTTTTGTAGATTTTATTCATATTAAATTATGTTCCATATATAAATATTTAATGCAAAGTCCTGTTTCTCCTCAACAAAATGAAATGTAATAAGTGTGGGTGCACCTAATATGAAAGAGGTACATTTTGGTTGAACAAACATATAACTCAAATTCTAGGTATAGTTTTTATCAGAACTTGTATAATTGCCTCCATCCATAAAGGGTTAATACATTTTTTGAAATTATTTTAGTGCTCCCTTTATACATTTGTAACTTATCAATTTAAAGTGTCAGAGACAAAAACAAAAAAATGTTTACACAATTTTTTAAATGTATTTCTAATTTTTCGTTTTACATGACAGATGACATTTTTCAAAGATTTTGAAACGATTTTCGTTTTGTTGCCGGGTAAATAAAAGAACAGAAGTCCGTAAAAGTTTGGTGTCTTGTCGAAGTTATTTATGATGCTAATTTATCCGAGATACAATAGTTAATTAATTGTTTTTTCTTTTGTGCATTTTGTCATTTTTCTTTCTGCCTTTTTACTGTCTTATAGTTGTGACTGTCTACATGTGCTGTATGTGCAGACTTCTTTTTTTGTTGTTGCTATGTTTATCTTTACAGATACAGTATGTATTGCACAAAGTTTATATGGAGATATTTTTGTCCAGAGACAAAACCAGTATTGAATGTACTCCTTTCATCTCAATAGCTTACTAAAGAGCAATATCCACACTATCCTCTCCTTTCCTATGTTAGAGGAAGTGTACAGAAATTATCTCTCTCTGAAATCATCACAAACTGGCTCTCAAAGGAGGTGTAATCTCAGTAAACATCTGTTTTAGGAGACAGGACATCTAAAAGAACAGCAGATGTTATAAGGCATAGTCTGATTAATTAGGTTTTAGGAGATGATGATCATTATGTTACGTGAGTCCCTGTATAACCCTCTACCCCTTGTTTACTTACTGTCTCTTTGCTTTGAAGCTTTTGTTTAGAATTCTTGAGAGATGTTTGAGCAAGCAAGGATGTCCAATTTCTTTAAAAGAAACAAATGCCTCAAGAAGGTGGCTAGAGGAATGTGCGAAATTAATAGAAGCAAAAGATTTTTGAAACTGACAACAGACCATTGACATCTTTGTCAATGCTAAAAACAGGAATTCTGTGTTTC
This sequence comes from Pelobates cultripes, assembly GCA_933207985.1. NCBI lineage: Eukaryota > Metazoa > Chordata > Amphibia > Anura > Pelobatidae > Pelobates > Pelobates cultripes. The sequence continues at coordinate 55,549,252 of OW240916.1, forward strand.
TGTGGGTTGCGAGATCAATGCTTGTCTATGAGTTAGTCTTGGTGAACCAAATACAAACCTTCTACATTTTACTGTCATACCTTACATGGAAACTGTGGCAGACATGAGTGTATTTAGTATAAAAGTGACAAAAACATTATCTGCAACTACCGTTTGACCTGTGTTTGCTAAGCTTTTTGTTAGAATTTTAAGATCACAAATTTCCACTTGTGAAACTGATATACGGCTATTTGAACATGACAATTCAATTCATTGTGAAGGTAGCATTCAATCAACTATTCAATGGGTCCACAGCATACCAATATAGTCAAGACACATCACATCCGTTTGGATGACCAGCAAAGGTGTGATCAAGGTGCCCCAATCTAGGGCCTCCTCAACAGCACTTACACAGAAATTGCAAACAATTTCACTCTATCAATACAAAAGTTGTTTATCATTTTTCTTAAAGGACCACTGTTTCTTAACACTCCCTTTCAGAGAAACTGCTATGTTTACATATGGGTTAATCAAGCCTCTAGTGGCTGACTCATTGACAGCCGCTAGAGGCGCTCCTGCGCTTCTCACTGTGATTTTCGCAGTGAGAAGACGCCAGCGTCCATAGGAAAGCATTAAGAATGCTTTCCTATGGACTGACTGAATGTGAGCGCGGCTCTTGCCGTGCATGCGGTCGAAGAGGGAGGAGAGTCCCCAGCGCCGAGGTAGCCTGGCGCTGGAGAAAGATAAGTGTTTAACCCCTTCCTCCCCCTAGAACCTGGCGGGAAGGGGGCCGTGAGGATGGGGGGGACCTAAAGACCATACAGCGCCAGGAAAACGAGTTTGTTCTCCTAGCACTATAGTGGTCCTTTAATTACATAGTTTTAAACCTTTCCATATGTGTGCTTTAAATTGTTGATGGTACATTTATGAGTTAAACTCCATACACTGTTCTTGATACAGTACATGATACAGTACATCATATACATTGTTTCATTCGTAAATCCTACACCTATTAAATGCCTGTGACTTTAGGGGGGCTTCACTAAGACACAGGTAACAGATTCCAACAATCTAAACAGTGATTCCAAAAGGGGCAACTGTCTCACATGCATAGCTGGATTTACCCTCTCTGCTGCCCCAAGACCAGTTTCCACAATGCGCAACAGCCCCATTGAAACCTGTTGTGTGAGTGTTTGGATGGATGAATGTGAGTAGTTTGGGGTATGTCTGTATGGTGAATATGAATAGGCAGGTGGTTTGATGGCAATAAGTGCAAGGGGGGGGGGGGGTTTAGGTGATGTTACTTAGCCATGTGTGTGAAGATGACAGGGTGAATGGGTATGACTGCGAGGTAAAATGGGACTAGCTGACTGGGTGGATAGAGGAATATGATCAGTTCAGAGTATGTGGCTGTTTGAGTGGTTGAATGGTAATGTGTATGTCAGAGCACATTTATGCAGAATGTTAATGAGTGCATGTAAACGACAGGTGTAATTGTATAGAGTGCTAGTTTGTGAATTTAGTGGTGTGTTTTTAAAGAGTGTGATTGTGTGCATGAAGCATATTTACGTAAAGTTTTTGTGTGCATATATAAGAGTGTTTGTGTACTGTTTCCAATTCCCATCTGCCCCTCTATTGATTTTTGTCCCCTACACGTGTGTTCCTTCCTATCTTTTCCCAATTATGCACTTCTCCCCATAACAATCCTTTTCAACAATTGTTCTCTCTTTTTGTGCTTCCCTTCCCTTACTTGTTTATTTCATATCCATTTTTTACTTCACGACTTTTAACAGCCACAATTGTGATCACAATGAGAACACTTGCTCAATACTGGTCAAAACACAACATTTTATCAATCAAATACTTATGGAGGATTGGTATTAAGGCCATTATGGCTTTAGCATACTCTAGTGTAAATGCTGACTCCGGTATGGTTTCAGGATTAAATGATTATATGGCATTAAATGACTTAGAAAAACTGCATAACAATAATGTCATTACAAGATTGTCCTTTCTATGTTCCCCATCAGCATTTATCTTTTTATCAGTTATTAGCATAGCTATAGGTACTGGCCCTTTTTTTGCCTTATACATTGGAGTTTTCTTATTGGATACAGCTTACTGATTAAAGTTAAATGCTCATGCAGTTAATGTAATGTGATTTGATTATCTTCTTTATAATTAGTTCTATTTTTTCACTCCTATTCCGTTGGCTTATCACCAAGCCTATCCTTTTGTCCTAAAAGATCCCACAGGTACGATGGATGAACGTTAATTACACAAATGATAAATACCATTATACATATAGCAGTGAATAAACCTTATTTTGCTTGTTACAGCTCCACGTACCATCAGTTTGACAAATGCGCTAATTTATGATGAATAGGTTACTTGATCCAAAAAGAGATCTGACTATGGTCAGGAAGGACTTTTTTCCAAGTTTGTGGCAAAATTGGAAGTGCTTCAAGCTGTTTTTTGCCTTCCTTCGGATCAACAGCAAAAATCGATGTGGGAAAGACTGAAATTGATGGACTCGAGTCTCTTTTCAGCCTACTCTAACAGGTCATTCCACTATGGCCCAATATTCCAAAAGAACAAAACTAACATTTGGGGCTTTAGTCTTTTCCTGGGTCAAGTGTCTTTAATCCATTTTTTTATTATTTATTTATTTTATTGTAAATGATAGAATTACACCTGTCACGTGCGTGGGCTATAGGCCCAGCCGAGACAGTGGGGAGAGCGTGGAAGTGACAGGGTTAATGACACCAGACCCCTGGTTACCTGTTGCTAGTCCCAGCAACCACTCAATTAACAATCCCTTCTACACTATCCCCCTTAGTACTACTGCCACCACCAAGACTTTTAAACACGGGCGTCTTAGGTTACCCCACACACAGGAGAATTATAGTATCACAGTTCTACTTTTACTGATAAAACATATATAGTTAACCCCTTTTGGTAACGTGTTTACCTGAGCTTTCCTCTGGAGAGTGAAGCTCATAGAGAACAGAGACACAAGCTGATTAAGTAAACATTTAATCTGACAAAAAGGATTCACAGTGCTGAGTACAAAATACAGAAATAAATGACATACAGAAAACAAATTGCAAAACAGTACATAAAATAAAATAGGAGAAAACACAAGAAATTCCTTACATATATTTACCCCATATAGAATTCTTGTGGGAGTCTTAGATGGTATAGGTCTCCTAGAAGTTACTGACAAAAGAAAAATGAATAACTAACTTCCCTGGATAGTCCAACACCCTCATATATCTAAACTTGTTGTTTCTCAGTGGGCAGACCCCTGGGGGGGGGATCAGAGGGGGCTGGTCTGGCAGTCTATTGCCCACTCTATGAAATTCCTTGTGTCCAGCTCTGGTGATGGCTATCTAGATGTTTTATGGTCTAGGCCTGGTGCAAGATCAAAGACCACAATAAATGTCATCCCAAGGTTTACAAAAAACAACTCTTAACATATATAAACACACATCAAACACCAACTCATGCTTTTGGCATGACACCTCCCCCTTAAGATGGTGGACAGAAAACTTCAGCCACAGGCTGATTCATCTGTCTACCATTAACCCTCTAGTTGCCGAGACAGGCCATCTGCATTCCCATGCAAGCTGCCCTTTTTGTGCCGGGCAGTGAAATTATACTGTTGGAGGATAGGGCTCCAATGGAGCAGTTTATCATTGCTACCTGTCACCTGCAGCAGGTTGTGATCAGTCCATACCACAGCTACACCCTCAACAAACATGCCTGATTTGTCTGTTTCAATTTCCCATCGATCTCTGGTAACATCCCTTAAACCACACCCACTGCGCTCATGTAGTAGTTGTAAGGGGAAGAAACCAATGGATTTCTGCTGCACTCCCCGGTAAGCACACAAAAAAGCAGACAGAGAACACTCCCAGGATAGATGTGCTGTATCAACACCCATCATCTCTTTCATTTTGCGGTCTGTCTGCTGGGCTTGTTGCACTATCAGACTCTGAACCTTTGGTTCACAATCAGAAAGTTGCTTAGGTGTATGCGTGAGTTGTGATAAACTGACAAGGTTCCTGGTTCCTCCAACAGTATGTTTCCCTGCAGCCATCCTTCCTGGACCCACAAGCTGAGTCTGTCTGTGCCCCTCACTTTCACTCCGGGTCATCACACATACCGAACTTTGGAAACTGGCTAAGTCTGGCGCAGAGTAAAGCTCACACACCCTCTGCCCTCCCTCATAGCCTTGCTGTCCCTTCACATTTTCACCCACCACATCACATACATCTGCTTCAGGCACATATTGGCACATATATTCATTCAGCCCCCTCTCGCTGGAAGGCTTTTCCCATACATTTTCACAGGACACATTTGACCCCCCTTGATCAGATACAAAATTTTGCACACACTCGCATAATTTCTTCTCCAAGGCAGGCCATCCTCTCGCAATCTCACATAGCCCCTCAGACTCTGCAGCCGTGACCCACTGCTGACTTGTTACCACTGCTGACTTGATACCCTGGCTCTCACCTTCCTCCTCTCCCTTACTCTCTGACATCCCAGCCTCACAGTGTTTTAATACAGGCACATCACTACTCACCCCTATCTCACATTTGGTAGACATCACTGGTTCAGTTACAGGTAGATATTTATCCACACCCTGCTCTCCCTCCCAGCAATCACACTTCACAATGTCTCCCAAAGTTTCACACAATACCTTAGGTGGAGCAGTCAGCCCTTCTGGCTCACAAACAGTGTCCGCTGGAGCATAGTGACAGAGCATCCTGCCCAAATCATTCCCCAACAGAACATTAACAGGGATATCCTCTGAAATCCCCACTTCCCGCAAACCTTTGCCCACACCCCAATCAAGGTACACACGTGCCAAGGGCACAGCGGGACGCACACCCCCAATTCCTTTGATGGACATGGTCCTTCCAGGGATTATGTCCTCCGTATTCACCACTTCAGGGCGCACCAGGGTGAAGGAAGCTCCAGAATCTCTCAGTCCCATGGTCACTCGGTCACCCACAATTACACTCTGCAGGTTATCCTCTCGTTTCCCCACGGACCCACCCACAAGCAATACTGATGGTGCCCCTCCACGGACTGGTGAGGGCATATTCCTAGTGGGGCAAGTCCTGCTCAGATGACCAATCTGGTTGCATCGAAAACAACGGCGGGCATCTGACTCACTTGACATAGCCCCGGCTACGCTGGCAGTCGGCGGTGAAGTTCTCACTGCAGATCTTACAAGTGGTGTTTGAACTGTAGCTTCTCTCCAGGTCGAAGTAGCAGCTGACACAAGTCCACGCCTGGATGTGGGTGCATGGATGTCGGCATAGTCATCTGCCAGTTCTGCAGCAGCCCTAGCATTTTTTGGCTTTCTTTCCAAAATCCACTCTCGTACATTAGGGCTCCGGGTCTGCAAGAACTGCTCCAGGACCATTAAGTCATTAAGGGCTTCATAGGTAGTAGCTTGTACTCCTGTTACCCATTGCCGGAACGTGGTTTCTAATTGTGCAATATATAGAATGCAGCTGGATGATGGGCATTGCTGCATACTCCTAAACTTTTTCCTGTAAGACTCAGGAGTAAGGTTAAAAGTTTTTTGCAATGCAGATTTGATTGCCTCATAGTTGTTATCAGTCTCTGGGGGAAGGGACACAAACACATCCAAGGCTTTCCCTTTCAATTGTGGAGTTAAATATCTGCCCCACTGGTCTGAGGGTAGTTGATGCTGCCTGCATACTTTCTCAAAACTTTTTAAAAATACATCCAAATCTGTCCCTTCTTCGAGGGAAGGAAAATCATCCTTACGGAGCCTACGTGTGCTGGACTCTGATGCATTGCTGTTCAGTGAGGACTGAAGGGTAAATTGCAGTTTAGCAAGTTCCAGCTCATGTCTCCTTTGTGCCTCCCTTTCGGCTAGCCTCTCTGCAGATTCCCTTTCTGCAGCCTGCTGTTGGATCATCACATGCAGGGCCTCCTGAGGATTTGCAGCCATCAGTTGCCGAAATAAATCAGTTGAGCAAATGTCCTTAATGTTTTGAGGGGTACAACCACCATGCATTTCAGTAAGCAACACTCCTGCAGTAGTAGGGAGCTCGGTAACCCTTTCAGTATCCATCTCTGGCTGGAAAATATGGCTGTCAGCCTCCACAAGGTCAGCAATAAGTTGTGCCTTATTTTTGCCAAAAGTTGGTAAATTCTTTTCTTGGCACAACAATTCCAAGGCCTCTTTTGATTGTTTGCGATAGGCCTCCATGTTCACAAATAGGATAGAGAAAGAAAAACAAAAGATGGGAGGGGAGAACTGTTTTGCACTTTGTATGTATTTTAAATCAGCACTGAGCTTGGTCTCTGGAAATTACACAAAAACAAGTATGCAATTTCTTTTAGTGCTAAGACCCCCTTTACAGGTAAAATCTAGCAAGCACTAAAAATCTCTAAATATATCCCACCTCTGCCACCAGTTTGTCACGTGCGTGGGCTATAGGCCCAGCCGAGACAGTGGGGAGAGTGTGGAAGTGACAGGGTTAATGACACCAGACCCCTGGTTACCTGTTGCTAGTCCCAGCAACTACTCAATTAACCCCTGCAATCCCTTCTACACTATCCCCCTTAGTACTACTGCCACCACCAAGACTTTTAAACCCGGGCGTCTTAGGTTACCCCACACACAGGCAGGGCCGGACTGGCCCACCGGGATACCGGGAAATTTCCCGGTGGGCCGCGGCACCTGGGGCCGGTCTGACCGCTCCTGTGATCCCGGCGGCCGTGTGTGAGCTGTGCGGCCGCACATAGCCCCATGGGAGCAGGGGGAGCCAGGCGGCCGGCTCACACATGGCCGCCCGGGATCATTTAAAAAAAAAAAATAATAATTTGTGGCGGGGGCGGAGCTTACTGTGCGGCGGGGGCGGGGCTTAGCATGCGACGGGGCGGAGCTTACTGTGTGGCGGGGCAGGGCTAAGCATGCGGCGGGGGCGGAGCTTACTGTGCGGCGGGGCCGGCTAATTGCAGCATGGGAAGCAGGAAGGAGTCCCTGCTTCCCCAACAACCAGCCTCCAGGAGCTCCAAGCAGGAGGTAAGAAGGAGGTCAGTGTGTCTGTCTGAGTGTGTGACTGTGTGTGTGTGTGTGTGACTGTGACTGTCTGTGTGTGTGTGACTGTGAGTGTGTGACTGTCTGTGACTGTGTGTGTGTGACTGTGACTGTCTGTGAGTGTGTGACTGTCTGTGACTGTGTGTGTGTGTGACTGTCTGTGACTGTCTGTGTGTGTGTGACTGACTGTGTGTGTGACTGTCTGTGTGTGTGTGTGTGACTGTGACTGTCTGTGAGTGTGTGACTGTCTGTGAGTGTGTGACTGTCTGTGACTGTGTGTGTGTGACTGTGACTGTCTGTAAGTGTGTGACTGTCTGTGACTGTCTGTGTGTGACTGTGACTGTCTGTGAGTGTGTGACTGTCTGTGACTGTGTGTGTGTGACTGTGAGTGTGTGACTGTGTGTGTGACTGACTGTGTGTGTGTGACTGTGACTGTGTGTGACTGTGACTGTGTGTGACTGTGTGTGTGTGTGACTGTCTGTGGTGTGTGACTGTCTGTGAGTGTGTGACTGTGTGTGTGTGACTGTGACTGTGTGTGACTGTGACTGTGTGTGTGTGACTGTGACTGTGTGTGTGTGACTGTGTGTGTGTGACTGTCTGTGTGTGTGTGTGTGTGTGTGACTGTCTGTCTCTGTGTGTGTGTGTGACTGTCTCTGTGTGTGACTGCCTGCCTGTGTGTGTCTGTCTGTGTGTGTGTCTGTGTGTGTGTGTGTGTGTGTGTGTGTGTGTGTGTGTGTGTGTGTGTGTGTGTGTGTGTGTGTGTGACTGTGACTGTCTGTGTGTGTGACTGTGACTGTCTGTGAGTGTGTGACTGTGTGTGTAACTGTGACTGTGTGTGTGTGACTGTTAGTGTGTGTTTGTGTGTGACTGTCTGTGTGTGCGTGTGACTGCCTTTGTGTGTGACTGCCTGTGTGTGTCTGTCTGCCTGTGTATGTTACTGTCTGTGTGTGACTGTGTGTGTGTGACTGTCTGTGTGTGTCTGTATGTCTGTGTGTGTGACTGTGTGTGTGTGTAACTGTCTGCCTGTGTGTGTGGCTGTCTGCCTGTGTGTGTGGCTGTCTGCCTGTGTGTGTGTGGCTGTCTGCCTGTCTGTATGTGTGGATGTTTGCCTCGGTGTCAGTGACTGTCTGCCTCTGTGTGTGTGCGCACCTGCTAGTGAGGGAGCCTCTGTGTGTGTGTGCCTGCTAGTGAGTTTGTGTGTGTGTGCCTGCTAGTGAGTGAGCTTGTATGTGTGTCAGTGAGCTTGTCTGTAGGGATCATATGTGTGTGTGTTAGTGAGCTCTTGTCTGTAAGGAGTATGGGTGTGATTGTGGGCTTGTCTGTAGTGAGCGTGTGTGTCAGTGAGCTTGTCTGTAGTGAGCGTGTGTGTCAGTTAGCTTGTCTGTAGTGAGCGTGTGTGTCAGTGAGCGTGTGTGTCAGTGAGCTTGTCTGTAGTGACCATATGTGTCAGTGAGCTTGTCTGTAGTGAGCGTGTGTGTCAGTGAGCTTGTCTGTAGTGACCATATGTGTCAGTGAGCTTGTCTGTAGTGAGCGTGTGTGTCAGTGAGCTTGTCTGTAGTGAGCATGTGTGTGTCAGTGAGCTTGTCTGTAGTGAATCTGTGTGTTAGTGAGCTCTTCTGTAGGGAGCATGTGTGTCAATGGGCTTGTCTGTAGGGAGAGTGTGTGCGCATCAGTGAGCTTGTCTGTAGTGAGGGTGTGTGTGTGACAGTGAGCTTGTCTGTAGTAAGCTTGTGTGTGTATCAGAGTTTGTCTGTCCTAAATTTGTGTGTCTGCCAGTAACCTTGTCTGTGTGTGTCATTGAGATTGTCTGTCAATGAGCCTATTTGTGTGCATCAGTAAGATTGTCTGTGTCTGTGTGTGAGTATGCTTTACTGTATAATTTAATTACCCTGAAAGGACTAATATTGTGAATTAGAAGAAGAAATGTATCAATAATATATATATATATATATATATATATATATATACATACATACATTACATTAAAGGACCACTTTAGGCACCCAGACCACTTCAGCTTAATGAAGTGGTCTGGGTGCCTGGTCCAGCTAGGGTTAACCCATTTTTTCATAAACATAGCAGTTTCAGAGCGCTATGTTTATGAATGGGTTAAGCCTTCCTCTATTTCCTCTAGTGGCTGTCTCATTGACAGCCGCTAGAGGCGCTTGCGTGCTTCTCACTGTGTCCTCAGGGCACTATAGTGGTCCTTTAATATATAACACAATACAGAGCACAATGACTTATGGGGCTGGCATAGATTTTTTTCCAGGGCTGCTTCGTATCCCCAGTTAGGCCCTGGTGGTAGCCCAGGAATGAGATTTACCCCCACGATGGCATAACATTTGCAAAAGTAGACTACCCAAGGTATTGCAAGTGGGGTATGTCCAGTCAGTGGTGTACTAAGGGGGGCGGCGTGGGCGGTCTGCCCCGGGTGCCACTCACTAGGGGGGTGCCCAGGGTGCACTTTCACAGGGGCGTCATTTCGCCGCCCCTGTGTCTTATGTAAAGGGAACGGCCGCTTATACAAATATCTACGTGAGTTTCCCATCCAGCAGCAGCAGGGCCTCTGTTCTGGCAATCCGCGGCAAAGCTCTCGCGGATCGCAAGAACAGAGGACCTGCTGCTGGATGGGAAACTCGCGTGCAGAATTCTGGGACCACCTATGCTGTGCCATCGTACCACCAGGACCACCCGTCAAGGAGGACGGGAGGGACAGGTAAGTGTTAGGGAGGGGGCGAGGGGGAGGGGCAAGCCATACACACTGCTCACCTTCCCAGCACTTATTCCACACAACACACACAGAAGCTGCATACACTATACACACACTGCATGCACTATACACACACTGCATGCACTATGCACACACTATACACACACTGCATACACTATACACACACTGCATGTACTATATACACACTGCATACACTATACACACACTGCATGCACTATACACACACTATACACACACTGCATACACTATACACACACTGCATGCACTATATACACACTGCATACACTATGCATACACTCCATACACTGTACACACACGGCATACACTATACACACACTCCATACACTATGCACACACTGCATTCACTATACACACACACTCCATTCACTATACACACACACTCCATTCACTATACACACACTGCATACACTATACACACACTGCATTCACTATACACACACTGCATACACTATACACACACTGCATACACTATACACACACTGCATTCACTATACACACACTGCATACACTATGCACAAACTGCATACACTATGCACAAACTGCATACACTATGCACACACTCCATACACTATACACACACTGCATACACTATACACACACTGCATGCACTATACACACACTGCATACACTATACACACACTGCATGCACTATACTTACACTCCATACACTATATACACTCCATACACTATATACACTATACACACAAGCTGCATACGCTATACACACACACTCCACACACTGCATACACTATACACACACTGCATACACTATACAAATGCACACACTGCATCCACTACGCAAACACACTGCATTCACTAAGCAAACACACACTTATACATGTGTATCTGTATGTCTGTGTATCTGTTTGTGTGACTGTGTTTGTTTCGGTGTGTCTGTGTATCTGTATGTATGTGTCTATTTGTATCTGTGTGTCTGTATGTGTGTTTGTATCTGTATGTGTGTCAGTATTTGTCTGTATCTGTGTATGACTGTGTTTCTATGTAACTGCATGTGTGTACCTATGTGTCTGTGTATTTGTATGTGTGCCAGTGTGTTACTATGTGTACATGTGCATACATCTCAGCATTTCATCTACACTACACACAAATACAACCCTGCATCCAAATGTCAACACTACAAAAAAAAACACACCACCATATTCAAAAACCACACTACAGAAAAATGCACGCCTGCATTCAAATGTCAATACATACAAACACACCCATACATTCACTCGTACGTACTTCATACAAAACATGCTTACATTAAAAATATACAAACACTGCTCAGTGCCAAATACATTAAAAAAAATTGTGGTTGTTTTTTACATTTTAAAGTTGAGGGGGGTGCCAAATAAAGGATCTGCCCTGGATGCCAAATGCTCCAGGTACGCCCCTGTGTCCAGTCTTTTGTAGTAGCCACTTAATCACAAACACTGGCCAAAGTTAGCGTTCATATTTGTTTTTGTGTGAAAAAAGCAAAAAACTAATATTTGGCCAGTGTTTGTAACTAAGTGGCTACTAAAAATGACTGGACATACCCCGTTTGCAATACCTTGGGTTGTCTACTTTTGCAAATGGTATGTCATCATGGGGGTAATTCTTATTCCTGGGCTACCATACGGTCTCAAAAGGCAACATAACCAATCTGGCAAATTTCAATGGGAAAAAAATCAAATGCAAGCCTTATATTTGACTCTCTAACTTTTCAAAACACCACAAAACCTGTACATGGGGGGTACTCTTTTACTCAGGAGACTTTGCTGAACACAAATATTAGTGTTTCAAAATGGTAACTTGTATTACAGCAATTATATCGTCAGTAAATGTGCCGTTCATGTGTGAAAAATGCAAAAAACAATATAATTGTTGTAATACAAGTTACCATTTTGAAACACTAACATTTGTGTTCAGCGAAGTCTCCCGAGTAAAACAGTACCCCCCATGTACAGATTTTATGGTGTCTTGGAAAGTTACAGGGTTAAATATAGTGCATGCAATTCAAATTCTCTGCACTTGTTGCCTGGGTTGTCAGGCATGTCAATCAAATTTTACCTAATTAAATCACATAATTATGTTAAAATATTACTTAAATATACACATAGAATTTTAATATATATACATATATATGTATTTAAAGTCTACGTGTACACTTATGTAGTTATGTAATTATATATATTTATCTGTCTATATATCTATATATATATATATATATATATATACATATATATATATATATGTGAAGAAATACCTCTTTTATGTGTAATATTTCTTCCCTATTCATTCGGTAGATATAACTACTGAACAGAGACCACCCCTGGCTCGTTAAACTTCAAAGAATGCCTCAATTGAACCCTCTATCTGTGCGGCCAGCGTTTGTACTACCGAACGCCACGTGGCTGAGAAAACGGCGGCCATCTTTTTTCAAGACTTGGTCTTCGAGTGTCTGGAACTAAAATCGGACACTCGACTTCCCGAACACCGATCTCAACAAGTGAACGCTGGATCTCTATTTCCCGAACAGCTAGAAGAGCGCTGTTCGGTACTTTTGTGCATTCAAATGAGGGGAACAATCGCTGCTAAGAGCCAGGGGAATCCATTTGTGAAATTATTCGGTTTTTGCCACTTAACTGTATAGACCGGCAAAACCACTCAAACTCCTGGAACTATTTTGGGAAGCCACCTCGCGGTTAGCCGGTCACAAAAGATTTTCATACTCTTTGAGAACCCCTGAACCGATCTGGGTGAAATTTGAATATGTTGGTCACCCAGATCGGGGCTATCAGGAGACATATTGTTTGTGGGGATACCCCATACCTAAAGGGGTGTTCTGAATATTGGGGAAAATTGAAATTTTTCTGCCTGGAGATAATCAAGTTATTACTTTATCAGACTTGATTATCTCCAGGACTAGGGGAGGGAATTGTATGTTTGTGCTGGGTGTGTTTTACGGTTTTCCTGTAACTGATTGGTTGTACGGTGTCCCATCCTGTAGGATGTCCCCTTGCATTGGGACTTGCATAAAAGCCAGTGTGTGGCCATTAAAAGCCAGTTCTGTTGTACCCTTCTTCTTGACTTCGGCTGATGTTTGGGGATTCGTATGCTTTATTAAGGGAATCATCTTGTAAAGCTATTGGGTTCGTATGGATTTCGTTTATTTCATCTACCGAATGGAGAGCTATAATCACTGATGCTCTGGCTGTTTGGGAGGAAACTACCAAATGAGGATTGGATATACTAGGTTTCCTTACAATATATTTGCGGTTATTTGTATTTTATATATAGATAGATAGATATAGAATGTCATTCTAAGTGTATTTTGTTACCTATATATATATATACATATATATATATATTAACAAAATACAGTTAGAATGAAATTACATATGTATATATAATTTATTTAAAACATTTCTAAAATATTTTATTTATTTTAATTTATTATTATAATTATACGTGTATATATAAATATAAAATATATAGATGTATTATATATATATAATATATATCTTATATATATGTAACGTCATTCTAAGTGTATTTTAATACTAATATATGTACTTATATTAATATTAAAATACATTTCGTATGACGTTACATATATATAAGATGTGTATATATTATTTTTATATATAAATACATTTAATTTATTTAAAAAAAATTTTAATCATTTTTTTTTAAAACTTCCCACCAGTAGGGGGATCACATGGCCCCAGAGCGCCTGATTTGCCGTGGGAGGGCTGCCTGGGCTGTCAGGCAGCCCTTCAGAAGAGGATCGCGGCGGTGGAAAGTACCTCTGAGCTCCTGGGGCTGAAAGCCGTTACGGCGTTCTATGCCACCGCAACGGCTTTAAAGCCCATTGAATGCGGGACGGCATAGAACGCCGTAACGGCGTTAAGGGGTTAACCCCTTAAGGACACATGACATGTGTGACATCTCATGATTCCCTTTTATTCCAGAAGTTTGGTCCTTAAGGGGTTAAAGTCACATTTCAGGTAAAATGTTTCATTTTCTAAATGGCTAACTGGGTTTTTTTTTTCCTTCAACTACTGTTTAATTCTATTTGCCTTAAAGATTTTTGGTTTGCTTTCATTTTATTTGAGACTTGCCCTTTTCCATGCACACTTTTATAATCAGAGTAGGTGACTCATATGTAAAGGCTTGGTAAATAGCCAAGGACCACGGCTCATTAATATTCATACACCATCCTCGGCTGTGTGAACCAGGAGAGAGAGTACCATAGCTTTCTAATAAAGGACGATCTATAGCTCCCCATTTCTCAAAAGACACGAAGGCTGGGGTACAAGGATACGGTTTCAATCCAGATACAGAAAGCATTTTCAATAGATAAAAATAGGAACAGATTTTTTTCCAAGCTACTAGTGTGGTACCCATGTTATAGAGTAGGAAGCACTGATGTTAAGTGAATACTTATTCTGATTGGCTGCTTCCTATTTCAATAAACCAATCCCAGCAAAAAATTGACATTTTACAATCGAACCAGGTTTTTCTGGACACACATGGAAGCTGATGCACTGTGACAAGTGACATAGATGTATCTCAGGAAGGAAGTCAATTCACTAATCGTAGTTTTCCTTGATTTCTTCTGTAATTATTTGAGGTTACCTTTTTACACACAGGAATGCTGTTATATTAAAGGGCAGCATTTCGTGAATCCAGTTTATAATGAACTGTAAACTAATTTACTAAATCTAGGCCAAATTTTACAGAATTGAGAAATTTCGCCAGCACTGCTATAGTCACAGCTTAACTATTTCGGCCTCAATTCTGCCATTCGGTTTTCGATTCACAACTGTCAGATGTGATCATTTTTAGATTTTAAACTGACTTTCACCTTTTGGGGCGAATTGGCTGAATTTAAAAAAAAAAATACAATACAAAAAAAATACACACAAACAAAACAAACCTTCAACTCGTTTTGGCCTAAGATTTTAAATTCAGTTTGAATTCCCCACATTTCCCACCTTAGTTAACTAACGCTATGTGTTCTGGAATAAACATGGAATCTGGCCAATCCTTGAAGCAGTGGTGAAAAGGATAGTCACATGTGGTGGCCTGGGACCTTAGCCATTAACGTCAATCAAGAACTCTTCTGGACCTAAAGGATTTCGCTGATACAAGTGCTGGCAGGAAGGGGTTACTACCATTCAACTAGTGCAATGTTAGTATTGTGTGCAAATAAAGATATAATTCACAGAGGTTAGCGATGAGCCTAACGGATAGATGCACTCTCTCCCAACACATTTATAGCGGTTATTTTATTACCCGATACATTTTTGTACCCTGCAACGTGGGCCTGAAATGTTGACAGTAGTAATAAAACAGCAGATTGGATTATCTCATTAGTGTGATCTACACAAGTGCAATATCCTGCTGTTTCTTCTTTCATTCTCCTCTGAGTGTGCTGCAGAGTGAAACCATTAGGTGCTTTTTCCATCCTAGTATTCAGACACTCACTTAATGAAATCTGTACAGAGCATGGGACGTGCTATGGAACCTGCAATTAGAGATTGCAGGACTGGATTTAATGTGCCCTCAAATTATTATTATTATTTTTAATTTGGTGATTAGTTTATCATTGAAATAGTTAAGAAAAGAATCCTAATTAGCAATCCCACCCTGCAGTTTGTATTGGGTACCACTGATCTTAAGCAAACGGCCAAGTTTGGATTTAAAGAGATTCCTTTACTGAACCCTTTCAGTGCTGAAAGGCTGACCGAACAATGCTTAGAGGCAACACTGCAGGAATTGGGCAAATAATGGTTTATTATGGGATAATTCAGTAGTAAATAGATAATGGTAACTTAGTGAACATATCTACAGTATTTACTAAAAACCACATAAACTAACTCCACAGACTGAGTTCTCAGTAGCCAGTCCTGTTCATAAACAAGTCTGGAGAGACAGACAAGATATGCTGTAGTGGTTATGGTGCCATCCCACCGTAAAATTTCAAACCCACCTGGTGCCCAAGCCACATGCGTCGTAAGATTTATCAGGGCAAAACAGGTGTTAATTTGTGTGAAATGTGCACAATGTTCCCTCTAATTTTTCTTAGTTTGTGTGCGCAGAAATCTTCTCTTGCGCAAACTTTTTTCCTCTTCCAAACTTTTGTGCGAACGTAAACCTGAAATCGTTTCTTGATAATTTTGGTACGGTATTCTTAAAAGGTTTCTACTTATAAAGTGAGGTTTCAAACTCAGTAATGCAAAGTTCCACTCTGCGGGCTACAATGCTAGAATTTGGAGCAAATTGCACAACGTCGGCAGATGGGATGATACTGAATGGCTTGGTTTATTCACAAGAGACTGAAAAAGTGCAGATAGCAGTGAGCAGAATGAGCAGTCTAGTAACTGCAGCTCACTTGCCTGGGATTAGATAGCAGATGCAGGAAGCGTCGTCTAATAACATTAGAAACGAACCATGCTTCAGATTGTTTAGCCACATTTTGGGTGGGTGATGTTGCACATGTAAAGTGGTTGAGTAGATCCAATAACCTTTGTTATACAAAACACCAAAAATTGTGTGCAATGCCCTTACATTGATGCTCAGGGATTCTAGTTCTGGATCAGCTGCTTGCACTCCACACAATACCTGCGCAAACAATTCCCAAACAGCGAAGCGGTGTGCTAGCTACCGTGTGATTATTATTATTATTATTATAGGATAGTGGCTGCACATTCCTTATATCTTAGTATCTAGTGGAGAGGCCAAACGCTGTGCCCACACCTCTCTAGTAAAGGAAGGGTTAAGATACATTTCTCAAAATAACTGCACCTTTCAAAACAGATTGAGACGTCCTGAAATTGGAGAAAAGCCACTTAAAAAAGTGCTAGTTTCTGCCAAAAATTCCAACTGTTGTTCTATGTACTAAAATTACTGCTTTAATTTATCCCTGTGTCGTAGGAATAAGATCAGCTGTCGGATTTTTTTTTTTAACATTTAATTAAAATTAAAATGAGAAAGCTGTAGCTGTTGTATTTTATTCTGGAGGTTTTTTTTAACTCGTTGACCGATGCAAGTTTAATCTACTCTCAGTGAAAGAGTGAATCAGCTTGCAATCCAATAGTGCAATGTATAATACAAGCACAATACCAGTAAGACTAGCAATGCTTGAGATCCTTCCAATACACGCTTAGTGGGAAAATACCAGAGGTTCAGATTATATTCATTAGACAGAGTTTGTAAATACAGGCGATACCACGTTAAACCAACAAGCATTAAAGGGACAAGCACCAAAACAACTTTTAATCCCTTTAAGCAGTTTGGAGTATAGCTCATGCCCCTGCAGTCTCGCTGCCCAATCCTCTTCATGAATAAATGAATTCTGTTAATTCACTTGTTTATGTACCCTGTCTAAGACTTAGAGCCTCCCTACAAACTTCCTGAAAAGGTCAAAATGTTTTACCTCCTTCTGTTAATAGGCTAATAGAGCCTGCATTATGTATTGTGAGTGTGTGTGTGTTTAAAGTTCAACTAGCAGAGAAGGAAAATAAAACGTCTAAAGTAAACACACTGTACTGTTCTGATTGAGAATGTAACCATTTTTTTTTTTTCATGGAGGCTGCATAAACAGAAATACAATTTACCTGCTAAATGCCAAAGAATGATTGTGGAGTCATGATCTGTAAACCAAAACTGCTTCATTTAGCTAAACTTGTTTTGTAGCTTAGAATGTGCCTTTAATAAAGGTGTGTTGGAAGTATAAGCTGCCTGCAGGTGTATAGTAAATATAAAATATATAAAAACAATTGATATTGATCATTGTGTGGACTCTCCACACTCGGCATGGAGATATTGAACTTTACACATGCATTGGTTCAAGGCATCTCTATAAAGAGATACTGATTAGCCATGGCGGTGCTTTTCCGCGCATGCACGATAGCCTCAAAATGCTTTCCACTGGGAAATCATTGGATTGGCTGAGATGATCAAGACCAGCGAGATCATTAAGCCACAGTGAGACCAGATTGATGTGGGAGAAAAGGTGAGTAAATTCACAATTTCATGGAGACAGGAGCGGGGCCAGCAGCCTAAACAGCCACACCAGCACTATAGTGACAGGAATACATGTTTTGTTTCTGGTCTCATTGTAACTACAGTTCATTTTTGTTCCCCACTGTCACCTCAGACTTTAGGCATGGGTAAGCTCCCCACTCCATCCCCCATGCCCTGGGCTGCGGGATTGTGTGTTTACACTATAGCATAATCTAGTATGTTTCCAAACTCCTGCTCCAGTTACACAGTACATGCCTACTTCTTGCTTATTAACTGTGTTAAGGTCCATAATAGGTCACTATAGAACCCAATTTCCTTTTACTTTTAAATATAATATTGCAGCTCATCTTGCCTTTCCTTCCATATCAAAAATATAATTACGTTTATGTTCTTACCTCTCCTTCCTTCCTACCCAACGTGGGCCAATGATGTCTTTGTGACCTCCCATCAGACAAAAATGCTTTCCCTGTAAAATAAAGTATCATTTTACTTCCAGGTACGCAACATGTTCTTCAGTGTATCTTCAACACCCCCTTTGTGTATCAGTTAAAACTTTAAAGGACTACTATAGGCACCCAGACCATTTCAGCTTAATGAAGTGGTCTGGGTGCCAGGTCCATCTAGGATTAACCCTGCCTGCTGTAAACATAGAAGTTTCAGAGAAATTGCTATGTTTACAAGAGGGTTAATCCTGCCTCTAGTGGCTGTCTCATTGACAGCTGCTAGAGGCGCTTCCGCGCTTCTCTCTGTGATTTTCACAGTGAGAAGACGCCAGCATCCATAGGAAAGCATTGAGAATGCTTTCCTATGGACTGACTGAATGCGCGCGCGGTTCTTGCCGCGCATTCAGCCGAAGAGGGAGGAGAGTCCCCAGCGTAGAGGGAGCCCGGCGCTGGAGAAAGGTAAGTGTTTAACCCCTTCCTCCAACTTCAGCCCGGTGGGAGGGGGGCTATGAGAGTGGGGGCACCCTCAGGGCACTATATTGCCAGGAAAATGAGTTTGTTTTCCTGGCACTATAGTGGTCCTTTAAGGACCAGAACAATACATATATTGTACACAAACCACAATATAAAAGTCAGATTATTGTTTTAAGATTTAATAGTTGTATATAACTAGTTCATTAAACAAAAAATCTTACTTAAATTGAATCATTTGGGTGTCCTCATTAATTTTGTGTTTCCTTGTCTATTACGAAGCACGTGTTACAAGGAGCGCATTACTGAGTACATTTGCATGTTTGATATACTGTGACTGTATGTTTAATGTGGATTTTCATTAGGAGTCAGTCCAAGAAATAGCACAGTAAACATACAGCGTATAGTAAATTAGTTACAGTTGAAGAAAACCAGAGCCAGCTAAACAAAGCATTCATTCAAATACACTTCTCATTTCCTCGGCTATAACCGAATCAAAAAGGTTTACAGTCAAAGCTGGAAAACCATCAATCTTAATCTCACTCTCCTTATTTTGTTTTTAAATAGGTTTAAAATTAGTATTTTACAAATTAGATGCCCCTGCTTATTAATCTGCATTATTACAATTTACATACAGCCATTTAATTGGCAATATTTGCTAAAGCTTGAGGCATTGTTTAGCTATATTTTTATATTCAGATATATTTATTTGTTATGCAGAATATGCCCCTTAGTTACATGTGCACTAAGGAACTCATATTTTAGAAAATATCGTATTATTTAAATCCTAACTTATCTGTTATCTAACCACCCACCTACTTATACTTACCCTAAAATGAAAAGAATCCATTTAGGGTAAGTATAAGAAACCCCCTCATAATATAAAATATTGCAAAAATAACCGTACTACTGCAGGGATATTCCTGATCATTGTATAGTAGTGAAGGACTAGAATGAATGCAGTGATACAATGCACATTTTATAAACAAACACAGTTTTCTAATGCAATAATGTCATAGGTCCTAATTATTACATATTAGTATATCTTCATGGATCCGTAATAAGTTATATGGGGTGGACAGAAAAACAAAACAATAAACCATTCGCATGGTGGTTACAAATCAAGATGCTCTGTGTTGTGTCCACAAATATACAGCTGTTCCATCACCATCGTCTCAGATGAAGTATTGTTACAGACTAGACGGCAGCTTCCAATCAGATTGTTTTATTCATTGCCATAGTGTATCAACTAATGCTAAGCATTCTAGAATGAATTCTTTGTGTTATGCCTTTCTCTTCCAACATCACAATTTTAGTGGAGTAAAATCCATTCTAAAATAAACCAACATGGCGGCACTGTGCAAAATGGCTCTCGCTGGACCCTGTTCATCCCTGCACTCTTAATATAGAATTTTCTATGGGTGACATAGTTCTTAGACTACAATGTTCTAGAGACACACACAACAAAAAATGAATAATTACAAAGATGCTTCATCATTTACAGGCATCCACAGTGTATAATAGTAACACAGTACATGTAACATGTATTTAGGGGTTGCTAATCGATATCCATTTACTGACCTAAATATTTTCTCACTCGTCACACGAAGAGTTTAAGGGATATTATAGTCACCAAAACAACTGCAGCTTAATGTCTGGTGTCTGTATCATGTCCATGTACGCTTTTTAATGCTGCCTAGTAACATCTCTAGTGCCAAGCACTTAGATAATCACTCAACGTGCTTCCTGGGACTTTCAGTGTCTCCATGCTGAACACTCCCCAGTGATTCAATGTATCTCTATGAGGAGATGCTGATTGGTACAGCTCAACATTTTGCAGTGCATGCGCAATAGCTTCCCATTGCTTGCCTATAGTAAAACATTGGATTGCTTGAGATCGTCAAATTTAATGATCTCAGCTAAGGAGACAGAGCCAGTCATGATGAGATTGGCGCGGAGCTGGAATAAAGGCAGGAGAGTAGGGCCACTACATTGTCATCCATTGTCAGGAAACTGTACTGTGTTCTTTAAACCAGGCATATTTATTCTGTATCTAAATGAGACACAAGGGATGTAAAAAGGGTTAATAAATCTGGACACATTCCATATATGCAGAGGCGTAACTAGAAACCACAGAGCCCCCGGTACAAAAATTGCCCTGGGCCCCCCCATACATCTACCCCCCAAACCATACATGTCCTCCCCCCCACCCCCACAAACATACACATGCAGACACACATACACACACATACAGATGCGCATACACACCCATGCAAACACACACACATACACACAGAGACCCATACATACAGACACACATACACACATACATGTAGAGACACACACACAAACACACACAGACACACATACAGAGACACATACATACAGACACATACACATAGAGACATACATACATACAAACACACATACACTAACACACACACACACACATGCAAAATGTTTGTCACTCTCCTGTTTCCTACATTTTAGATGCAGGAGGGTGACTTCCCTGGTGTTCAGTGGTGGCTCAGCCTGATGGGAGTCAGAGTTCCCACTCTGCCTCCCTCATCTCTTCCTCCTGCGCGGCTCCTGGTGGTTACTGGGAGGAAGTGACAGGGGCAGTCACTTCCTCCTTGTGCTCTGACCTCATCACAGGGGGCCCGGTCGCGCTATTAAAGCGCCACAGCGCTGACCTGGCCCCCTGGATATTCATTGCCATTGGGTGGCCCTAACAGCATGAGTCCCTTAACGTGCGGCCCCGGCGGATCTACCGCGCCGCCAGGGCCGCAACACATAGCGGCAGGCACCCGGTTGCAGGAGTCTGGGCCCCCTGGAGTGACAGGCCCGGTCGCAGCTGCGACTGCGGTAGTTCTGTCACTGCATATATGGTGTAGCTAAACTTAGGAAAGGAGATATATTGGGCTTAAATCTGAAATTCACTTTAAATTCTCACTTTAGTGAGTTACTCTGTTAGACTTGTTCTGGCCAGGGATGGGTTAATGCGCTCTTTGTAAAATGTTACGAAGCCCCGCTCCTCTTACAGAGTCAGTGAACACGTATGATATCAGTAGCCTTCTCTAGCAGTCTTTATTGATCAATATCTGACATCCAGTGTTTCAGTTAGTAACAGCATCACAGACATTGAGAGGTTACGGGTCTAAGTGCCTCAATGGTGAATTATATTTGTCTTCAGATTCTAGAAGAATAAATATCAGGGGTACCAACTCAACAAAATAAATCAATATACAAAAATGAAGTGGTTTAAATGCAAAGGACTTTTTTATTGCACTGGAGAGCTTTAGTTTTTTTTTTAAATCACGCTTTATAAAGGGTAAAGTTTTTGCAAAAATAGGTTTACTTGCTTTTTGATTTTTAGTTGTTCCTGTGTGAAGATTAGTTCTTTCTACCTGTAATAGTTTGGGAGCACAATGTAACCAGCCTGTAACAATGCCTGCAGTCTAAGGTGTGACTAGGACGACGAGGAGCGAATAAATTGCTTACTTGATTTTTAAATCCCACCCCTGTGTTCCATTCTACCCGGAGCACAGTGACAAGCGGTTATGCTAAATATAGTGGAACACAGTGGTGAGGGTTTAAAGCAGGCTTCCCCAAACTCCGGCCCTCCAGATGTTGCTGAACTACAACTCCCATGATTCTATGGATGAAATAGATAGGCTGAGAATCATGGGAGTTGTAGTTTAGCAACATCTGGAGGGCTGGAGTTTGGGGAAGCCTGTTTTAAAGCAAACCTGTTCTGAAAAAAACAACTTACCTAATATGGCTCCCATATACATTGAATACACCATAGATCACCGAGATACATGACATATTCAATGTAAAATATAGAGATTTACGCACCTTTCCTCCGTTCCAACACAATCTTCAAGCTGCGTGGTTGTTTCTCTTATGAAACACCCACCTCTGGACCATCCTCCGCTACGCCTCCTGTCTTGTTTGATTTGCCTTGCTTGGGGACACATGTATTTTTAAATAGGTTATTCTCCTAATCTATACATTTGGTAGCAAAACTGTTCCTTTTGAAAGGTTATCCATTTATCACTTCCACCTACACCAAGATGTCCAACGCAGTGGCTGGTACATTTGTATGTATGGTATCCCACAATGCCTCATTTGTCGTGATGTTGATTACAGCCCGCCAAGGACAGATCTGTGTTTTTCCTAGTATGCCGATGACAGAGGCAAATATTAAATTATTAAATAGATTAAATCTATGCATTTGCTACCGTTTTGTACAAAACCTACTATAAGTGTGAGGTTATTCTCCATAAAGTTTCAAATTTTCATTCTGTTAATCTTGCATTATACAGAGGATTTTTTCTATTTACTGGCATTTTTGCAGAATGCGGGTGTGAATTAATAAGGGTTGGTCTGTGCTTGTGAACAGCTGGGTGGGCTAAAAACTTTTGTTTAGCATTGATTGTATCCAATATCCTGTAGCACAGGGCTAGTGAGACACCAAGTGGAGACTATAATGTACTGCAAATCTAAATGTAATCTGTAAATATAACTGCACTCGCATGGAAGGGTTGGCTCAGGGTCTGATAGATTTTATTACAATGCTCACATTTGCAGTGTAGAACAGACACTTCATGTTTTGCACAGATTTTGCAGATAACTTTACAATGTTACGGATCACTGCTTGAATCATCAGCCGTGGATATCTTTATAGGGTCAGTGTAGGCACATTAAGGTTCCTTACTCATTGCCAATGGTATGGTACAAACAGTACCCTGGCATGGTGTCCCTGCACACAGCGGTATAATTGCAGAGATTTGTAAACTTCATACAGTTTTAGGACTGCTCGTTTATCAGATACAGCAAAGGAATAGTTTTTATTGTCGTTTTAGTTGTCCACTTTTTGTGTGTGTAGGATATACCATAAACAATGTTGGCAGAGTGCCCTCACTAGGCAGGAATGTGACAGATGGCAGCACCTGGTGGTTCTGGCAGTATTACCCAGCGTTTGGTCATGGGAGCACCTGTAGGGTTGGCGACTCTGAGAAATTCTGCAATGGCACTAACTCACCATTAGCTTCTTCCCTGGACCCAGTGATCACTAACTGTGGAACCGAAGACTTTAATAACACTGTGCTTTCTTCTCAAAGGGTCGATTTATATGGAGTAAAATACTCATCTTTCACAGGACAAAAGTTGTAAAATATGAATTTGAAGTTGACTTTTTTGTTGGTCATTAAAACATTAAGCTTATTTCCTTCACTGACAAAAAAAAAAGTTGCAACAATGTACCTCACGAAAGTGACACTTAGGCAACTTCATCTCATGGAAGAGTTCTGGGTGCAGTGTCTCTGTCCTCTTAATACTGCAATGTAAAACATTGCAATTTCTGCAGGGTTAAGTCCACCTCTAGTGGCTGTCTTCCGTATCTGCTCTGTATCAGAGTTTTACTCCTTGATGATGTTGAACAACCTCACGCTTTGCAGGAGGGCTTCTAACATCTTCAAGTTCTTCACAGGAAAGAACTGGTTCACCACTGGAGCACTAGGCCCCCCGCATCCTCAAGACCAAGCTAGGGCCCACGGAGCCTTAGTACTGTTAACCATTTCAACTTTGACAGGGCGTGTTTAAAAAAACTCTCCTACATGATTTCCTTATAGAAAAAAAGCCTACTTTAAACTTCTCTTTAGAAAAACAGTCTGTGAGGGCAGAGACTGACATGCAAGATGGCTTGATGTGTTTTGTCTAGCTCGTCCGCATCTTAAGTGTCCAATCTCCTCACAAACTATTATGTACTGGCTGCAGAATGCCTTAACTATAGCCTGCAATGATATTTGTCAATTTCATTTGTTTCTTCAGGTAGTCACCTCACCTGGTTCTGTGACCTAGCGTTTCTGGTGGCCTGGTAGCTGGGACTCTGGGAGAAACTGCACAGATCACTAAGGCAATCAAACAGCCCCGTTACGTCCCCTCCCCTCAGGATTGGTTGGGATTATCACGGTCCCCACTGGGGAACGCTTACATTACAGCCTTACCTGAGCAATCTTCTGGCACTGCACAGACCTTAGGGTGCACCTAAAACACTTACACATGCAGACTCCGAGGGGCATGGATGGAGGGAGTTCTTCATTTCCCGATTTGAAGTGTTGTGCACACAGTTCTGGCAACGCATCACCATCCGTACTAATACACCTGCTGTGAGTGATGATGGCCTGGCCCAGAGTGCAGCCTCAACTTACTGTTATTCTTCTGTGTCTCTTTCTCTCCACAGCCCGTTTTGAGTGTCTCCTCCAACCCAGCACCTTTGTCTCTTTGTGTGCTCCCAGCCCTTCCATGTGTATCATTCCCCCACAGTCCCTTCATTCCATGTGTTTCCCTTCCCCCCCCCCCACAATTTGTCATTCCCCCCAGCCCTTCCCCGTACCATGTGTCTCATGGAACTGTGAAGCATGGTAGAGAAGCTCCTGTAACCTTTACCTGGTCTGACAGGAAGTGGTTCGGCACTCTCAGTGAGCACTTCCCATCAAGCTGGGTAGAGTTTACTGAAGCTCCTCTACCCCAGTCTGGGGCTCAGCCACGCTAAAAGGAATGACCAGCTGGAAGGTGAGCACTGTGTGGTGTGCTCCCCTTATGTCAGTCAAACAGAACTTGCGTTCCCTGGGCTGTTGCGCCCTAGGCGGCCACCTGTGCCACTTTATGGTAGTGCCCGTCCTTTATCTCACTAAGCTCACCACTCTCCCTGTCGAATTCATTATCTCGCATTGTGTTAAGATATAGCATCCATCATTGCAATATGGTGAAACTAAAACAATATCTAATTGTCTAACTCTCGAATCCCGACACACATTTACATTTCTCGTCTGGCTAATAACCACTTCTCTGGAAAACCCTCACTACCTGAGCAGTATGCCAAATCCTGCTGCCTACACCTCTGGAACCCTCCTAGGTGTTTTTCCAATCTACACAACAATAATTGAGTTGGTTGAACTCTCTCTTACAGAGCTCGACATACATGCAATAACCAGCTGTGAAGACCCTGAAAATATCTGCATCCATCTACCTTCAATCAAAAAGCAACTGCACTCATTGTTAATTTATAGTTAGATGTCTATGTCTATTATGTGTGTAACAATTTAGTTATAACTATACAGTATGTCTTCTATTATATGTGCAACAGTATCTAGAACTGTCGTACATCTCCTATTAAATGTGGAGTCATGTATCAGTAATTGTATAAATTATATAAATGAGAATTCTCGAAGTATCCTTCCTAAAATATTTCATTAATAACGAACTAAATATATTCTGCAATAAAAGTAAAACTTAGAAAATGCAGAGTTCTTAACTTATTAAATATCAAAGATGGTTGTTTCTTAAGCAATCTCATGCTAATCGTTATGCAAATGAGCCTTCCAAATGCTTTGGCTTGAAACTCGGCACAGGGTTCATTTGCATTAAAAAAAGAAAACTGACGCATAAAAACCACTAATCGAATGACATCTTATAACTTCAAATCCAATTATTACAGATTTACAGACATAATGAGAGAAAGAGGAGACAAAAAAGTGTGTGTAAAGTGTGAAATGAAAGGGTTACTCCAACCAAAAAACAAACAAACTGCCTTTGATCACAATAACCCTTTATTTATGGTATGCACTCGCTTAAATGAAGACAATTTTTTTTAATAACCCTCCCCACCCTCCTTCAAACTTGCTTATTTCCATTGCTGAGGATAAATTCTCCACGCAACCCAATCCTCCTTGACTGATATCAAACCCCCCCCCGCCCCCCATCAGAGAGGGAGGGAGGGTAGGAAAAGCAAACTGAGAGGAGAACAGGGGTGTAATGGAAGGGGGAATGGGGTGCTGCCTTTGCTTGTTTGGAATCAACTTGCAGTTCGTGTTGGTATCAGATACAATTTTGCACAGAATTGATATTAGTTGATTTCTAACTCCCAGTGACATTGTCGGAGGTGGAGTTACACCTCCAGCAACAAAGGTGTTAATCTCTGTGTGTGCAACATTCTTACTGAAACGCTGCACATACAGACTCCAGGCACCATGACAACTTTGAATCACGGAAGTGGTCATGGTGCTTGGGGTAACCCTTTAAATGTAGCAATCCATACAGCTATGTTAGCTTGAGGGTGGATCCAGTGCCCAAACTCTGGAGGGGCAATGCTGGACTTTGTGACAAGTTACAAAAGGTGAATGCATACATCCACAGAAACCCATACAGGCACAAAGAGCTACACACATTTAGGAATGCAGTTTTGTATGGCAGTGATGTCCTGATTCCTGTCTGATAAATTAATGATTTCCCCTCTTTCCCTATTAGTGTAGCAGGTTTTAAAAGACCACTCCACATCATAAAGTGCTAAATTGCTTTATGGATGAGGAGTATCCAAATTTTATTGCAGTTTATAAAAGTGCCGATCCCTATGAGAAATCTACACTTTTTTTATAAATATGTTATGAAAAAAACCCTCAATCGGACAGCCAGGGAGGTTTGCTTCCATTCCTCTTCATAAACCTCATATGAAACCAACATTTTTCCTGAACGCTGTTGCAATGCACGAGTGTGCAGACAAGTGCGCATGGAGGGACCGTTCTGAAATTCAATGTGCCTTGGCTGTGCCAGGACTGCACTGGATTATATGTCAATGGCAAAATCTGTGTTACACATTTAAAAGAAAATGTACCATCACGTGAAAATAAAGTTAATACAAGGTATAAGTGATTTTCATTTACATTTCAGCCAGTGACGCAATTTCCAGAGAAGTGACACTTCCCCTATAGCGCAACACGCACTTGATATTTTTATCTCCCCAGCATTGAATCCTATGTGTCTCGCAATCCCTGCGCTGTTGAAGTATTGTCTCTCCAATACTCATTTTCATTAGAAATGTCATTAGATATTAATAAGGCATCCGAGTCGAAATTTTTCCTATTTTAAACTTGGCAAATTACATCTGCTGGTTATAAACTGTACACGAACTACAGTAGCTTCATCACAGATTTCCCCAGAAATGCCATTCAAATGTTCAATGTTCCCTGTGGTTTTATTTGGGCTTA
>OW240916.1:55577158-55604822 GCA_933207985.1 Pelobates cultripes
ATGTTTGCAACTGTGGTCACAAAATTCAATGTTCTGGGAGAATTGGAAGCAGCTCAATTTTTTGGGGGCCCCTTACACAGCTCAAGGTCTGGGCCCCAGGGCCTGACGGTGAGTATGCCCATAAAGCCCACTCACAAGTCCACTTATATGTTCCACCCACCCATGAGTTCGCTCCCAGGGAGTGGAGTGTGTAGGGGATGTGTTATGTGTTATTGTAGAGGATCTAATATGTGTGTTTATGGTATGTAGTGTATAGGGATACCAGTTTGTGTAGGTGATGCAGTGTGTATTTGTGTATAAGGGATGTATTATGTGTTTCTGGTTGTGTGTAAGGGATGCATTGTGTGAATCTGTGTTTGTATGCATAAGGGATGCAAGGTGTGTGTCTGTATGTGTGTGCATTGAGTGTAAGAGATGCATTGTGTTTCTGTGTGTATGTAAGAAAAGCAGTGTGTATGTTTGCATGTGTGTGTAAGGGTTTGCATTGTGTGATTCTGTGTATGTGTGCAAAGGATGCATTGTCATGTGTGTAAGGGTTGCATTGTGTGTGTGTGTAAGGGAAGCATGTTGTGTTTCTCTGTGTGTAAGGGAAGCATGTTGTGTTTCTGTGTGTGTAGAGATGCATTGTGTGTTTCTGTGTATGTATAGGGATGCATTGTGTGTGTGTGCGCGTAGTGTGAAAGAGCTCACTGTCTTGCCCCCTGTCCTATAGAGCTGTCCCTTCTGTCTGTTAGAGCTCTCCCCTGCCCCTTAGTGGTCTCTTCTCTCCCCCACCATCCCTAGCGGTCTCTTCTCACACTCACCCACCCTACCTG
Source organism: Pelobates cultripes (assembly GCA_933207985.1). NCBI lineage: Eukaryota > Metazoa > Chordata > Amphibia > Anura > Pelobatidae > Pelobates > Pelobates cultripes. The sequence goes on from OW240916.1 coordinate 55,577,974, forward strand.
TGCTCTTCTCATCCCCCCCTCCACGTGTTCTTCTCACTCCCCCCTCCATGTGTTCTCCTCACCCCCTGTGTTCTTCTTACCCCCCTCCTCCCTATGTTCTTCTTACTCCCCCCTTGTTCTTCTTACTCCCCCTTGTTCTTCTTACTCCCCACCTGTTCTTCTTATCCCCTTCTTCTTCTTACTTCCCCTTCTTCTTTCTCCCTTCTTCTTCCCCCTTCTTCTTATTGCTCCCCCTTCTTCTTATTGCTCCCCTTCTTCACCTTCTTCTTGCCCCTTCTTCTTCTTGCCCCCTTCTTCTTCTTACCCCCTCTTTCTTCTTACTCCCTCCTCTTCTTACCCCTTCTTCTTACCCCCCTCTTCTTCTTACCCCCTTCTTCTTCTTTCCCCCCCTCTTCTTTTTATTCCCCCTCTTCTTCTTACTCCCCCCTTCTTCTTACTCCTCCTTCTTCTTACTCCCCCTTCTTCTTCTTACCCCCTTCTTCTTCTTACCCTCCTCTTCTTCTTCTTACTCCCCACTCTTCTTCTTCTTACTCTCCCCTCTAGTGCCAGAAGAGAAGCAACTGCAGTCGCCTGAGGCTCTTTACAGAGCGCTCAGGCGGCTGCAGCATTTAAAGGGCCAGCCCTGCAGCGGCCGGTATTAAAAGAATTTAGGGCGGCCTGGGGGGCAATTGCCTCCCTGCCCCCCGGCCCAGCCTGCCCCTGTAAGAAGCTACCTGGGCTGTGAATCTGTGCATTGGGACTTGGTAGGAACAATAACCGGGTATGAAGAAACAGACCAGGGCAAATCCAGAATCAGGCAAGGTTCCAAAAGCCAGGGCAGGCAGCGAACAGCCAATAATGGAGATCCAGAAGCAGTGGTCACAAGCCAAGTCAGTCTTAAGCAACAGGGACAGGAACCAGGATACAATGAACTGACATTGCCCTCAGGAAGAGGCAGTGTTATATAAATGCCACTTGGACTTAAAGAGGCAGATAGTAATCAAAGTCAAGCCCCCTAGTGCTGCAGACAAGGCCAGGTAATCAGGGCTAGAACCGTAAGTTCATAAGTGGCTCAGAGACAGGAGAGCAGGCTAGGATACAGAAGGACCCAGGATCAATTCCCCTGTAAGGCAACTGTGGGGTGGCATGGGGAGAACCGTGACAACACTAAAAGCATTCCATAAATATATAGTGAAGTGCTCCCACTGACCTACAGTCTTAACCAGCTGCTCCATCAATTGTAGAATTCAGGAACAGTGCTGTGATGGTATTGAAATTAAATCACAAGGGAAGTACATATTGCAGAGAAAGGACCTGTGTCTTCAGGGGCCCGGTCAGTGCTGCGGCCGTGCAATTGCGCGACTGGGCCCCTTTAAAAAAATCTCAGCTGCAAAGTATTGCTGGGAGGAAGTGGCCGTCACTTCCTCCCAGCTCCCTCCACTCCTTGTTGCGCGGGAGGGAAGAAAGCCAGGCCGTGGGAGCCACGCTGACTCCCATCAGCCACAGCCTTCCACCTGCAAAAAAGGTAAGCAAAATTAGCTGTATGTCTGTATGTATGTATGTATGTATGTATGTTAATATATATGTATGCATGCATGTATGTATGCCAGTATCAGTATGTCAGTATGCATGTATGTATGTCTGTGTGTGCATGTCTGTCTGTGTGTATTTCAATATGTATGTATATGTTTGTGTTTGTTTGTGTTTGTTTGTGTGTGTGTATGTATGTCCTTATGTGTGTGTGTGCAGAGTGCATAGGAATTTGTTCATATTGTTTATGGCAGGGCATTCAGTCACCAAGTTTCAATAGTTTCCTCTTTTGCAGAATCCATAGACATGTGGGTAACTTGTAGGTAGCATGAATTTGAATTTGTTCAGTTCATCTTATTCAAATCCTCTAGATCAGTGGTTCCTAGGTGTATAGCTATTAGGGGCCTCGGGGCATAGAGCTCTGATTGTGGAGTTCCAAATCTCCCGAGGGACTCCTGGTGTCAAATTGTTCTCTTTGCCCAGTCTCTTTATTAAGTCGCAGCTTGGAATGGAAGCAGTACAGTTTAACACCTGGCTAAGGATCAGGAGGAAATCAGGGAGGGAGAGAAGTTTGGAGGCAAACCTCCCACAGATACTTAGTGATAATGAACCAGTCTCCTCAATATGTTTTTTAATGAATAAACCCGTCATGATATATTGAATTTCTGTTGGGTTTTTTTGTGGAGACTCTTCTTATTTGTATTCCCAACAACAGTTTCTTTGCAATAATTTTTCTACGTAGGTCAACTTCATGCAGTCATTACTCCTTCAGAGTAAGATTGGAAGGAATATATATATATTTTAAAGATTACTTTTACTTTTGTTACAGCTTTCTGATAATCGATATATGATAAAACGGATAATTAAATGATAAAATAGATAATTAAAGGGACTCTCCAGTGCCAGGAAAACATTCAATTTTCCTGGCACTGCAGGTTCCCTCTCCCTCCCACCTCCCATCCCCGGTTGCTGAAGGGGTGAAAACCCCTTCAGTCACTTACCAAAGGCAGCGATGATGTCCCTCGTCGCTGCTTCTTCCTCCGCTACCGCTCCTCCCCTTCATCACGTCAGCCGGCGGGGGAGACTGATCCTGCCTGCCGGCTGAGTAGACCAATGCTTTTCAATGCTTTGCTATGGGGATTTTAGCGACGCTGGAGGTCCTCACACAGCGTGAGGACATCCAGCGACGCAATAGCACAGAAAACCTGTGCTATGGACCAGGAAGTTCCCTGTAATGGCTGTCTAGTAGACAGCCACTAGGGGAGGACTTAACCCTGCAAAGTAATTATTGCAGTTTATGAAAACTGCAATAATTTCAGTTGCAGGGTTAAGGGTAGTTGGAGTTGGCACCCAGACCACTCCAATGGGCAGAAGTGGTCTGGGTGCCTGGAGTGTCCCTTTAAACATAAATAAACACACTGCTTCTGGGTATTATGAAATGGTCCGATGGCATATTTAGCAATGCAGCTTTATAAAGACAGTAACAGAATGCAAACATAATATTGTCACCATATATGTGTATCTGAGTGTTTGTGTCAGTGTGTGTGTATCTGTATGTGTATCTGTATGTCAGTGTGTGTATCTGTGTGTGTATCTGTATGTCAGTGTGTATCTGTGTGTGTGTGAATGTGCCAGTGTGTATCTCTGTGTGTGTGTGTATATCTCAGTGGAAGCCAGTGTGTATCTGAGTGTTTCTAAGTGTATGTGTCATGGTGTGTATCTGTGTGTCAGTGTGTGTATCTGAGTGTATGTGTCAGTGTGTATATCTGTGTGTCAGTGTGTGTATGTGTGTGTATCTGTGTATTTATCTGAGTGGGTGTTTTAATGTATGTATGTGTGTGTCAGTGTGTATGTGCCAGTGCGTGTATCTGTATGTCAAGGTGTTCATTCATGTTTGCAGGCTGTGTGTATCTGTGTGGGGGGGAGGGTGCGATCACGCGAGGGGGATGAGGGATGATGCTGTAGCTGGTGAAGCCACATCCCTGAAATGCATTTTTGCAAGTTCGGATGTCTGTGTGTGTGTGTATGGGCTGTATTGTGTTTCTAGGGTAATGAGTGTGTTTGTAGGGCTGTATTGTGTAACGGCTGTAGTATGTGTGTGTGTCGGGGGCTATATTGTGTATTTAGGGGGTGTAGTGTGTGTGTGTGTGTGTGTGTGCGCTGTTGTATGTATCAAGGAACTGTTAAAAGCTCCATAAGTAAATTAACATTTAGGAAGGTTTTGATACAGAATTATACAAATGAAAAAAAAATCTGAGGTATTTAAAAAAAAAAAACTGTCACTTCTGTGAAAGTGGCTGTTCCTCATTACCACATCCTAGTAAACGATAATAAAAAGTGCTTTAGTGAACATTGCAGTCACGATATGTACACACACTTGCCCCTGCATCACTTCTTTGCCATGATGGTCTATTCACATTCAGGAAACTTCAAAGACATGTTGTGCAAACATAACTTTTATATATGTTTTGTACAGTTTTGGAAAAGCATGGTTTTACACATTATCTTTTCAGATTCTGTTTACTCGCTTCAAATTCCACTTGACTGTCGTGTGTTTTTTGCTTCCCTTTTCTTATAAATAAAACCCAACCGAATATAATTGCAAATTCTCCATAGAATGGGCAGCTGAGTTACATACAATTTTTTTTAGGTATGTTTTTAGATCTTTCTCAACCTCTGTCTTGTGGAAGTAACTATCACTGTCTCACGTTTCTTACTGTATGAACAAATTTGTTTCTGAATTTAACACTTCAAACAGCGTGTCCAGTAATGATATTTATATGTTAAAAAAATACTTCTCATCTGTGCACACGCACACACACACACACACACTTTCCCCACAGAGAGTAGTAAGTCGAAGTTTTGAGACTGTAAAACGTTATTTCCCGCTGGTTTCAATTCCTCTGCTTTTATCTCATAGTTTCACTAAGCTTCACATTGCTAAATTGTAACTGAAAAGGTTGAATATGGTAATTCTAACTAAGGGAAGTTAGTTGAAAATAAAAAAAAATAAAAAAAGACAAAATCCCAGAAACAGCAATCACAATAAGAAAAAGACACTTTATATTTTATATATATTTTTAGAATTTACATTTTTCATATTATTTATTAACAGAAGGAATTTAATTAAAATATTTATCTTTACTCATTTAGTCACTTTACATATGCAATTCTTAAATGGTATTAACTTCCATAAATGCCTAAATGCAATAAAATGTTATACAAATAAACACTTTTATAAAACTGATTGAAGTAAAAATTTATATAATGCTGTGTGAACAAACAAGTTTTATTGATATGCTCTGCTATACCTCCCTAAAATATGATCAGGCTTCATGCATTTTAATAGAAAGAGGTATTGGCACTTTTTTTATTCACATTGAAAAGGGTGGCCAAACGCTGGATTTCAAGTGTCGTATAACTTTTACGATGCTTTGGCAGCTGTAGATCTACCATTGCACTTGCAAGGTTGTATGTGTGTACAGTGCCTGCGTGTGAGCATGTTTCTGTATAGAGTAGATGTGTGAATGTTTGTGCATTTGTGCATAGAGCTGATGTTAGAATGCTGGGGTGTATTTGTGTGGAGTGTTGAATGCTGGGGTGTGTTTTTAAAGTATTAGTATTTGAATGCAGATGTGTGTATCTGTTTAATGTTGGCATTTGAATGTGTTTATTGTAGTGCTTGACTACAGCAGTGTGTTTATGTATGATGTTCGTAAACCGAGTCAATATTCTTGGTTCTTCAAAAATTGATTTCTCTATGTGCTTAGAAATAACTTTAAAAAGTTATATGATGTTAGCAGCTGTAGCACTCTATGGGTTCTCCTATTGAGCCCCAGAAATCCAACAAAGAACAGACACAATGTGCTTTTATAGGGTTTAGGTGATATTTGCCTAAACCCTATATTTGCCTAAACCCAATTTTTAGCGCTGCACTATACACTATGTATTAGTATTTGAATGCAGATGTGTGTATCTGTTTAATGTTGGCATTTGAATGTGTTTATTGTAGTGCTTGACTACAGCAGTGTGTTTATGTATGATGTTCGTAAACCGAGTCAATATTCTTGGTTCTTCAAAAATTGATTTCTCTATGTGCTTAGAAATAACTTTAAAAAGTTATATGATGTTAGCAGCTGTAGCACTCTATGGGTTCTCCTATTGAGCCCCAGAAATCCAACAAAGAACAGACACAATGTGCTTTTATAGGGTTTAGGTGATATTTGCCTAAACCCTATATTTGCCTAAACCCAATTTTTAGCGCTGCACTATACACTATGTATTGTAAAACGAGGGCAAATATCACCTAAACCCTATAAAGTACATTGTGTCTCTTCATTCTTGGTTCTTGTCCTACTCAAGATTGAAATTGGTCTTAATGAACATACATTGATGTGTTTAACCAAACAAACTGACAATAAAACCAGAATTTATATCACTGAAAATAGGCAAAAAAAATCGGGAAGTTTCCTTTTGGGTAGGTCCTGCTCGAGTTTCATAAAAGTTTTACCTTGTTTAAGCAATTACTGAAGAAACCATTAAATATCTGTGTGATCCTACCTGGTACGCAAGCAAAATGTAAACAAATCCCCTATGAACAAAATATGTATCAATCCCGAATAATCATTTCATCTTTCGCTGGGCCTTGCCAGTGACATATAACTGGTATCCTCTACACACAGCAAGTAAGTGATCCACAACTAAACTACTCTTCTGAGTTAGATAGTCCCTAGTAATTTGGAAATGAGCCAAAACTAAATGTATGAGAACGCTGATAATGGGAAAATTTGTCACTTTAAATTTTTTTTTTTAACTTACTTTTGCATACTATTTGCATGTCAGACTGATTGCACTGATTGGGCAGTGGTAAACTGATACTAGGCACATTTGCCTATTCTAGGCACGTACTTGAGCAGTGGGTCTCTGGATTACCATATTAATATGCAAAAAAGCATCAGTTTTGTGGAGGGCGGGGCCTGACTAGCAAACTGGCCAGATGTGTTTTCTGGCAGCTTCTGCCAGCACAACTTTTAAAGCAACTAAAACAGTAAAAAATAGTGGCATAAGACTCAAAAACTAGCACAACAGGCACCTCTACCGTCTAGGACACCGAGAGTCCCAAAATCTGTGATTTTGCCATTCTAGTCTGCCTTTTGGCCCTGCGACCTGCTGAGATTGCCGACCTGACAGGTGGGGGAGGCGGCCGATCTCCCACCTGGGACCAAGCATTCCGAAGTGCAGCCACAGAAGCCCCGTTACCACCCCCTTTGGACCGGTGGGGATTATCCGGGTCCCCACTAGACACACTACCAAGCTGAATAGCCTTGAATCAGCAGGGCCCAACATCACGTGGTAGACCTAAGATCGTCGCTGAACCAAGGCCCTCACTACAACATGCCGGCCTGGAAAGCCTAGACTGGAGGCAGCGCTTCGAGGCCAGATTCGACAAGGTGTGCAGAGATTTCTGGACAACAGAAATCAACAACAACAGAATGCAGGGGTCTGTTTCCACAGCACTGCTCCACATTTACCCGCAGTAGGGCAAAATTCAGCCAAGACATGGGACGAGACCCTAATGCAGTGCCAACCGTGGGAGTGCGGAGGTGGGGGCCTCGAAAACAGCATCGCCACCGAAGAACTGGTACTCAAGTAAGCTGCTAACTGTGTGGGCCACATTTATGAGAGGTCCTCATATACTCCACTCACAATCACAGATGGCACTTACCAGGGTCCTGTATGCGGCTCGATCAGAGATGTGTGAGGCGGCTAGGTGGGGTGGCCCAAGGCTGGTGGGGAGCAGTTAAGTGGGCCACTTGTGAACACTTGTGTTGGATAATGGGACATTATTTGTCAGGCATAGGCTGAACTAGCAGTTAAAACACCGCAACTTATCAGTCACTGTGATGCAAGCTATATATGTTTTACTATTAATTTTCTTACCCAGTGTTTTTTGCTTCAGAGTACCAAGGGCTATGTGTAGCAACGTTAAAATATTTCATAATTTTATAAATCTGTATTAACTCATAAAAATGTGCAATGTTAGTAAGCCATACAAATGTTTCTCTATGTCTACTGTAAAGCCTGCACCAGCTATTGTGGCAATGCAAGCATACCTGTATATTCTATGCACAACCAACATAAAGAATAATAAAAATAAAAAAAGCATTAGTTTTGTTTTGGATTTTTGACTGACAATCTGGTATGTAATATAGTATGTGTGAAAGGAGAAATTGGGGTATTGTTACCAACAAATTCACCAACACATTTTTTTTTAGTGACCTACTTCAGATCTCACTACCGAAAAGCTGTTTCCATTTGACTGGCTTTGGCCCACAATGATAGTCTACACCAGGCTTTCCAAAACTCCGGCCCTCAAGATGTTGCTGAACTACAACTCCCATGATTCTCAGCCTATTTATTTCACTCATAGAATCATGGGAGTTGTAGTTCAGCAACATCTGGAGGGCCGGAGTTTGGGGAAGCCTGGTGTACACCGTTACTAAGCTCCTTTTGATTGCTGCAGCATGTGATGCATATGATTTGATTTGCAGAGGAACACATACTATATCTCCCCACCCACCCCCACCCTCTCAATGGTCACCTAGATCAAGGGCAGCTTCAGCACCAAGACTAGAATCCATTTACTAGATTCTGCTTTGCTAGATTATATGGCACTTCTTCTGCCCCTCTAAGTGTGCTCCCACTTCCACAGATGAACAACCCAGGAGGCCCTACTATATGCCCATGCTAAAAATACAGCCGACAAGACTCCAACCTTGAGGTCACAACTAGGCTCCAATTTCTTGTAGAGTACCTTACTTCAAACCAGTTAACTTACCCTCCACTTCACATCAGGAAAAACAACATCAAAGGGGCAATACCCATGTCCATGACCTAGTGTCCACAGGCTCAGCACTGCACTCATCTGAGTGACAATTTTTGCAGATTTGCCCTACACTCTCACTCCACCGGCCCAGAAAAGGTGACCAGTCCAAGAACATAAGACCTGGAATATTGATTATTCATCTTCTGAATTTTACTGACAAGGGGGGAATTACGCAAGCCTACACACACACAGAAAATAATTGCAGTATCAGAACCCATCACATCCAAGATTACTCTATTCAAGTCACTTCAAAAATGTGTCTATTGTTTAAGACCCTCATCAAGAGGAAAATGAAGTACCAACTTTTGTTCCTGACCAAGTTCCACTTCATGCACTTGAACCAGGACTATCTATTTGATTTCTTCAAAGAGACACAGTTGAAGCTCACTGACCTAGACATCATCTGATTATATTTCTAGTGCAGAATAATGTTTATGGTTCACTTTAATGCAGGGCTATGTGTCCTTACAAGAAAGTCATTACCCTTAAAGTAAATTGGATAGCTGCCTGTATCTTTGCCCTAAACTGCTCCAACTCTTGAGGAATAGCCATCATTTTACATAAGTCTCTCTCTCCCCAAGTCACTCAAGCTCTGAGTCAAACACTAGACCCAGATGCACAAATTATAATCTGGGAGGTAACATTGCTATCAGTGAAATATGTATTGGTGCATTTATATGTTCCTAATGTAGCAAATAATGCATTGTAACGACTTTAACTCATGCTCTGATCTAATTATCAGATTCCTGGTGGGTTTCCCTGTATCCCAAGCTCACCAATTGGGATTTCCCTTTCACTTAGCAGCTATTGAGTACTTTGGAATATGTTGGTGTTTTAAAAATTGTATGAGCGAATGCAAGAGGAGGTGTGAGCAAATCTTACGCATGACAAGTAGGAGTCTCTCTAGCAGAGAGTACATTATCTCTTACACTTCCTTTGACAAAACAGCTTGGTAGGGTAAGTATAATGGTATCAATTCTTCATTATCCTCACCTCCCCATTAGATGTCACTTACAAGAGTATCTAATGACTAAACAATGGGCAAAGAAACTTCTTGAATTCTCAAAAAATAATGTTTCCATTTGAGTGGAGAGCAGGGAAACTTTTATTGCACATAGCTAGTTCAACTCTTGTCTGGAAACAGATACCACACATCACTAGGGTGGAGAGTACTAACATGACAGATAGAGATCAATGGCCATTTTTAGTACTAACATGACAGATAGAGATCAATGGCCATTTTTAGTACTAACATGACAGATAGAGATCAATGGCCATTTTTAATACTAACATGAGAGAGAGAGAGATAGAGATGGTCATTTTAAAGTTACTTTTCTGACCTTTTTGGCCCTCTGCTGACTACTGATTGGTTAGGAGTTGATTTGCATTAGTGGTGGCCTTATCCATTTCACTAACAATCAAAGAGGGAGATTTTTAATGTCACTGCTGGGGAAGATTAAGTCTAGAAGGTCAAAAAGTCTTGTAACTCGGGTAACGCTCTGAGCCCAGATGGTTTCACAGCTGATTATTATAATCCCCTGCAGGATCAACAAGTGAACACACTTACCTTCCTTTTGTAATGTGATTTAAACAGATGGTGGTCCACTATCCCCTCTGACATCAGCCAGGACATCAACTTGAACCTTTACAGGGCCCTAGGCTTTTCCTCTTCTTACTGACCAATTACTTTTCTTAACCAGGACCTAAAACATTTCACCAAAATCATTGCTAATCACTTGCATCAATTCCAACCTCCACCCTCAACAACTGGGTTTCACAAGGGATGGTCCATAGAGGCTATTCTACATAGCTTAGATGCTTATAAGGCATTAGTGGCCTGGCTACATCTTTTCAGAATATAAAAATAGTTATTTTAATGCAATCTCTTAAACAGGTCTTTTATATGGTACACCTACAATGTATTTAACCACTTGACGTCCAACACCTCCACAACTGCAGACCTGAATGGCTACAACTTGACAGTTCTCCCTTGAGTCTACAATTGGACTACCATCCGTGGCCACAGTTCTCATACACCGAATGTAAATTCGGACGAATTTCGGATGTCTCCGAATGTCCGAATTGGCAAATTGCCAAATTTCAGAAGTGCCGAAGTGCTTCGGATTTCTGAAAAGTGCCAAAACAAGAGAGGGAGGGAAAATTACGTGAATAATGACATGAATCTGATCCTAACCCTACCCCTAACCCTAACCCTAGATGTGTAAGTGGTTCTGGTGGTAAGAAGTTAGGGTTAGGGGTTAATGGCAGGGTAAGGGTTAGGGAATTGCCGAAGTCCCGATTTAAGGAAATCCCGATTTTCGGAAGTGCCGAATTGCCGAAGTCGGAAGTGCCAAACCGAACCGATGCACTTTTTGCCCATGCACATCCCTAATTCTCATATGTTTTACGTTTAGCTGATTTAAGTTATTGTTTATTATGGTCATAGGCCATCAGGGAATGGCATTATTCAGCCCCAAGCACTCATACTGATCTATGACAATGTTTGGCTCCACATATCCCCCCTTTTCCTGTTTTTTCAAGACATACACGCTGCCCACCACAATGATACTAGGAGGGGATACCTCACAGGGGAATGAAACTCTTGGTTAATTGTTCTTGCCTACACTACTACCTCCCCTGAGAGGGTAACATCTGTTACCTAATATGTATCACTTACTCTTGTTATATTTTTTTCAAAAAATAAAAAAGAATTCCGCATGTTTTTCCAAACTGTTGAAGTTCTGTATGTGCGACACATAATATTGTACCAAATGCTAACTTGCTTCCCTATGGAATGCCAAAAATAAAGAATAAAAAAAAAAAAAAATACAATATAAGCCACAGGTTTGGAAAATTAACCTTTAATTGACATTTTAACCTGTGTGTGTCTGTAACAAGGCCAAACATTTAAGGGTATATAAACTTTTGATCAGGGCCATTTGGGTGATTTAAAAAAGAGACAAACAACTATGTGATAATAAATGGCTTCATATGATCACTATCCTTCAATAAAATATTTGTTTTTGAATGATCAGTCACATTTTTAAAATCAATGCCAAAATTTCACAATTTCTGCCAGGGTATGCAAACCTTTGAGCAACTGTGTGTGTGTGTATATATATATATGTGTGATATATATTCATGGGCAAAAGATGTACATATAAGATGTATATATTAAAAATACATGTATAGATATAGCATATATACAGTAATGGGAAAAATAATTCTATGGTTTTACATATCAGGACATAATATCATCTTCTCCATTTTGGTTTACATTTGTTAAATAAATTATGAAAAGGTGTAATATGTCATTTGTTGTGGTTAATTTTAAGACCTGCTAAGGAACCGATGATTGTTATTATGCCCTGATATGTAAAATCATAGAATTGAAAGAGGGTGTACTTTCTTTTTCCCTTGCCTGTATACTTCTTATTGTCCATTAAACAGGATGGCAGGAATTCCAGGGCCATCATTTTTATCTTATTTCTGTTAAGTGGAGATAAGCCTATTTGGTGGAAGTAACTGAGACAAATTATCATTCTTGAGTTTTTATCAGTCCCATACCTTCCGTTTTCAGGTTTTGTGAAGATTTCTATGGCTCAGGGAGGACCCTAGCAGAAGCATCGTAGTCTCTGCCCGGACAAAAACAGGAAGTCTGAAGAGATATCTGTATACATATAGGGTTATGCCTAGGCATGTTCTTCATCGTAGTGAAAATAGGATAGACTGATAGCTGACCTACTTTAAAGGTCAACTGTAGGGCTCAAAACTGTGTTTGCTTTTTTTTAAAGAGCATAACAATTCCATATATACATTGATTTAGCAGTTTAGCGAGCAAATGTAAATAGGGTTTTTTTCCCCCACCTGTCAATCAATTCAGAGGCATATATTCTATTCTAATTGATAAAGGAGAGCATAAGAGACCACCCACAGGCAGTCCTCCTCCTCTCCAGTCTCCACTCACGCACTCTGGTTGCTATCAGGGCCAGAATGGGAAAAAAATTCAGCCCAGGGCATTTTTCAATCACAGCGGCCCTTGATAAGGGGAGGGGGCCAGAGAGGGTGTGTTTTGTCATCACTAATGGTTCAATGCGCAGAGCCCCGCTGAAGAGCACAAGCATGAGAAAAAGGCCCTGTATTTGTTCTGCGCAGCGCAAGCTAATGTAATAACATGCTTATGCTGTGTTTGCTTTTAACTTGTCTCTGGTGTCTCCATAAGTGGGACACCAGAGGACAAAAGGGCCAGGAAAGCTATGGTGTATGTGTTTGGAGCCTGCTTGTGGGATTGCGTGTGTGTAGAGTTGATTGTGGTGTGGTATTGTGTAAATAGGTCGATATTATTCGTGTTTGTGGTGTAAAAGTGTGGTTAGGGGCTGTAGAGAGTATGTGTATAGGGGGCATAGTGTGTATAGGAGATGTAGCAAGTGTGTGCATACGGGCTGTAGTGGGTGTGTGTATATAAGTGACGTACTGTGTGTAGGGGTTTTAGAGAGTGTGTGTTTAGAGAATGTTGTGTGTGTTTGCTGACAAGGAATGTAGTGTGTGCATAGGGGATCCAGAGTTTGTATGTAAGGAATGTAGTGTGTGTAGGTGGTGCAGTGCGTGTGTAGGGGATCTAGTGTGTAAAGGACCCAGAGTGTGTATAGGAGATTGTGTGTGTGTTTGTAGAGGATTCAGAGTGTATATAGGGTAAGGTATCTAGCATGTATCTGGAGCGTAATGTGTGTAGTGGTGCAGTGTGAGGGGTGTTGTAGTATATAATATATATATATATATATATATATATATAATGTTTGGATGTATTGTATGTGTGAAAGGCATAGTGTGTTGGGTGTGCTGTTTGTATGTGTGAAGGGTGCAGCATGTGTGTGAGGGGTACAGTGTGTGTGTAAGAGGGTTGCTGTGTATGTGAGGGTGTTCTTATCTACTGTCATATTCTAGGTTTCTAATTTTCTTTGTCTGTTAACTCACTGAGGGTTATTTTATATATTGTACATTTATGTGTGTGTGTGTGTGTGTGCTGGATGTATGAGAGTGTGCTATGTGTGGGAGGGTGCTGTGTGTGTGAGGGTGCTGTTAGTGTGAGTGTGAATATGAATAAATATGTATAAAACAAATTTATATCCCCCACTCTCTTCTTACCTTTAGCCTGAGGGGGGGTGGGAGGGGAGAGCCATGGTGCTGCAGTCCCTGGTGGTCTTAGTGGTGAGCAAACTCAAGCCTGCAGGGCTAGAGTTCATTCTCGTGAATCTAAGCGTTGCCATGGAGCTTCCCGGGTCCTCTCCTGTCTCCCCACCCCCCCAGCCATCGGACACATATCAGTGACTGTGGGACGAATAGCACCGGCTCTGTATGGGCCCACAGGGGAGATCCTGTGATCCCCCCTGCCAGCCTTGGCCCATGGCCATTGCGGCCCACTGGGCATTTGCCCGGTATGCCCGATGGCCAGTCTGGGCCTGGTTGCTATGGTAATGCCCTAGCTGACACTGCTAGTTCTGGCTAGGGAATAGAGGAACTTTGTTCAGACGCTGGCATAGTGGCAATGAAGCCAGCGTTTTGGCACCATGGAGGAGGTTGCCTTGCTTAGGGAAGTGTCTCCAAGTAGGGCAAATAAGTGAAGACTATAGGAGAAGTGGAGGACGGAGCGGAGGTGGGAGTTACAGAAGTTTAACACACCCACCTCTGTAAGGAGATCGTGATGGAGTAGCTGAGAGTCAGGTATGCTGATCTGTGTTTTAGAGTGTTAGTCAACCTAGAAGGTAGATTTAGAACAGTTGTAGCCCAGGAGTAAACCAGTGTTATGGGACCTTCCATTATTGTATGTAATACATATTAAAGTATAATTTCTTGTGGTAAAGTCATTTTAAATTATTTTGGCCACAATATGTATGCTTAGAAAAAAAATCTGTAATTTATATATTACTGGACAGAGACATGCTTCCAGGATCCAAGAAATACTAACTAATTACAGGGGCACTTAATGACTGTGCTTGTCAGTGAAAGAGCAAAGTACAATAATTAGTGTTTGAAGTTGTCAATCCCTGCTTAGAACAAAGTGCAATAATAGTGGTGTCAGGTTTCTATTGTCTGTTTTCTACTTAGGGGTACTAATGGCATTGAACTGTTTAAAGCCAACCTCAGATGTGTGCAATTAACTTGGTACTTTACAAAAAAAAAAAGAGGTCAGGTTACTCCAGTACCAAAACAACAAGAATGCCATGTTGCTCAAGCAGTGATTAACAAGTCACAGTAAAGTACAGAAAAACTAGGGCAGCCCTATCAGATTCAAAAGCACACTCAAATGTGCTACAAGTTTATTAATAGAAATACAAATGTTTCAGGATTTTTCTTATGGAGTTTAAATTATCCTGAGGTATGTTAGGATTAGAGAGCGAGGAAAAAGATAAAGTGAGGAAAACCTCAAACAGTTCCAAGACCTGTTTAATTTATTAAACCCATCAATCAATCTAAAACGGATTATAAAAAGCCAACACCTTGTGTTGGCTTTTTGTAATCTTGTCACTCAGAATTCTTTGCTTCTGTATTGTGTGTTGTGTTTATGAAGGGCCCACAAAAGTGTTGTAGTGGCTTTATTTAAACCACTAAATATATTCACACTCATAAAGTGCCTTAATCATCACAGATATTTTTTTTATTCTATATAAAACTTATATAGAATAAACTTATAAAAAATTTATTACGTTACAAAAAACATAAACGTTCTTACAAGGAACGGTACTGGACACTCCTGTGACATATACTAATGACACAATCTACATTTCTCTATAGGAAACCCACAGGTGCAGTTATCTCCGTAGCTTCAACCCCTCCCATACTAAGCAGGGCATCATTGCTCTGACCGTAATGACGGCATCTTGCTCTTAAATGTACCCTCTCAGTCTGTGAGACAGGCTACAAATCAAGGACTATTATAAAAAACAAATCCAAAATCCCCACACATGCACCTGCTGCAGAACAGGGAGAGAGAAAAAAACCCTCTACACAATTGTGGTTGTGATGACCTGAACCTCGTCACAGGTTCTTGGAGGGGCCTTCTGGTCAGTTTCTTGCCTCAGGACTATGGGCCCTGCAATATACCTTGCCCAATGCACTTTAAAAGGCTCTGTTCATGTGAGTTATGTACTTTTGAACTCCAGACAGAGAGACCGACCGTTAGCCCTGATTCCCTGAAACGATTTTGGGCATAGGACCATGTGCACGCTCAGTTAAAAATAAGACTTCCAGGAAATTGCTGAATCCCTGAACTGATCTGGGTGATTTTTGGATGCGTTGGTCACCCGGATCAGGGCTATCAGGGCATGTAACTTTTGTGGGGGTTTTGTGTGTTTTAAGGTATTTTGGGGGGTTTCTAAAAATTTATGTTTTTTCTGTGCTTGGAGATAATTGGATTAGATTAGTACAGTTCCTGATCCAATTATCTCAGAGGCACAGAGGAGGGATAATCTGATTTTGTATGGGAGTGCCCTGGACCTGAGAGCCAATGTGATTGTGTATTTATTTCTACTGTGGTTTACTCTCAGGTCCAGAGGGGAGTGCCCCTTGCACGGGGACTGTCATAAAAGACAAGTTGTGGATACCATTAAACGGAGATTCGTTTTACCCTTCATGAAGTCTAGGCTTGTGTTTGGGGGATTGGAGAGCTATATTCACACACTGGGGATTGCTATAATCACTATACTCCCTTGGATCACAACACTTTCTCTTATAAGAGCAGCCTGCTTTGCTCTCTGGACTAGGAGAGGTCTACCCACTGGAAGCTGGGTTTGGCCTTCACACAACCCCCCAAAAGTGGAACAACTAATCAACAGGAAACAACCAACTCATGGGATGAATTAAAAAAAAAATAGTATCAGACCATGCAGAAAATCTCACTGCCAACTGTGCCAGCATATATGCACATACAGCAGCCGACAATTAGTGCATGCAGAAGAGAGACAAATTGGGCAGCAAATTAATTATCTTAATTAAAGTTCTTTAGTAGTCCTTCAAGTTGCAGGGTTTTTTTTTTTAATGCTTAATGTTTCTTTCCACTTGTATATCTGTACGCTATACTGATGCAGTGTATTGTATAACTACAGCATTAAAGGATGCTACTACTGCACATTGAAAATGAAGTGTATACAATATTGTGCACTAAATGTGACTTAGGGTTGCTACATTGCACAGACATTCCATTAAACACCACAAAGAAGAATATTATTGTAATACTGTGGGACACAATTTTACCCAGCCGGACCACTCATTCAGTGACCAAAAAAGTGCTTGAGGGAATTTTAGCATTACCCAAGAAAGAAAAACGTGAATCCAGAAAGAGAGTTAGTTTAGACTTCAAGGCCACTTGTGTGTGACTTCTCATGCCATTCAGAGTGGTTTAGTTGGGGTCCCAGCTTCAAAGAGGAATTTGGATTGTAAGTTCTGACTTCCCATGAAATCCAATTAGCCCCTTTTGAAAATGTCTTATTGGAGTTTTATTTTAGATTATTGTATATTTTTCTGTAGAGGATCCTGGGAGGAAAGGCCATGTATTATTGTATGGGAGATCCCATGTAGTGGTCTGTGCATGAAAGCTGTGTGTGACTAAATAAACCTCAGTTGAGTTAACTCCCAGAACTATGTTTTGTCAGGTTACTGGGGGAATGGATGTCTGTATGCTTTAATAGTTCCAGAGTGGATGAAGGAAGGAATTAGCGGAAGTAACCAGTCGGGTTACCCGTGGTCCACTACACCCATATATTAAGATGCATTCTAATGTCTACATTTCTTCTTATTATAATTGCATATATGGTAACGTGTATACATATACATTCCTATATTCTGATGCATATGCATGAGTGTATATCTCTATGTGTAGCTATATATTTATGTATACTATAAACCTATTTGTATGTCTAAGTATATGATTGTGTGTGTGTGTGTATATATATATATATATATATAAAAAATGGGCATGAAGCCCAATCTCAGGATAGTCGTTCAGAGACAGTGTTGAATGGAATAACAACAGCGAAAAGTTAAACACTAAGATATTGCCGGCTACTAAGGGGGTCAGGACGCCGTAGCCGGCAATATCCGTCAATATCCGGCAATATCTTTTTACTTTTACTTTTTTTAAACTAGCGTTTTACTTTTCGCTACCGTTATTCCATTCAACACTGTCTCTGAACGACTATCCTGAGATTGAGCTTCATGCCCATTTTTTGTTGTTATTATTTATATTCCAGTCTTGTTATCCAGTGGGGGGTTTAGTGAGAGTGTAGTTTTGACTTAACGGGTTGCCCTCAAAGGCACATTAGATTTGCACTGACAAGTCGTATATAGGCACAGATACTCTACTATCACTGATCTACCCTTACAAGGGACCTCCCACTCTTCAGTACTTTAGTTATATATTTTTGTTTTTCTCACGTTCCAATTTTTGTTTTTCTCACGTTTTGTTTTTCTCACGTTCTAATTGGGGGTGCATAGCTACTTGCCATATTAGGCAGTCTAATCGTTGCAATTGGACTCTGACTGCAGCAGAGCCTAGTCCAGGGGTAGGCAACCTACGGCACTAGTGCCATGCACGGCACTCGAGGGGTCTTTGTACGGCACTCAAGGCTGCTAGAGCCAAACGCACTCTGGCCTATCAGGAGTCCCAGTAAAACTTCACATATTTGCTAATACGAAGAGGTGGTGAAGGACAATCCTCAATTTATGCATAGCAGCACAGAGGAACTGATCTCAGATCACTGCCTCCCGGCACTTGTGAATGGGAATCCACACTTTAGTAGAGCAGCCCTCGACAGCTATCGCAGCTCCTGTCCTTGACCTGTACCTGGCCAGCCTGGTCCCCACTGGAACCCAGGGAACCCACCCACACTGCTAGATATACACAGAAATGCACAATAACCCTCCCTTCATACAAATAATACGAACAGCCCACAAACAAACATACACACAATCTGCACAAACGCAACACCACTAACAATACACATACATGCACACAACCCCACATGCAGCCTCTCACATGCAATACCCCAAACAGCCCCCACACACTACCAAACACACAATGTGACATATCCATCCACACACAATTCCACAAGCAGCCCTCATACACAGCCCACATTCATATGTATCATACACGATACCATAAACTACTAATGAACATATACAATATAATAGCTCATATACGCACAAATACAACAATACAAAGCAATTACAGTAAAAATAACACAAGCAGAATACGGCAGCATACACACCTCAATTTAAAAAAATTGGATCGGCACTCTACGGGACATCACAATCCTATATCGGCACAGTGCTGCTAGTTAGACAGAACACAGTTAGACAGAACGCTTAGTGTTGCTATAGCAAGACAATATATATATTACATATTTTTTTTTAAATTAACCATTAAAAGTTAAGTTTTTATTCGCACTTTATATTTATTATTTTCAATTATATTACTATTTCTTAGTGACAATAACTATTATAATTATAACTCCTCATGTAATCAGGAGACACTTTTTGGTAGTATTTTTTTGTTTTCTTCCTTTTTGCTCTTCCAATTAACCATTTAAGGGTTACCCCCCATTTTTGCCATTATCTACCATTTCTTAGTCTCCTTACACTGTATAGGCTCCTGTTTTTTCTTTTTTCATCCTGTAACGAACTAATGCTTACTTTGGGTGGATGTGCTTGTCATTGGTTCTCTATGGTTCCACCCCCTGTCAATGGGCCTCTCTGATTAGAAAATGCCCAGGCCGATTTTTATACATATATATATATCTTACCCAAGATGCTACTATGGAACTGGTTCATGCACTTGTAATTTATCGCATTAACTACCCTAATTCTCTCTTACTTGGTCTCTCGGGCAGCTCAATTCTTATGGGACTGTCTGCCTCCCCACATTAGACTCTCCCCTACTCTCCAATCATTTAAGACATCCTCTTCAGTATAGCTAGTGGACTCCCAGTGTAAATGTCATTCTCGCTTAATTACTGAGTCCATTAAATGCTTCACTCTCACCCTCCACTCTGCTACTTTTCCCACTTGTCAAGCTACTTCTCCTACTGTGACCCCACATCCTCTAAATTGTAAGCTTGTTTGAGAAGGGCCTCCTCAACCTATAGTCCCTGTCAAGTTTTGCAATAGTTTCTGGAGCAGCATCACAAGGACAGTTGGTCTGACTAGTGGAACTAATGTAGAGAGGACCCTGGTGCAATACTTTATTTTTGGTGGTGATCCTTCTAGCGAAAGGGTGGCCAAACAGATCCTCCCTCTCTCATACTGTCACGTATTCATCCGCTTATAAAAATGTGGTTAATGGCATTTACTGTCCACACAGGAAAAGTTGTGCCGAGCAGCAACCAAATCCACAGAAGGGTTAATGCGGAGCAGCAATTATGCAAATGGGAACCTGGTAACTGCCTTTGGGGTAAAGGCCGGTTACAGGCTATCAGATCTAAAGGAGGGGTATTTAGGCCCAGTTCTCATCTTGCTCAGTGCCCTGTCGTGGTTTCCTTTGTGGTTGTCTGAGAGCGCGTTCCTGATTCAAGTTTCTTCTGGTTTTTTACTTTGGCTTTGATTTTGACTTCCCCGTATTCTGTATCCCTGACTTCTGGTTTCTCTTATCGTTGTGTCTCTTTCTGTATCGCCTGACCTCGGCAAGTATCCTGACTATTCTTTGGTACGTTAAGTCCGGCCATTCTAAGGCCAGGTAATACGTTACAAAAAAATAAGGTATAAATGTTATACCAAACAAGTGGAGCGCTCTGAACAGTAGAGGGGTTTACTCACCCCTTTTAGTGTAGTGACAGTCTTGAGAAACTTGAATAAACATATAAAAGGGAACAAGAAAACAAGAAATATAGTGCAGACGGTTTCCCAAATAGACAATTGATGGTAATAAATGACTTAAACCACTCACATGGACAGGAGCCTATACAATATTGGCTCCGTAAAAAGATCCTTTATGCTCTTTGTATAGGTTCCTGTCCATGTGAGTGGTTTAAGTCATTTATTACCATCAATTGTCTATTTGGGAAACCGTCTGCACTATATTTCTTGTTTTCTTGTTCCCTTTTATATGTTTATTCAAGTTTCTCAAGACTGTCACTGCACTAAAAGGGGTGAGTAAACCCCTCTACTGTTCAGAGCGCTCCACTTGTTTGGTATAACATTTATACCTTATTTTTTTGTATTTGTTTTTTATTGTGGGTAAGGGGTATTCCACTTTTAGTGTTGAGCAGCTTTTACTTTTTGGGCACTGTAAAGTAACACTCTCTATCTCTTATTTAGAGATAGTTTTTTTGTTTTATATTAATCCCGGTAATACGTTACCTATTAGTCATCTGTGTGACACAATTCTACGTGCTGGATCAACTAGTAATCCTGACATTACGACATGGCCATAGATCCTGTAGAATTGTGTCAGCTGCTTGCGAGAGAAAGCTAGTGGAGAATGATCACCGTATGGACCAGTTTGCCCAGGCTTTCAGTACGCTCCTTACTCGAACAGTGCATCTGCAACCTGCGGCTTCTCCAACTGTGTCACCTCCGTCTAATGTACCTCCTGTAGTACATAAGGCACCTACTATCTCCCTATCTCCTCCCCTGCATTTTGATGGTAATATTCAAGAATGCCGGGGATTTATTAACCAAACTGAGTATCATTTTGAGGCCTCACCGGGATATTTTCCCACTGACAGAGCTAAAATTGGTTACCTGATGAACCAACTTAAAGGTAAAGCTTTAGCTTGGGCTAATCCGTTATGGGAGAGTAGTAGGAGCATTGCGCACAATTACCAGGAATTCCTTGTGGAATTTAAACTTACGTTTGAACCATTAGGCAGGGAGGATGACGCCTCCACTGCCCTAATGCATATTAGACAAGGGAACCGGTCTATCTCGGAGTATGCCATAGAATTTCGCACCTTGGCTTCCGAGGTAGACTGGACTAACAGCGTATTTATCTCAGCATTTAAGAAGGGATTATCTGAGACTATGTTGGATGAGATTGCTGCCAAAGAACTACACAAAAAACCCAATGAGTTTATTACGTTTATTATGCTAATTGATAATAGACTCAGAACCAGAAATAAAACCAGACGTATTGCTTTACCATTAGCACCTACTTTCTATAGACCAATTGTTCCTGACCTCTCTAGACAGTCCGAACCTATGCAGCTGGGGGTCACTAGACTGTCCGAGGCAGAGAGACAACATCGGAGAAGAGAGGGTCTATGCATATACTGTGGTGAAAAAGGACATATGAGGAGTACTTGTCCCATGAGTCCGGAAAACTATCACACCTAAGAACCTTAAGGGGACAGGTCTTAGGTGTAATGGATACGTCCTCTGGGAATAACAATAATAGATTTCTCCTTGATATTACGATCATAGTTGACAAAAATAACTTTTCATGCAAGGCCCTGATGGACTCAGGTGCAGCAGGAAATTTCATTGATGTTCATTTTGTTAAAAAGAATGCTATACCTATCAAGGAGAGAATATCACCTCTGGCCATTGAGGTATAGCATTCTCTCAAACCTTAATTACCCATGAAACCTTGGCCATTAACATGTCTATTGGTGCCTTACATAAGGAAGATATAATATTCCAAGTTATTGCATCTCCTTCTTGCCCTATCATTTTAGGCTCTTCTTGGCTTAGTAAGCACTACCCTCATATTGACTGGGCTTATGGGGAAATATTGGAATGGG
Source organism: Pelobates cultripes (assembly GCA_933207985.1). Taxonomy (NCBI): domain Eukaryota; kingdom Metazoa; phylum Chordata; class Amphibia; order Anura; family Pelobatidae; genus Pelobates; species Pelobates cultripes. Next base: position 55,600,099 of record OW240916.1, read on the forward strand.
ACAAGGATTGTAATGGGAAGTGTATGTTACACCTCACCAAGAGAGTGGGTACCATTAAATTACCCACTACTATACCTCAAACCCCCAAAGTTCCCATACAATACTGGGAGGTTAAGGAAGAACCGTATATACTCGAGTATAAGCCGACCCGAATATAAGCCGAGGCCCCTAATTTTACCACAAAAAACTGGGAAAACTTATTGACTCGAGTATAAGCCTAGGGTGAGAAATGCAGCAGCTACTGGTAAATTTCTAAATAAAATTAGATCCCAATGAAACTACATTAATTGAATATTTATTTACAGTGTGTGTATATAATGAATGCAGGGTGTGTGTTTGTGTGTGTATATAATGAATGCAGTGTGTGTTTGTGTGTTGTGTGTGTTTATAATGAATGCACAGTGTGTGTTTGTGTGTGTATATAATGAATGCAGAGTGTGTGTTTGTGTGTGTATATAATGAATGCAGTGTGTATATAATGCAGTGTGTGTTTGTGTGAATGCAGTGTGTGTAAACTGGGTGAGGGGGGGCATTTTTATTTTAATTTTTTTATATTATTATTATTTTTATATTATTTTAATATTATTATTTTATTATATTATATTATTATTCTATTATTATTTTCTTAATATTTGTATTTTATTTTATTATTCTATTATTATTATTCTATTATTTTAATATTATTTTATTATATTATATTATTTTAATATTATTCTTTTATTTTATTAATATTTTAATACTTGTATTTTTTTATAGATCATTGTCCCCCCTCCCTGCTTGTTGTCTGGCCAAGGAGGGGGGCTATGTGAATCCCTGGTGGTCCAGTGGCATTGGCAGTTCAGTGGGGGGGCTGACAGCGAGCTCTTACTTACCTTCCTGCAGCTCCTGTCAGCTCCTTTCTCCCTCCGGTGAGCTCCATTCTGCTCACAGTGTAAGTCTCGCAAGACCCGTGTAAATTGCCACAATTCAGACCTTGACTTGAGTATAAGCTGAGTGGGGTTTTTTCAGCTCAAAAAATGTGCTGAAAAACTCGGCTTATACTCAAATATACAGGGAGTGCAGAATTATTAGGCAAGTTGTATTTTTGAGGATTAATTTTATTATTGAACAACAACCATGTTCTCAATGAACCCAAAAAGCTCATTAATATCAAAGCTGAATATTTTTTGAAGTAGTTTTTAGTTTGTTTTTAGTTTTAGCTATGTTAGGGGGATATCTGTGTGTGCAGGTGACTATTACTGTGCATAATTATTAGGCAACTTAACAAAAAACAAATATATACCCATTTCAATTATTTATTATTACCAGTGAAACCAATATAACATCTCAACATTCACAAATATACATTTCTGACATTCAAAAACAAAACAAAAACAAATCAGTGACCAATATAGCCACCTTTCTTTGCAAGGACACTCAAAAGCCTGCCATCCATGGATTCTGTCAGTGTTTTGATCTGTTCACCATCAACATTGCGTGCAGCAGCAACCACAGCCTCCCAGACACTGTTCAGAGAGGTGTACTGTTTTCCCTCCTTGTAAATCTCACATTTGATGATGGACCACAGGTTCTCAATGGGGTTCAGATCAGGTGAACAAGGAGGCCATGTCATTAGATTTTCTTCTTTTATACCCTTTCTTGCCAGCCACGCTGTGGAGTACTTGGACGCGTGTGATGGAGCATTGTCCTGCATGAAAATCATGTTTTTCTTGAAGGATGCAGACTTCTTCCCGTACCACTGCTTGAAGAAGGTGTCTTCCAGGAACTGGCAGTAGGACTGGGAGTTGAGCTTGACTCCATCCTCAACCCGAAAAGGCCCCACAAGCTCATCTTTGATGATACCAGCCCAAACCAGTACTCCACCTCCACCTTGCTGGCGTCTGAGTCGGACTGGAGCTCTCTGCCCTTTACCAATCCAGCCACGGGCCCATCCATCTGGCCCATCAAGACTCACTCTCATTTCATCAGTCCATAAAACCTTAGAAAAATCAGTCTTGAGATATTTCTTGGCCCAGTCTTGACGTTTCAGCTTATGTGTCTTGTTCAGTGGTGGTCGTCTTTCAGCCTTTCTTACCTTGGCCATGTCTCTGAGTATTGCACACCTTGTGCTTTTGGGCACTCCAGTGATGTTGCAGCTCTGAAATATGGCCAAACTGGTGGCAAGTGGCATCGTGGCAGCTGCACGCTTGACTTTTCTCAGTTCATGGGCAGTTATTTTGCGCCTTGGTTTTTCCACACGCTTCTTGCGACCCTGTTGACTATTTTGAATGAAACGCTTGATTGTTCGATGATCACGCTTCAGAAGCTTTGCAATTTTAAGAGTGCTGCATCCCTCTGCAAGATATCTCACTATTTTTGACTTTTCTGAGCCTGTCAAGTCCTTCTTTTGACCCATTTTGCCAAAGGAAAGGAAGTTGCCTAATAATTATGCACACCTGATATAGGGTGTTGATGTCATTAGACCACACCCTTCTCATTACAGAGATGCACATCACCTAATATGCTTAATTGGTAGTAGGCTTTCGAGCCTATACAGCTTGGAGTAAGACAACATGCATAAAGAGGATGATGTGGTCAAAATACTCATTTGCCTAATAATTCTGCACTCCCTGTATACGGTATTTGTCACATCATGCCAGGCTTTGGCTTCTGGTATCCAGTACTCTTTTTGCTGTCCTTGCTTGGTTTTTCTGTTTTTTCTGGTTTTCAGGTCTATGTCTGGTTTTCTTTATTGCTGGGATTTCTGGGTTCATTCCTGTAATCCATCCCTGGGATCCCCAGTCTCCAGGTTTCCTTAAAATGTTTGTTTTATGTTGCCACACCAATTTGTTTTCCACTTTCCTTTTGTTTCAGTCTGGACCTGCAGCAGTGTTTCAAGTCTCTGCCCTTTCTTGCAGGTAAGTACATTAGGCAGTGTAGGACCTGCCAGATATGGGGTACATTGGCGTTGTTGGCAGGCTTGTGCAATGTATGATCACATAATGTGACTAAATCCCCATACTCTTTATATATAGTGCTTAGTTATGTCTCCTCTTGTTTTGCCTTGTATCTCTTGTTTTATTTTATCTTGTAATCCAAGTCCATGTACAGTCCTGTCCAGTCATGCCCATGTTATGTTCTTGTTTTTCTCATGTCTTGTGTACATATTCTGGGTTCTGCTTTCTGTCCTGTTCTGGGTTCTCCTAGTTCTGTCTTGTTTTCATGTATGGTGCCTATCTCCAATCTTGCCCTGTTCTCCTAGTTCTGTCTTGTTTTCATGTATGGTGCCTATCTCTAGTCTTGCTTCAGTACTGGATACATCCCTGCTTCCAGGGCCGGACTGGGAAGATAATTCGGCCCGGGCATTTTTTAATTACAGCGGCCCACTACAAAGGGGGCGGGGCCAGATAGGGTGTGTGCTGTGCATGTCAGGGGTGCAGTGTGTGGGTGCTGTAAGTGTTAGGGGTGCAGTGTCTGTGTGTGTGAGTGTGAGGGTGCTATAAGTGTTAGGTGTGCAGTGTGTGTGCTGTGTCAGGGGTGCAGTGTGTGTGAGTGAGGGTGCTGTTCATGTCAGGGGTGCAGTGTGTGTGTGTGTGTGTGTGTGCTGTGAGTGTCAGCGGTGCAGTGTGTGTGTGCTGTGAGTCTCAGGGGTGCAGTGTGTGTGTGTGTGAGGGTTCTGTAAGTGTTAGGTGTGTGTGTGTGTGTGTGAGTGTCATTGGTGCAGTGTGTGTGTGTGTGTGAGTGTCATTGGTGCAGTGTGTGTGTGTGTGTGAGTGTCAGGGTGCAGTGTGTGTGTGTGAATGAGGGTGCTGTGAGTGTTAGGGGTGTCTGTGAGGCTGATGTTAGTTAGGTGATTATTTCCCCCCTCCCTGCTTACCTTTAGCCTGGGAGGGGGATCCTGCTGCTGGGGCTGCCATCCATCCCTGGTGGTCTTAGTGGTGAGTGAACTCTAGCCTGTAAGGCTAGAGTTCACTCTCGCGAGACCCGGAGCGTTGCCATGGCAACGCTCCGAATCTCGCGAGAGGAACCCGGCGGAGCTGTTAGTTAAAGCTCCGCTGGGTTCCTCTCCTGGCAGGCTGGCTCCCTCTCTCCCCCGGCGGCCGCACTATCCTGCATATGGGCCGGTGGGGAGATCTCTGATCTCCCCACCGGCCCTCCATGGACTACTGCAGGGCCGTCGTTCAGATAGCGCCGGCCCTGCAAAGACCGTCAGGAGAGATCCTGTGATCTCCCTGCCGGCCTCGGCCCCACGGCCACCGCGGCCCACCGGGCATTTGCCCGGTGTGCCCGATGGCCAGTCCGGGCCTGCCTGCTTCAGAGGCTCCCTATTCAGCTCCTAGGAGGTCTGCTTAATTCCTGCTCCTAGCTTTTGAGATCTGCATAAGCTGAATCAGGGTTCTGGTATGTGGCTGCACAAACGCTGGTGCTCAACACCAGGGGGCGTGCGGTTGCCCTGCACCAGGCCCTGATAATCCACTTCCACACTGTGACTCCTACTCTAAACATCAGGCATAATGGGTCCCGGTCCATGCACTGCCGCCCGGACAGTGTCTGGGTCCCGGGCACCGGACCGCCACCCTGACAGTATTTAGTAAGAGTCAGTCCAATATCGTACCTCCTCACAGGTCATATGACTGCTCCATAAATCTGTTACCCGGCGCTATGCCACCTAAAGGGGCAGTATATGCCTTATCGCCACAGGAGAGTAAAATAATGGAAGAATATATCAAAGACTCACTAAACAA
>OW240916.1:55614486-55626565 GCA_933207985.1 Pelobates cultripes
CCCCCTTCTTCTTATTCCCCCCCTCTTCTTTTTATTCCCCCTCTTCTTCTTACTCCCCCCTTCTTCTTACTCCTCCTTCTTCTTACTCCCCCTTCTTCTTCTTACCCCCTTCTTCTTCTTACCCTCCTCTTCTTCTTCTTACTCCCCACTCTTCTTCTTCTTACTCTCCCCTCTAGTGCCAGAAGAGAAGCAACTGCAGTCGCCTGAGGCTCTTTACAGAGCGCTCAGGCGGCTGCAGCATTTAAAGGGCCAGCCCTGCAGCGGCCGGTATTAAAAGAATTTAGGGCGGCCTGGGGGGCAATTGCCTCCCTGCCCCCCGGCCCAGCCTGCCCCTGTAAGAAGCTACCTGGGCTGTGAATCTGTGCATTGGGGCTTGGTAGGAACAATAACCGGGTATGAGAAACAGACCAGGGCAAATCCAGAATCAGGCAAGGTTCCAAAAGCCAGGGCAGGCAGCGAACAGCCAATAATGGAGATCCAGAAGCAGTGGTCACAAGCCAAGTCAGTCTTAAGCAACAGGGACAGGAACCAGGATACAATGAACTGACATTGCCCTCAGGAAGAGGCAGTGTTATATAAATGCCACTTGGACTTAAAGAGGCAGATAGTAATCAAAGTCAAGCCCCCTAGTGCTGCAGACAAGGCCAGGTAATCAGGGCTAGAACCGTAAGTTCATAAGTGGCTCAGAGACAGGAGAGCAGGCTAGGATACAGAAGGACCCAGGATCAATTCCCCTGTAAGGCAACTGTGGGGTGGCATGGGGAGAACCGTGACAACACTAAAAGCATTCCATAAATATATAGTGAAGTGCTCCCACTGACCTACAGTCTTAACCAGCTGCTCCATCAATTGTAGAATTCAGGAACAGTGCTGTGATGGTATTGAAATTAAATCACAAGGGAAGTACATATTGCAGAGAAAGGACCTGTGTCTTCAGGGGCCCGGTCAGTGCTGCGGCCGTGCAATTGCGCGACTGGGCCCCTTTAAAAAAATCTCAGCTGCAAAGTATTGCTGGGAGGAAGTGGCCGTCACTTCCTCCCAGCTCCCTCCACTCCTTGTTGGGAGGGAAGAAAGCCAGGCCGCGGGAGCCACGCTGACTCCCATCAGCTGTATGTTAGTATGTATGTATGTATGTCTGTTAATATGTATGTATGTATGTATGTCTGTATGTATATATGTATGTATGTCTGTTAATATATATGTATGCATGTATGTATGTTAATATGTATGTATGTGTGTATGTCTGTCTATATGTCTGTTAGTATGTATGTATGTATGTGTGTGTATGTTTGTATGTATGTGTCAGTATGCATGTCTGTGTGTGTAAGTCAGTAGTGTATGTATGCATGTCTGTCTGTGTGTATTTCAATATGTATGTATATGTTTGTGTTTGTTTGTGTGTGTGTATGTATGTCCTTATGTGTGTGTGTGCAGAGTGCATAGGAATTTGTTCATATTGTTTATGGCAGGGCATTCAGTCACCAAGTTTCAATAGTTTCCTCTTTTGCAGAATCCATAGACATGTGGGTAACTTGTAGGTAGCATGAATTTGAATTTGTTCAGTTCATCTTATTCAAATCCTCTAGATCAGTGGTTCCTAGGTGTATAGCTATTAGGGGCCTTGGGGCATAGAGCTCTGATTGTGGAGCTCCAAATCTCCCGAGGGACTCCTGGTGTCAAATTGTTCTCTTTGCCCAGTCTCTTTATTAAGTCGCAGCTTGGAATGGAAGCAGTACAGTTTAACACCTGGCTAAGGATCAGGAGGAAATCAGGGAGGGAGAGAAGTTTGGAGGCAAACCTCCCACAGATACTTAGTGATAATGAACCAGTCTCCTCAATATGTTTTTTAATGAATAAACCCGTCATGATATATTGAATTTCTGTTGGGTTTTTTTGTGGAGACTCTTCTTATTTGTATTCCCAACAACAGTTTCTTTGCAATAATTTTTCTACGTAGGTCAACTTCATGCAGTCATTACTCCTTCAGAGTAAGATTGGAAGGAATATATATATATTTTAAAGATTACTTTTACTTTTGTTACAGCTTTCTGATAATCGATATATGATAAAACGGATAATTAAATGATAAAATAGATAATTAAAGGGACTCTCCAGTGCCAGGAAAACATTCAATTTTCCTGGCACTGCAGGTCCCCTCTCCCTCCCACCTCCCATCCCCGGTTGCTGAAGGGGTGAAAACCCCTTCAGTCACTTACCAAAGGCAGCGATGATGTCCCTCGTCGCTGCTTCTTCCTCCGCTACCGCTCCTCCCCTTCATCACGTCAGCCGGCGGGGGAGACTGATCCTGCCTGCCGGCTGAGTAGACCAATGCTTTTCAATGCTTTGCTATGGGGATTTTAGCGACGCTGGAGGTCCTCACACAGCGTGAGGACATCCAGCGACGCAATAGCACAGAAAACCTGTGCTATGGACCAGGAAGTTCCCTGTAATGGCTGTCTAGTAGACAGCCACTAGGGGAGGACTTAACCCTGCAAAGTAATTATTGCAGTTTATGAAAACTGCAATAATTTCAGTTGCAGGGTTAAGGGTAGTTGGAGTTGGCACCCAGACCACTCCAATGGGCAGAAGTGGTCTGGGTGCCTGGAGTGTCCCTTTAAACATAAATAAACACACTGCTTCTGGGTATTATGAAATGGTCCGATGGCATATTTAGCAATGCAGCTTTATAAAGACAGTAACAGAATGCAAACATAATATTGTCACCATATATGTGTATCTGAGTGTTTGTGTCAGTGTGTGTGTATCTGTATGTGTATCTGTATGTCAGTGTGTGTATCTGTGTGTGTATCTGTATGTCAGTGTGTATCTGTGTGTGTGTGAATGTGCCAGTGTGTATCTCTGTGTGTGTGTGTATATCTCAGTGGAAGCCAGTGTGTATCTGAGTGTTTCTAAGTGTATGTGTCATGGTGTGTATCTGTGTGTCAGTGTGTGTATCTGAGTGTATGTGTCAGTGTGTATATCTGTGTGTCAGTGTGTGTATGTGTGTGTATCTGTGTATTTATCTGAGTGGGTGTTTTAATGTATGTATGTGTGTGTCAGTGTGTATGTGCCAGTGCGTGTATCTGTATGTCAAGGTGTTCATTCATGTTTGCAGGCTGTGTGTATCTGTGTGGGGGGGAGGGTGCGATCACGCGAGGGGGATGAGGGATGATGCTGTAGCTGGTGAAGCCACATCCCTGAAATGCATTTTTGCAAGTTCGGATGTCTGTGTGTGTGTGTATGGGCTGTATTGTGTTTCTAGGGTAATGAGTGTGTTTGTAGGGCTGTATTGTGTAACGGCTGTAGTATGTGTGTGTGTCGGGGGCTATATTGTGTATTTAGGGGGTGTAGTGTGTGTGTGTGTGTGTGTGTGCGCTGTTGTATGTATCAAGGAACTGTTAAAAGCTCCATAAGTAAATTAACATTTAGGAAGGTTTTGATACAGAATTATACAAATGAAAAAAAAATCTGAGGTATTTAAAAAAAAAAAACTGTCACTTCTGTGAAAGTGGCTGTTCCTCATTACCACATCCTAGTAAACGATAATAAAAAGTGCTTTAGTGAACATTGCAGTCACGATATGTACACACACTTGCCCCTGCATCACTTCTTTGCCATGATGGTCTATTCACATTCAGGAAACTTCAAAGACATGTTGTGCAAACATAACTTTTATATATGTTTTGTACAGTTTTGGAAAAGCATGGTTTTACACATTATCTTTTCAGATTCTGTTTACTCGCTTCAAATTCCACTTGACTGTCGTGTGTTTTTTGCTTCCCTTTTCTTATAAATAAAACCCAACCGAATATAATTGCAAATTCTCCATAGAATGGGCAGCTGAGTTACATACAATTTTTTTTAGGTATGTTTTTAGATCTTTCTCAACCTCTGTCTTGTGGAAGTAACTATCACTGTCTCACGTTTCTTACTGTATGAACAAATTTGTTTCTGAATTTAACACTTCAAACAGCGTGTCCAGTAATGATATTTATATGTTAAAAAAATACTTCTCATCTGTGCACACGCACACACACACACACACTTTCCCCACAGAGAGTAGTAAGTCGAAGTTTTGAGACTGTAAAACGTTATTTCCCGCTGGTTTCAATTCCTCTGCTTTTATCTCATAGTTTCACTAAGCTTCACATTGCTAAATTGTAACTGAAAAGGTTGAATATGGTAATTCTAACTAAGGGAAGTTAGTTGAAAATAAAAAAAAATAAAAAAAAGACAAAATCCCAGAAACAGCAATCACAATAAGAAAAAGACACTTTATATTTTATATATATTTTTAGAATTTACATTTTTCATATTATTTATTAACAGAAGGAATTTAATTAAAATATTTATCTTTACTCATTTAGTCACTTTACATATGCAATTCTTAAATGGTATTAACTTCCATAAATGCCTAAATGCAATAAAATGTTATACAAATAAACACTTTTATAAAACTGATTGAAGTAAAAATTTATATAATGCTGTGTGAACAAACAAGTTTTATTGATATGCTCTGCTATACCTCCCTAAAATATGATCAGGCTTCATGCATTTTAATAGAAAGAGGTATTGGCACTTTTTTTATTCACATTGAAAAGGGTGGCCAAACGCTGGATTTCAAGTGTCGTATAACTTTTACGATGCTTTGGCAGCTGTAGATCTACCATTGCACTTGCAAGGTTGTATGTGTGTACAGTGCCTGCGTGTGAGCATGTTTCTGTATAGAGTAGATGTGTGAATGTTTGTGCATTTGTGCATAGAGCTGATGTTAGAATGCTGGGGTGTATTTGTGTGGAGTGTTGAATGCTGGGGTGTGTTTTTAAAGTATTAGTATTTGAATGCAGATGTGTGTATCTGTTTAATGTTGGCATTTGAATGTGTTTATTGTAGTGCTTGACTACAGCAGTGTGTTTATGTATGATGTTCGTAAACCGAGTCAATATTCTTGGTTCTTCAAAAATTGATTTCTCTATGTGCTTAGAAATAACTTTAAAAAGTTATATGATGTTAGCAGCTGTAGCACTCTATGGGTTCTCCTATTGAGCCCCAGAAATCCAACAAAGAACAGACACAATGTGCTTTTATAGGGTTTATGTGATATTTGCCTAAACCCTATATTTGCCTAAACCCAATTTTTAGCGCTGCACTATACACTGTGTATTGTAAAACGAGGGCAAATATCACCTAAACCCTATAAAGTACATTGTGTCTCTTCATTCTTGGTTCTTGTCCTACTCAAGATTGAAATTGGTCTTAATGAACATACATTGATGTGTTTAACCAAACAAACTGACAATAAAACCAGAATTTATATCACTGAAAATAGGCAAAAAAAATCGGGAAGTTTCCTTTTGGGTAGGTCCTGCTCGAGTTTCATAAAAGTTTTACCTTGTTTAAGCAATTACTGAAGAAACCATTAAATATCTGTGTGATCCTACCTGGTACGCAAGCAAAATGTAAACAAATCCCCTATGAACAAAATATGTATCAATCCCGAATAATCATTTCATCTTTCGCTGGGCCTTGCCAGTGACATATAACTGGTATCCTCTACACACAGCAAGTAAGTGATCCACAACTAAACTACTCTTCTGAGTTAGATAGTCCCTAGTAATTTGGAAATGAGCCAAAACTAAATGTATGAGAACGCTGATAATGGGAAAATTTGTCACTTTAAATTTTTTTTTTTAACTTACTTTTGCATACTATTTGCATGTCAGACTGATTGCACTGATTGGGCAGTGGTAAACTGATACTAGGCACATTTGCCTATTCTAGGCACGTACTTGAGCAGTGGGTCTCTGGATTACCATATTAATATGCAAAAAAGCATCAGTTTTGTGGAGGGCGGGGCCTGACTAGCAAACTGGCCAGATGTGTTTTCTGGCAGCTTCTGCCAGCACAACTTTTAAAGCAACTAAAACAGTAATAAATAGTGGCATAAGACTCAAAAACTAGCACAACAGGCACCTCTACCGTCTAGGACACCGAGAGTCCCAAAATCTGTGATTTTGCCATTCTAGTCTGCCTTTTGGCCCTGCGACCTGCTGAGATTGCCGACCTGACAGGTGGGGGAGGCGGCCGATCTCCCACCTGGGACCAAGCATTCCGAAGTGCAGCCACAGAAGCCCCGTTACCACCCCCTTTGGACCGGTGGGGATTATCCGGGTCCCCACTAGACACACTACCAAGCTGAATAGCCTTGAATCAGCAGGGCCCAACATCACGTGGTAGACCTAAGATCGTCGCTGAACCAAGGCCCTCACTACAACATGCCGGCCTGGAAAGCCTAGACTGGAGGCAGCGCTTCGAGGCCAGATTCGACAAGGTGTGCAGAGATTTCTGGACAACAGAAATCAACAACAACAGAATGCAGGGGTCTGTTTCCACAGCACTGCTCCACATTTACCCGCAGTAGGGCAAAATTCAGCCAAGACATGGGACGAGACCCTAATGCAGTGCCAACCGTGGGAGTGCGGAGGTGGGGGCCTCGAAAACAGCATCGCCACTGAAGAACTGGTACTCAAGTAAGCTGCTAACTGTCTGGGCCACATTTATGAGAGGTCCTCATATACTCCACTCACAATCACAGATGGCACTTACCAGGGTCCTGTATGCGGCTCGATCAGAGATGTGTGAGGCGGCTAGGTGGGGTGGCCCAAGGCTGGTGGGGAGCAGTTAAGTGGGCCACTTGTGAACACTTGTGTTGGATAATGGGACATTATTTGTCAGGCATAGGCTGAACTAGCAGTTAAAACACCGCAACTTATCAGTCACTGTGATGCAAGCTATATATGTTTTACTATTAATTTTCTTACCCAGTGTTTTTTGCTTCAGAGTACCAAGGGCTATGTGTAGCAACGTTAAAATATTTCATAATTTTATAAATCTGTATTAACTCATAAAAATGTTAGTAAGCCATACAAATGTTTCTCTATGTCTACTGTAAAGCCTGCACCAGCTATTGTGGCAATGCAAGCATACCTGTATATTCTATGCACAACCAACATAAAGAATAATAAAAAAAAAAAAAGCATTAGTTTTGTTTTGGATTTTTGACTGACAATCTGGTATGTAATATAGTATGTGTGAAAGGAGAAATTGGGGTATTGTTACCAACAAATTCACCAACACATTTTTTTTTAGTGACCTACTTCAGATCTCACTACCGAAAAGCTGTTTCCATTTGACTGGCTTTGGCCCACAATGATAGTCTACACCAGGCTTTCCAAAACTCTGGCCCTCAAGATGTTGCTGAACTACAACTCCTATGATTCTCAGCCTATTTATTTCATTCATAGAATCATGGGAGTTGTAGTTCAGCAACATCTGGAGGGCCGGAGTTTGGGGAAGCCTGGTGTACACCGTTACTAAGCTCCTTTTGATTGCTGCAGCATGTGATGCATATGATTTGATTTGCAGAGGAACACATACTATATCTCCCCACCCACCCCCACCCCCTCAATGGTCACCTAGATCAAGGGCAGCTTCAGCACCAAGACTAGAATCCATTTACTAGATTCTGCTTTGCTAGATTATATGGCACTTCTTCTGCCCCTCTAAGTGTGCTTCCACTTCCACAGATGAACAACCCAGGAGGAAGAGGCTCTCACTCTGGCCCTACTATATGCCCATGCTAAAAATACAGCCGACAAGACTCCAACCTTGAGGTCACAACTAGGCTCCAATTTCTTGTAGAGTACCTTACTTCAAACCAGTTAACTTACCCTCCACTTCACATCAGGAAAAACAACATCAAAGGGGCAATACCCATGTCCCTGACCTAGTGTCCACAGGCTCAGAACTGCACTCATCTGAGGGACAATTTTTGCAGATTTGCCCTACACTCTCACTCCACCGGCCCAGAAAAGGTGACCAGTCCAAGAACATAAGACCTGGAATATTGATTATTCATCTTCTGAATTTTACTGACAAGGGGGGAATTACGCAAGCCTACACACACACAGAAAATAATTGCAGTATCAGAACCCATCACATCCAAGATTACTCTATTCAAGTCACTTCAAAAATGTGTCTATTGTTTAAGACCCTCATCAAGAGGAAAATGAAGTACCAACTTTTGTTCCTGACCAAGTTCCACTTCATGCACTTGAACCAGGACTATCTATTTGATTTCTTCAAAGAGACACAGTTGAAGCTCACTGACCTAGACATCATCTGATTATATTTCTAGTGCAGAATAATGTTTATGGTTCACTTTAATGCAGAGCTATGTGTCCTTACAAGAAAGTCATTACCCTTAAAGTAAATTGGATAGCTGCCTGTATCTTTGCCCTAAACTGCTCCAACTCTTGAGGAATAGCCATCATTTTACATAAGTCTCTCTCTCCCCAAGTCACTCAAGCTCTGAGTCAAACACTAGACCCAGATGCACAAATTATAATCTGGGAGGTAACATTGCTATCAGTGAAATATGTATTGGTGCATTTATATGTTCCGAATGTAGCAAATAATGCATTGTAACGACTTTAACTCATGCTCTGATCTAATTGTCAGATTCCTGGTGGGTTTCCCTGTATCCCAAGCTCACCAATTGGGATTTCCCTTTCACTTAGCAGCTATTGAGCACTTTGGAATATGTTGGTGTTTTAAAAATTGTATGAGCGAATGCAAGAGGAGGTGTGAGCAAATCTTACGCATGACAAGTAGGAGTCTCTCTAGCAGAGAGTACATTATCTCTTACACTTCCTGTGACAAAACAGCTTGGTAGGGTAAGTATAATGGTATAAATTCTTCATTATCCTCACCTCCCCATTAGATGTCACTTACAAGAGTATCTAATGACTAAACAATGGGCAAAGAAACTTCTTGAATTCTCAAAAAATAATGTTTCCATTTGAGTGGAGAGCAGGGAAACTTTTATTGCACATAGCTAGTTCAACTCTTGTCTGGAAACAGATACCACACATCACTAGGGTGGAGAGTACTAACATGACAGATAGAGATCAATGGCCATTTTTAGTACTAACATGACAGATAGAGATCAATGGCCATTTTTAATACTAACATGAGAGAGAGAGAGATAGAGATGGTCATTTTAAAGTTACTTTTCTGACCTTTTTGGCCCTCTGCTGACTACTGATTGGTTAGGAGTTGATTTGCATTAGTGGTGGCCTTATCCATTTCACTAACAATCAAAGAGGGAGATTTTTAATGTCACTGCTGGGGAAGATTAAGTCTAGAAGGTCAAAAAGTCTTGTAACTCGGGTAACGCTCTGAGCCCAGATGGTTTCACAGCTGATTATTATAATCCCCTGCAGGATCAACAAGTGAACCCACTTACCTTCCTTTTGTAATGTGATTTAAACAGATGGTGGTCCACTATCCCCTCTGACATCAGCCAGGACATCAACTTGAACCTTTACAGGGCTCTAGGCTTTTCCTCTTCTTACTGACCAATTACTTTTCTTAACCAGGACCTAAAACATTTCACCAAAATCATTGCTAATCACTTGCATCAATTCCAACCTCCACCCTCAACAACTGGGTTTCACAAGGGATGGTCCATAGAGGCTATTCTACATAGCTTAGATGCTTATAAGGCATTAGTGGCCTGGCTACATCTTTTCAGAATATAAAAATAGTTATTTTAATGCAATCTCTTAAACAGGTCTTTTATATGGTACACCTACAATGTATTTAACCACTTGACGTCCAACACCTCCACAACTGCAGACCTGAATGGCTACAACTTGACAGTTCTCCCTTGAGTCTACAATTGGACTACCATCCGTGGCCACAGTTCTCATACACCGAATGTAAATTCGGACGAATTTCGGATGTCTCCGAATGTCCGAATTGGCAAATTGCCAAATTTCAGAAGTGCCGAAGTGCTTCGGATTTCTGAAAAGTGCCAAAACAAGAGAGGGAGGGAAAATTACGTGAATAATGACATGAATCTGATCCTAACCCTACTCCTAACCCTAACCCTAGATGTGTAAGTGGTTCTGGTGGTAAGAAGTTAGGGTTAGGGGTTAATGGCAGGGTAAGGGTTAGGGAATTGCCGAAGTCCCGATTTAAGGAAATCCCGATTTTCGGAAGTGCCGAATTGCCGAAGTCGGAAGTGCCAAACCGAACCGATGCACTTTTTGCCCATGCACATCCCTAATTCTCATATGTTTTACGTTTAGCTGATTTAAGTTATTGTTTATTATGGTCATAGGCCATCAGGGAATGGCATTATTCAGCCCCAAGCACTCATACTGACCTATGACAATGTTTGGCTCCACATATCCCCCCTTTTCCTGTTTTTTCAAGACATACACGCTGCCCACCACAATGATACCAGGAGGGGATACCTCACAGGGGAATGAAACTCTTGGTTAATTGTTCTTGCCTACACTACTACCTCCCCTGAGAGGGTAACATCTGTTACCTAATATGTATCACTTACTCTTGTTATATTTTTTTCACAAAAAAAAAAAAAAAGAATTCCGCATGTTTTTCCAAACTGTTGAAGTTCTGTATGTGCGACACATAATATTGTACCAAATGCTAACTTGCTTCCCTATGGAATGCCAAAAATAAAGAATAAAAAAAAAAAAATACAATATGAGCAACAGGTTTGGGAAATTAACCTTTAATTGACATTTTAACCTGTGTGTGTCTGTAACAAGGCCAAACATTTAAGGGTATATAAACTTTTGATCAGGGCCATTTGGGTGATTTAAAAAAGAGACAAACAACTATGTGATAATAAATGGCTTCATATGATCACTATCCTTCAATAAAATATTTGTTTTTGAATGATCAGTCACATTTTTAAAATCAATGCCAAAATTTCACAATTTCTGCCAGGGTATGCAAACCTTTGAGCAACTGTGTGTGTGTATATATATATATGTGTGATATATATTCATGGGCAAAAGATGTACATATAAGATGTATATATTAAAAATACATGTATAGATATAGCATATATACAGTAATGGGAAAAATAATTCTATGGTTTTACATATCAGGACATAATATCATCTTCTCCATTTTGGTTTACATTTGTTAAATAAATTATGAAAAGGTGTAATATGTCATTTGTTGTGGTTAATTTTAAGACCTGCTAAGGAACCGATGATTGTTATTATGCCCTGATATGTAAAATCATAGAATTGAAAGAGGGTGTACTTTCTTTTTCCCTTGCCTGTATACTTCTTATTGTCCATTAAACAGGATGGCAGGAATTCCAGGGCCATCATTTTTATCTTATTTCTGTTAAGTGGAGATAAGCCTATTTGGTGGAAGTAACTGAGACAAATTATCATTCTTGAGTTTTTATCAGTCCCATACCTTCCGTTTTCAGGTTTTGTGAAGATTTCTATGGCTCAGGGAGGACCCTAGCAGAAGCATCGTAGTCTCTGCCCGGACAAAAACAGGAAGTCTGAAGAGATATCTGTATACATATAGGGTTATGCCTAGGCATGTTCTTCATCGTAGTGAAAATAGGATAGACTGATAGCTGACCTACTTTAAAGGTCAACTGTAGTGCTCAAAACTGTGTTTGCTTTTTTTAAAAGAGCATAACAATTCCATATATACATTGATTTAGCAGTTTAGTGAGCAAATGTAAATAGGTTTTTTCAGAGGCGGCTCTCTAATTAGGCGATTTAGGCGGCCGCCTAAGGCCTCGCGCAGTCAGGGGCCTCGCGGCCGCCTAAATCGCCTTAGGGCAGACTGACATGTCGGGTTCCTGGTCTATGACCGAGGACCCGACACAGGAGGGGGCCCGGCGGCTTGCCCTTTGTGCCGCCGGGTGCGAGGCCCCTCCTGTCAGTCTGCCTGGGGAGAGAGCCGGCCTCAGTCTGCAGCTCCGCCGGGTGTGAGCTGCAGACTGAGGTGTCTCGCGCTCTCCAGCCAATCAGAGCGTTGCCGCGGGTTACCACGGAAACGCTCTGACTGGAGATCGCGAGACAATCCCCATGTGGTCTGCAGCTCTGCATCCGGCTGAGCTGCAGACCGGAAAGCGCACTGGACCACCAGGGAGCCATCCAGGACACTGGACCACCAGGGAAAGATTGACCCCACTGGACCACCAGAGAAAAAGGTAAATTTTAACCCCCCC
>OW240916.1:55626978-55698478 GCA_933207985.1 Pelobates cultripes
CCTGTCACCCCCTCACTCTATCACCCCACATCTTACTGTGTCACCCACCCTGTGACCCCCACCCTGTCACTCCCCACACACCATCACCCCACCTCACACTGTCACCCCCTAATACTGTCACCTCCTCTCACTCTGTCACCCCCCTCTCACCCTATCACCCCCCCCACACTATGTCACCCTCCCTCACACTAGGTCTCCCCCCTCTGTCTCTTCCCTCTTACTCTGTCACACCCCTTACACGAATGTCACTCCCTCTTACTCTGTCACACCCCTTACACTAATGTAACCCTCTTACACTGTCACCCCCTTCTTACTCTGTCACCCCCCACACTATGCCACCCCCTCACACTATGCCACCTCCCTACACTATGTCACCCCCACACACTCTGTCACCTCTCTCCGCACACACTGTCACCCTCCCTCCGCACACACTGTCACCCCCCCCTCCATACACACTGTCACCCCCCCTCCATACACACTACCTCTCCCTCTAAACACACGGGCACCACTCTCTGCACTCTGGCACCCTCCTGCTCTTTTTACAATCACCCTGCCACAGTTACTCCTTTACTCACCCTGTCACCCCCTGAAGGCAATCATTCTACACACTGTCATAAAACATAGCTTCACCATGAACTTAATGCCAAAGGCCACAGGCAGTAACACAAACATACACATGCTCAGAGAAACATGCATACATATACAAAGATACTCACTGCCAGACACACACTCTCAGGCACACACAGGTAGACAATGCAACGACGTATACAAAGACTAGTTCTCTATATCCAGTACTGCAAGCCTGCTCTTCAATATATCTAAGCTTCTTATACACACACAAGTCAACTGCTGTTTTTTTCCAATAATGGTGTTAGTGGGGGCCTCATGTATGAGTTTCGCCTAAGGCCTCGCCAAGTCTAGAGCCGCCACTGGGTTTTTTTCCCCCACCTGTCAATCAATTCAGAGGCATATATTCTATTCTAATTGATAAAGGAGAGCATAAGAGACCACCCACAGGCAGTCCTCCTCCTCTCCAGTCTCCACTCACGCACTCTGGTTGCTATCAGGGCCAGACTGGGAAAAAAATTCAGCCCAGGGCATTTTTCAATCACAGCGGCCCTTGATAAGGGGAGGGGGCCAGAGAGGGTGTGTTTTGTCATCACTAATGGTTCAATGCGCAGAGCCCCGCTGAAGAGCACAAGCATGAGAAAAAGGCCCTGTATTTGTTCTGCGCAGCGCAAGCTAATGTAATAACATGCTTATGCTGTGTTTGCTTTTAACTTGTCTCTGGTGTCTCCATAAGTGGGACACCAGAGGACAAAAGGGCCAGGAAAGCTATGGTGTATGTGTTTGGAGCCTGCTTGTGGGATTGCGTGTGTGTAGAGTTGATTGTGGTGTGGTATTGTGTAAATAGGTCGATATTATTCGTGTTTGTGGTGTAAAAGTGTGGTTAGGGGCTGTAGAGAGTATGTGTATAGGGGGCATAGTGTGTATAGGAGATGTAGCAAGTGTGTGCATACGGGCTGTAGTGGGTGTGTGTATATAAGTGACGTACTGTGTGTAGGGGTTTTAGAGAGTGTGTGTTTAGAGAATGTTGTGTGTGTTTGCTGACAAGGAATGTAGTGTGTGCATAGGGGATCCAGAGTTTGTATGTAAGGAATGTAGTGTGTGTAGGTGGTGCAGTGCGTGTGTAGGGGATCTAGTGTGTAAAGGACCCAGAGTGTGTATAGGAGATTGTGTGTGTGTTTGTAGAGGATTCAGAGTGTATATAGGGTAAGGTATCTAGCATGTATCTGGAGCGTAATGTGTGTAGTGGTGCAGTGTGAGGGGTGTTGTAGTATATAATATATATATATATATATATATATATATAATGTTTGGATGTATTGTATGTGTGAAAGGCATAGTGTGTTGGGTGTGCTGTTTGTATGTGTGAAGGGTGCAGCATGTGTGTGAGGGGTACAGTGTGTGTGTAAGAGGGTTGCTGTGTATGTGAGGGTGTTCTTATCTACTGTCATATTCTAGGTTTCTAATTTTCTTTGTCTGTTAACTCACTGAGGGTTATTTTATATATTGTACATTTATGTGTGTGTGTGTGTGTGTGCTGGATGTATGAGAGTGTGCTATGTGTGGGAGGGTGCTGTGTGTGTGAGGGTGCTGTTAGTGTGAGTGTGAATATGAATAAATATGTATAAAACAAATTTATATCCCCCACTCTCTTCTTACCTTTAGCCTGAGGGGGGGTGGGAGGGGAGAGCCATGGTGCTGCAGTCCCTGGTGGTCTTAGTGGTGAGCAAACTCAAGCCTGCAGGGCTAGAGTTCATTCTCGTGAATCTAAGCGTTGCCATGGAGCTTCCCGGGTCCTCTCCTGTCTCCCCACCCCCCCAGCCATCGGACACATATCAGTGACTGTGGGACGAATAGCACCGGCTCTGTATGGGCCCACAGGGGAGATCCTGTGATCCCCCCTGCCAGCCTTGGCCCATGGCCATTGCGGCCCACTGGGCATTTGCCCGGTATGCCCGATGGCCAGTCTGGGCCTGGTTGCTATGGTAATGCCCTAGCTGACACTGCTAGTTCTGGCTAGGGAATAGAGGAACTTTGTTCAGATGCTGGCATAGTGGCAATGAAGCCAGCGTTTCGGCACCATGGAGGAGGTTGCCTTGCTTAGGGAAGTGTCTCCAAGTAGGGCAAATAAGTGAAGACTATAGGAGAAGTGGAGGACGGAGCGGAGGTGGGAGTTACAGAAGTTTAACACACCCACCTCTGTAAGGAGATCGTGATGGAGTAGCTGAGAGTCAGGTATGCTGATCTGTGTTTTAGAGTGTTAGTCAACCTAGAAGGTAGATTTAGAACAGTTGTAGCCCAGGAGTAAACCAGTGTTATGGGACCTTCCATTATTGTATGTAATACATATTAAAGTATAATTTCTTGTGGTAAAGTCATTTTAAATTATTTTGGCCACAATATGTATGCTTAGAAAAAAAATCTGTAATTTATATATTACTGGACAGAGACATGCTTCCAGGATCCAAGAAATACTAACTCATTACAGGGGCACTTAATGACTGTGCTTGTCAGTGAAAGAGCAAAGTACAATAATTAGTGTTTGAAGTTGTCAATCCCTGCTTAGAACAAAGTGCAATAATAGTGGTGTCAGGTTTCTATTGTCTGTTTTCTACTTAGGGGTACTAATGGCATTGAACTGTTTAAAGCCAACCTCAGATGTGTGCAATTAACTTGGTACTTTACAAAAAAAAAAAGAGGTCAGGTTACTCCAGTACCAAAACAACAAGAATGCCATGTTGCTCAAGCAGTGGTTAACAAGTCACAGTAAAGTACAGAAAAACTAGGGCAGCCCTATCAGATTTAAAAGCACACTCAAATGTGCTACATGTTTATTAATAGAAATACAAATGTTTCAGGATTTTTCTTATGGAGTTTAAATTATCCTGAGGTATGTTAGGATTAGAGAGCGAGGAAAAAGATAAAGTGAGGAAAACCTCAAACAGTTCCAAGACCTGTTTAATTTATTAAACCCATCAATCAATCTAAAACGGATTATAAAAAGCCAACACCTTGTGTTGGCTTTTTGTAATCTTGTCACTCAGAATTCTTTGCTTCTGTATTGTGTGTTGTGTTTATGAAGGGCCCACAAAAGTGTTGTAGTGGCTTTATTTAAACCACTAAATATATTCACACTCATAAAGTGCCTTAATCATCACAGATATTTTTTTTATTCTATATAAAACTTATATAGAATAAACTTATAAAAAATTTATTACGTTACAAAAAACATAAACGTTCTTACAAGGAACGTACTGGACACTCCTGTGACATATACTAATGACACAATCTACATTTCTCTATAGGAAACCCACAGGTGCAGTTATCTCCGTAGCTTCAACCCCTCCCATACTAAGCAGGGCATCATTGCTCTGACCGTAATGACGGCATCTTGCTCTTAAATGTACCCTCTCAGTCTGTGAGACAGGCTACAAATCAAGGACTATTATAAAAAACAAATCCAAAATCCCCACACATGCACCTGCTGCAGAACAGGGAGAGAGAAAAAAACCCTCTACACAATTGTGGTTGTGATGACCTGAACCTCGTCACAGGTTCTTGGAGGGGCCTTCTGGTCAGTTTCTTGCCTCAGGACTATGGGCCCTGCAATATACCTTGCCCAATGCACTTTAAAAGGCTCTGTTCATGTGAGTTATGTACTTTTGAACTCCAGACAGAGAGACCGACCGTTAGCCCTGATTCCCTGAAACGATTTTGGGCATAGGACCATGTGCACGCTCAGTTAAAAATAAGACTTCCAGGAAATTGCTGAATCCCTGAACTGATCTGGGTGATTTTTGGATGCGTTGGTCACCCGGATCAGGGCTATCAGGGCATGTAACTTTTGTGGGGGTTTTGTGTGTTTTAAGGTATTTTGGGGGGTTTCTAAAAATTTATGTTTTTTCTGTGCTTGGAGATAATTGGATTAGATTAGTACAGTTCCTGATCCAATTATCTCAGAGGCACAGAGGAGGGATAATCTGATTTTGTATGGGAGTGCCCTGGACCTGAGAGCCAATGTGATTGTGTATTTATTTCTACTGTGGTTTACTCTCAGGTCCAGAGGGGAGTGCCCCTTGCACGGGGACTGTCATAAAAGACAAGTTGTGGATACCATTAAACGGAGATTCGTTTTACCCTTCATGAAGTCTAGGCTTGTGTTTGGGGGATTGGAGAGCTATATTCACACACTGGGGATTGCTATAATCACTATACTCCCTTGGATCACAACACTTTCTCTTATAAGAGCAGCCTGCTTTGCTCTCTGGACTAGGAGAGGTCTACCCACTGGAAGCTGGGTTTGGCCTTCACACAATCCCCCCAAAAGTGGAACAACTAATCAACAGGAAACAACCAACTCATGGGATGAATTAAAAAAAAAAATAGTATCAGACCATGCAGAAAATCTCACTGCCAACTGTGCCAGCATATATGCACATACAGCAGCCGACAATCAGTGCATGCAGAAGAGAGACAAATTGGGCAGCAAATTAATTATCTTAATTAAAGTTCTTTAGTAGTCCTTCAAGTTGCAGGGTTTTTTTTTTTAATGCTTAATGTTTCTTTCCACTTGTATATCTGTACGCTATACTGATGCAGTGTATTGTAGAACTACAGCATTAAAGGATGCTACTACTGCACATTGAAAATGAAGTGTATACAATATTGTGCACTAAATGTGACTTAGGGTTGCTACATTGCACAGACATTCCATTAAACACCACAAAGAAGAATATTACTGTAATACTGTGGGACACAATTTTACCCAGCCGGACCACTCATTCAGTGACCAAAAAAGTGCTTGAGGGAATTTTAGCATTACCCAAGAAAGAAAAACGTGAATCCAGAAAGAGAGTTAGTTTAGACTTCAAGGCCACTTGTGTGTGACTTCTCACGCCATTCAGAGTGATTTAGTTGGGGTCCCAGCTTCAAAGAGTAATTTGGATTGTAAGTTCTGACTTCCCATGAAATCCAATTAGCCCCTTTTGAAAATGTCTTATTGGAGTTTTATTTTAGAATATTGTATATTTTTCTGTAGAGGATCCTGGGAGGAAAGGCCCTGTATTATTGTATGGGAGATCCCATGTAGTGGTCTGTGCATAAAAGCTGTGTGTGACTAAATAAACCTCAGTTGAGTTAACTCCCAGAACTATGTTTTGTCAGGTTACTGGGGGAATGGATGTCTGTATGCTTTAATGGTTCCAGAGTGGCTGAAGGAAGGAATTAACGGAAGTAACCAGTCGGGTTACCCGTGGTCCGCTACACCCATATATTAAGATGCATTCTAATGTCTACATTTCTTCTTATTATAATTGCATATATGGTAACGTGTATACATATACATTCCTATATTCTGATGCATATGCATGAGTGTATATCTCTATGTGTAGCTATATATTTATGTATACTATAAACCTATTTGTATGTCTAAGTATATGATTGTGTGTGTGTGTGTATATATATATATATATATATATATAAAAATGGGCATGAAGCCCAATCTCAGGATAGTCGTTCAGAGACAGTGTTGAATGGAATAACAACAGCGAAAAGTTAAACACTAAGATATTGCCGGCTACTAAGGGGGTCAGGACGCCGTAGCCAGCAATATCCGGCAATATCTTTTTACTTTTACTTTTTTTAAACTAGCGTTTTACTTTTCGCTACTGTTATTTCATTCAACACTGTCTCTGAACGACTATCCTGAGATTGGGCTTCATGACCATTTTTTGTTGTTATTATTTATATTCCAGTCTTGTTATCCAGTGGGGGGTTTAGTGAGAGTGTAGTTTTGACTTAACGGGTTGCCCTCAAAGGCACATTAGATTTGCACTGACAAGTCGTATATAGGCACAGATACTCTACTATCACTGATCTACCCTTACAAGGGACCTCCCACTCTTCAGTACTTTAGTTATATATTTTTGTTTTTCTCACGTTCCAATTTTTGTTTTTCTCACGTTTTGTTTTTCTCACGTTCTAATTGGGGGTGCATAGCTACTTGCCATATTAGGCAGTCTAATCGTTGCAATTGGACTCTGACTGCAGCAGAGCCTAGTCCAGGGGTAGGCAACCTACGGCACTAGTGCCATGCACGGCACTCGAGGGGTCTTTGTACGGCACTCAAGGCTGCTAGAGCCAAACGCACTCTGGCCTATCAGGAGTCCCAGTAAAACTTCACATATTTGCTAATACGAAGAGGTGGTGAAGGACAATCCTCAATTTATGCATAGCAGCACAGAGGAACTGATCTCAGATCACTGCCTCCCGGCACTTGTGAATGGGAATCCACACTTTAGTAGAGCAGCCCTCGACAGCTATCGCAGCTCCTGTCCTTGACCTGTACCTGGCCAGCCTGGTCCCCACTGGAACCCAGGGAACCCACCCACACTGCTAGATATACACAGAAATGCACAATAACCCTCCCTTCATACAAATAATACGAACAGCCCACAAACAAACATGCACACAATCCGCACAAACGCAACACCACTAACAATACACATACATGCACACAACCCCACATGCAGCCTCTCACATGCAATACCCCAAACAGCCCCCACACACTACCAAACACACAATGTGACATATCCATCCACACACAATTCCACAAGCAGCCCCCATACACAGCCCACATTCATATGTATCATACACGATACCATAAACTACTAATGAACATATACAATATAATAGCTCATATACGCACAAATACAACAATACAAAGCAATTACAGTAAAAATAACAAGCAGAATACCGCAGCATACACACCTCAATTTAAAAAAATTGGATCGGCACGCTACGGGACATCACAATCCTATATCGGCACAGTGCTGCTAGTTAGACAGAACACAGTTAGACAGAACGCTTAGTGTTGCTATAGCAAGACAATATATATATTATATATTTTTTTTTAAATTAACCATTAAAAGTAGGGATCGACCGATATTGATTTTTTAGAGCCGATACCAATACCGATATTCTGTGAACTTTCAGGCTGATAGCCGATATAATTTGCCGATATTCTGTACATTTACCATTTTGGAAAATAAAAACTATTTCTAAAGGTAAATGCACAAAATATACATGCCACGTGTAGTGGATGCAGTGTGACAGGGGAGCTGTGTGTGTGTGTGTAGTGGATGCAGTGTGTGTCTTTGTGTAGTGTGTGTGTAGTGGATGCAGTGTGTGTCTTTGTGTAGTGTGTGTGTGTAGTGGATGCAGTGTGTGTCTTTGTGTAGTGTGTGTGTTGTGGATGCAGTGTGTGTTTGTGTAGTGTGTGGGTTGTGGATGCAGTGTGTGTTTGTGTAGTGTGTGTGGAGGATGCAATGTGTGTTTGTGTAGTGGATGCAGTGTGTATTTGTTTAGTGTGTGTAGTGGATGCAGTGTATTTGTTTAGTGTGTGTAGTGTAGTGTGTATATAATGAAAGCAGAGTGTTTGTGTAGTGTGTGGGTAGTGTGCGTAAAGTGAATGCTGTATATACTAAATGCAAAGTGTGTGTGTATATAATGAATGCAGAGTGTGTGTGTGTATTTGTGTAGTGTGTGTATAGTGAATATAGTGTGTGTATATAATGCAGTGTTTGTGTAGTGTGCATTATATAAACACACTACGCAAATACACTGCATTATATACACACACTATGCAAACACACTGCATTATATACACACACTACACACACAAACACTGCATTATATAAACACTACACAAACACACACACTGCATTATATACACACACTGCACAAATACACACTGCACAAATACACACTGCACAAACACACACTGAATTATATAAACACACTACACAAATACACTGCATTATATACACACACTACACAAATACACTGCATTATATACACACACTACACAAATACACTGCATTATATACACACACTACACAAATACACTGCATTATATACACACACTACACAAATACACTGCATTATATACACACACTACACAAACACACACTGCATTATATACACAGTGTGTTTGTATAGTGTGTGTGTATAATGCAGTTTGTGTGTGTGTATATAATGCAGTTTGTGTGTGTTTGTATAGTGTGTGTATATAATGCAGTGTATTTGTGTGCATTGTATACAAACACACACTATACAAACACACACTGCATTATATACACAGTGTGTTTGTGTAGTGTCTGTGTATATAATGGAGTGTGTGAGGGGGAATTTTTTATTAAATTATTTTTTTATATATATATTTAATTATTATTTTTGTTGTCCCCCCTCCCTGCTTGTTACCTGGCCAGGGAGGGGGGATATGACAGTCCCTGGTGGTCCAGTGGTATTGGCTGAGCTTTGGGGGGGCGGAGAGCAAGCGCTTACTCACCTCCCAGCAGCTCCTCCAGCTCCCCAGTGCAACTCTCGCGGCCAGCGTGTCGCGCGGAGCGTTGCCATGGTGATCCATGGCAACGCTCTGACGGCCGCGGGTCTCGCGAGAGTTGCACTGGGGAGCTGGAGGAGCTGGGGAGGTGAGTAAGCGCTTGCTCTCCGCCCCCCCAGGACCGCCGGGCTTGTAATGAGCCTGGCGGTCCTAGGAGGTATTATCGGCAATATCGGTATCTGAATTGGCCGATACCGATATTGCCGAAAATACCGAATATCGGCCGATTATATCGGTAAAACCGATAATCGGTCGATCCCTAATTAAAAGTTAAGTTTTTATTCGCACTTTACATTTATTATTTTCAATTATATTACTATTTCTTAGTGACAATAACTATTATAATTATCACTCCTCATGTAATCAGGAGACACTTTTTGGTAGTATTTTTTTGTTTTCTTCCTTTTTGCTCTTCCAATTAACCATTTAAGGGTTACCCCCCATTTTTGCCATTATCTACCATTTCTTAGTCTCCTTACACTGTATAGGCTCCTGTTTTTTCTTTTTTCATCCTGTAACGAACTAATGCTTACTTTGGGTGGATGTGCTTGTCATTGGTTCTCTATGGTTCCACCCCCTGTCAATGGGCCTCTCTGATTAGAAAATGCCCAGGCCGATTTTTATACATATATATATATCTTACCCAAGATGCTACTATGGAACTGGTTCATGCACTTGTAATTTATCGCATTAACTACCCTAATTCTCTCTTACTTGGTCTCTCGGGCAGCTCCATTCTTATGGGACTGTCTGCCTCCCCACATTAGACTCTCCCCTACTCTCCAATCATTTAAGACATCCTCTTCAGTATAGCTAGTGGACTCCCAGTGTAAATGTCATTCTCGCTTAATTACTGAGTCCATTAAATGCTTCACTCTCACCCCTTAACTCTGCTACTTTTCCCACTTGTCAAGCTACTTCTCCTACTGTGACCCCACATCCTCTAAATTGTAAGCTTGTTTGAGAAGGGCCTCCTCAACCTATAGTCCCTGTCAAGTTTTGCAATAGTTTCTGGAGCAGCATCACAAGGACAGTTGGTCTGACTAGTGGAACTAATGTAGAGAGGACCCTGGTGCAATACTTTATTTTTGGTGGTGATCCTTCTAGCGCAAGGGTGGCCAAACAGATCCTCCCTCTCTCATACTGTCACGTATTCATCCGCTTATAAAAATGTGGTTAATGGCATTTACTGTCCACACAGGAAAAGTTGTGCCGAGCAGCAACCAAATCCACAGAAGGGTTAATGCGGAGCAGCAATTATGCAAATGGGAACCTGGTAACTGCCTTTGGGGTAAAGGCCGGTTACAGGCTATCAGATCTAAAGGAGGGGTATTTAGGCCCAGTTCTCATCTTGCTCAGTGCCCTGTCGTGGTTTCCTTTGTGGTTGTCTGAGAGCGCGTTCTTGATTCAAGTTTCTTCTGGTTTTTTACTTTGGCTTTGATTTTGACTTCCCTGTATTCTGTATCCCTGACTTCTGGTTTCTCTTATCGTTGTGTCTCTTTCTGTATCGCCTGACCTCGGCAAGTATCCTGACTATTCTTTGGTACGTTAAGTCCGGCCATTCTAAGGCCAGGTAATACGTTACAAAAAAATAAGGTATAAATGTTATACCAAACAAGTGGAGCGCTCTGAACAGTAGAGTGGTTTACTCACCCCTTTTAGTGTAGTGACAGTCTTGAGAAACTTGAATAAACATATAAAAGGGAACAAGAAAACAAGAAATATAGTGCAGACGGTTTCCCAAATAGACAATTGATGGTAATAAATGACTTAAACCACTCACATGGACAGGAGCCTATACAATATTGGCTCCGTAAAAAGATCCTTTATGCTCTTTGTATAGGTTCCTGTCCATGTGAGTGGTTTAAGTCATTTATTACCATCAATTGTCTATTTGGGAAACCGTCTGCACTATATTTCTTGTTTTCTTGTTCCCTTTTATATGTTTATTCAAGTTTCTCAAGACTGTCACTGCACTAAAAGGGGTGAGTAAACCCCTCTACTGTTCAGAGCGCTCCACTTGTTTGGTATAACATTTATACCTTATTTTTTTGTATTTGTTTTTTATTGTGGGTAAGGGGTATTCCACTTTTAGTGTTGAGCAGCTTTTACTTTTCGGGCACTGTAAAGTAACACTCTCTATCTCTTATTTAGAGATAGTTTTTTTGTTTTATATTAATCCCGGTAATATGTTACCTATTAGTCATCTGTGTGACACAATTCTACGTGCTGGATCAACTAGTAATCCTGACATTACGACATGGCCATAGATCCTGTAAAATTGTGTCAGCTGCTTGCGAGAGAAAGCTAGTGGAGAATGATCACCGTATGGACCAGTTTGCCCAGGCTTTCAGTACGCTCCTTACTCGAACAGTGCATCTGCAACCTGCGGCTTCTCCAACTGTGTCACCTCCGTCTAATGTACCTCCTGTAGTACATAAGGCACCTACTATCTCCCTATCTCCTCCCCTGCATTTTGATGGTAATATTCAAGAATGCCGGGGATTTATTAACCAAACTGAGTATCATTTTGAGGCCTCACCGGGATATTTTCCCACTGACAGAGCTAAAATTGGTTACCTGATGAACCAACTTAAAGGTAAAGCTTTAGCTTGGGCTAATCCGTTATGGGAGAGTAGTAGGAGCATTGCACACAATTACCAGGAATTCCTTGTGGAATTTAAACTTACGTTTGAACCATTAGGCAGGGAGGATGACGCCTCCACTGCCCTAATGCATATTAGACAAGGGAACCGGTCTATCTCGGAGTATGCCATAGAATTTCGCACCTTGGCTTCCGAGGTAGACTGGACTAACAGCGTATTTATCTCAGCATTTAAGAAGGGATTATCTGAGACTATGTTGGATGAGATTGCTGCCAAAGAACTACACAAAAAACCCAATGAGTTTATTACGTTTATTATGCTAATTGATAATAGACTCAGAACCAGAAATAAAACCAGACGTATTGCTTTACCATTAGCACCTAATTTCTATAGACCAATTGTTCCTGACCTCTCTAGACAGTCCGAACCTATGCAGCTGGGGGTCACTAGACTGTCCGAGGCAGAGAGACAACATCGGAGAAGAGAGGGTCTATGCATATACTGTGGTGAAAAAGGACATATGAGGAGTACTTGTCCCATAAGTCCGGAAAACTATCACACCTAAGAACCTTAAGGGGACAGGTCTTAGGTGTAATGGATACGTCCTCTGGGAATAACAATAATAGATTTCTCCTTGATATTACGATCATAGTTGACAAAAATAACTTTTCATGCAAGGCCCTGATGGACTCAGGTGCAGCAGGAAATTTCATTGATGTTCATTTTGTTAAAAAGAATGCTATACCTATCAAGGAGAGAATATCACCTCTGGCCGTTGAGGTATAGCATTCTCTCAAACCTTAATTACCCATGAAACCTTGGCCATTAACATGTCTATTGGTGCCTTACATAAGGAAGATATAATATTCCAAGTTATTGCATCTCCTTCTTGCCCTATCATTTTAGGCTCTTCTTGGCTTAGTAAGCACTACCCTCATATTGACTGGGCTTATGGGGAAATATTGGAATGGGACAAGGATTGTAATGGGAAGTGTATGTTACACCTCACCAAGAGAGTGGGTACCATTAAATTACCCACTACTATACCTCAAACCCCCAAAGTTCCCATACAATACTGGGAGGTTAAGGAAGAACCGTATATACTCGAGTATAAGCCGACCCGAATATAAGCCGAGGCCCCTAATTTTACCACAAAAAAATGGGAAAACTTATTGACTCGAGTATAAGCCTAGGGTGAGAAATGCAGCAGCTACTGGTAAATTTCTAAATAAAATTAGATCCCAATGAAATTACATTAATTGAATATTTATTTACAGTGTGTGTATATAATGAATGCAGGGTGTGTGTTTGTGTGTGTATATAATGAATGCAGTGTGTGTTTGTGTGTTGTGTGTGTTTATAATGAATGCACAGTGTGTGTTTGTGTGTGTATATAATGAATGCAGAGTGTGTGTTTGTGTGTGTATATAATGAATGCAGTGTGTATATAATGCAGTGTGTGTTTGTGTGAATGCAGTGTGTGTAAACTGGGTGAGGGGGGGGCATTTTTATTTTAATTTTTTTATATTATTATTATTTTTAGATTATTTTAATATTATTATTTTATTATATTATTATTATTATTCTATTATTATTTTCTTAATATTTGTATTTTATTTTATTATTCTATTATTATTATTCTATTATTTTAATATTATTTTATTATATGATATTATTTTAATATTATTCTTTTATTTTATTAATATTTTAATACTTGTATTTTTTTATAGATCATTGTCCCCCCTCCCTGCTTGTTGTCTGGCCAGGGAGGGGGGCTATGTGAATCCCTGGTGGTCCAGTGGCATTGGCAGTTCAGTGGGGGGGCTGACAGCGAGCTCTTACTTACCTTCCTGCAGCTCCTGTCAGCTCCTTTCTCCCTCCGGTGAGCTCCATTCTGCTCACAGTGTAAGTCTCGCGAGACCCGTGTAAATTGCCACAATTCCGACCTTGACTTGAGTATAAGCTGAGTGGGGTTTTTTCAGCTCAAAAAATGTGCTGAAAAACTCGGCTTATATTCAAATATATACGGTATTTGTCACATCATGCCAGGCTTTGGCTTCTGGTATCCAGTACTCTTTTTGCTGTCCTTGCTTGGTTTTTCTGTTTTTTCTGTTTTTCAGGTCTGTCTGGTTTTCTTTATTGCTGGGATTTCTGGGTTCATTCCTGTAATCCATCCCTGGGATCCCCAGTCTCCAGGTTTCCTTAAAATGTTTGTTTTATGTTGCCACACCAATTTGTTTTCCACTTTCCTTTTGTTTCAGTCTGGACCTGCAGCAGTGTTTCAAGTCTCTGCCCTTTCTTGCAGGTAAGTACATTAGGCAGTGTAGGACCTGCCAGATATGGGGTACATTGGCGTTGTTGGCAGGCTTGTGCAATCTATGATCACATAATGTGACTAAATCCCCATACTCTTTATATATAGTGCTTAGTTATGTCTCCTCTTGTTTTGCCTTGTATCTCTTGTTTTATTTTATCTTGTAATCCAAGTCCATGTACAGTCCTGTCCAGTCATGCCCATGTTATGTTCTTGTTTTTCTCATGTCTTGTGTACATATTCTGGGTTCTGCTTTCTGTCCTGTTCTGGGTTCTCCTAGTTCTGTCTTGTTTTCATGTATGGTGCCTATCTCCAATCTTGCCCTGTTCTCCTAGTTCTGTCTTGTTTTCATGTATGGTGCCTATCTCTAGTCTTGCTTCAGTACTGGATACATCCCTGCTGCAGAGCCTCCCTATTCAGCTCCTGGGAGGTCTGCTTAATTCCTGCTCCTAGCTTTTGAGATCTGCATAAGCTGAATCAGGGTTCTGGTATGTGGCTGCACAAACGCTGGTGCTCAACACCAGGGGGCGTGCGGTTGCCCTGCACCAGGCCCTGATAATCCACTTCCACACTGTGACTCCTACTCTAAACATCAGGCATAATGGGTCCCGGTCCATGCACTGCCGCCCGGACAGTGTCTGGGTCCCGGGCACCGGACCGCCACCCTGACAGTATTTAGTAAGAGTCAGTCCAATATCGTACCTCCTCACAGGTCATATGACTGCTTCATAAATCTGTTACCCGGCGCTATGCCACCTAAAGGGGCAGTATATGCCTTATCGCCACAGGAGAGTAAAATAATGGAAGAATATATCAAAGACTCACTAAACAAGGGCCATATACAGAAATCATCCTCAACTGCTAGTGCAGGCTTCTTTTTTGTAGAAAAGAAAGATGGAGAATTACGTCAATGCATTGACTACAGAGCATTAAATAAAATTTCTGTTAAGAATGCCTATCCTATTCCTCTCATTTCCGAATTGTTTGATAGACTCCAGGGTGCTAAGATCTTTACCAAACTGGATCTCAGGAGTGCATACAATTTGGTAAGAATCAAGGCAAATCATGAGTGGAAAACGGCATTTAACACTAGATGCGGGCACTATGAGTACCTTGTTATGCCTTTTGGGCTATGCAATGCACCGGCCGTATTCCAGGATTTTATTAATGATGTACTCAGGGATTATATCTATTCTTTTGTCCTGGTTTATTTTGATGATATCCTTATTTATTTACCCTGACCTTCAAACCCACCACAAACAGGTCAAACAAGTATTGCAGACTTTTCTGGAAAACAAACTTTATTGTAAATTGGAAAAATGCTTGTTTGATCAGACTGAAGTACAGTTTTTGGGGTATAACATTTCTGCCTCCGGTTTTCAGATGGACCCTAAGAAACTAGAGGCTGTTATACAGTGGCCAGTACCTAGCGGACTTAAAGCCATCCAAAGATTTATTGGGTTTGCGAACTATTACAGAAAATTTATCAATGGGTTTTCTTCTGTAATAGCCCCATCACCAATATGACACGTAAGGGTACGGTATGGTCTAAGGAAGCTAGAGAGGCTTTTGAACTTCTTAAACAAAGGTTTGCTTGTGTCGACATACTGAGACACCCTGACACAAGCAAACCCTTCATGTTGGAAGTTGATGCCTCCGAAACTGGGGTAGGGGTGGTTCTTTCTCAAAGGGAGAGTCAGGACACCCCTTTGCATCCTTGTGGTTACTTTTCCAGAAAGTTGTCTCCTGCTGAGCGCAATTATAATATTGGCAACAGAGAATTGTTGGCCATTGTCCTAGCGCTTAAAGAGTGGCGACAACTTTTGGAATGTTCCAAGGATCTCCTTTTGATCATTACAGACCATAAGAATTTGGCTTATATAGAGGATGCTAAACATCTATCTTCTAGACAGGCTATATGGTCTTTGTTTCTGTCTCGCTTTAACTTCCTTGTAACTTACAGACCTGGTCCCAAAATGTGAAGGCTGATTCCTTGTCTAGACAGTTTGATACTGAGTCTTTACAGGAACACGAGACATCCCCTATCGTGCCTCCTGAATGTATCATCGCTTCTACTGTTCTTTCACTGTCTTCTCTCTTGCTTGGTGCTATAATGGAGGCTCAGTCTCAGGCACCATGCAATAAACCACTGGACAAATTGTTTGTTCCATTAGGTGAAAGAATGTACTGAGGGTGTTTCACGACAATGTGACTGCTGGACACCCAGGTATCAATAAATGCATATCTGCGACCACGAGATCATTTTGGTGGGATTCCCTTAAAAACGATGTGAAGGACTATGGGCAGGCTTGTTCAGTTTGTGCTGTTTCTAAGGTCCCTTGTGGTTTGTTGCAACCACTTCCTGTACCTAGTGTTCCATGGTCCCACTTGTCAATGGACTTCATCGTTGAACTTCCAAGTTCCAATGGCTATAACACCATTCTTATGGTGGTTGACTGTTTCTCCAAGATGGCTCATTTTATTCCACTTAAAAAATTGCCATCCTCTCAAGACCTGGTTCTTATCTTTATACGTGAGATTGTCCGACTGCATAGCATTCCTCACAATATTGTGTCTGATAGGGGCTCTCAGTTTGTGTCTCGGTTTTGGAGGGCATTCAGTAAACAGTTGGGCATTGAATTGTCTTTTTCTTCCGCTTACCATCCCCAAACTAATGGCACGGCTGAGAGGGCTAACCAGTCATTAGTTATATCTGCGTTGTTTTGTAAATAGCACTCAAGAATTACTACCCTGGGCCGAGTTTGCTAGGAACAATGCCACCCATGGCTCTTCTGGTCACAGCCCATTCTTTGTTAATAACGGTCGTCATCCTACTGTCCTGCCGGCTGTTTTCTCCGAGACAACTATCCCTGCTTGGGTTGTTACCTTTCTTCTATACTTGGACCAAAGTTCATTCCGCTCTCAAAACTGCGGCTGATCGCTTCAAGTTTTATGCGGATAAACGGCGGGGGGTGCCAACCCTGTTTACCAAGTGGGTGACCAGGTATGGTTATCATCGCGCAACATCAAATTGAAAGTTCCTAGTATGAAGTTTGCACCAAGATTCCTGGGCCCCTTTCGTATCATTCGGAGGATTAACCCTGTGTCCTATTCTTTGGCCTTCCCGGCCTCTTTACGTATTCCAAACACCTTTCATGTGTCGCTACTCAAACCTCTTGTTTGCAATAAATACACTGTCTCAAGTGTCCCTCCTCCTTTAGTTGTTTCTGGACAGGAAGAGTATGAGGTCTCTTCCATAATTGATTCCAGGTTTTCTCGGGGCACTTTACAGTACTTGGTGGATTGGAAAGGTTATGGACCAGCCGATCGTTCTTGGGTTCCAGCATCTGATATACATGCTGGCCGCAAAATTCACTGTTTTCACGCCAAGTTTCCTGTCAAGCCTGGTCCTGCCCGTCCGGTGGGTGTTCTTCAGGTGGGGGGTAATGTCACGTATTCATCCACTTATAAAAATGTGGTTAATTGCATTTACTGTCCACACAGGAAAAGTTGTGCCGAGCAGCAACCAAATCCACAGAAGGGTTAATGCTGAGCAGCAATTATGCAAATGAAAACCTGGTAACTGCCTTTGGGGTCAAAGGCCGGTTACAGCCTATCAGATCTACAGGAGGGGTATTTAGGCCCAGTTCTTATCCTGCTCAGTGCCCTGTCGTGGTTTCCATTGTGGTTGTCCGAGAGCACGTTCCTGATTCAAGTTTCTTCTTGTTTTTTACTTTGGCTTTGATTTTGATTTCCCCGTATTCTGTATCCCTGACTTCTGGTTTCTCTTATCGTTGTGTCTCTTTCTGTATCGCCTGACCTCGGCAAGTATCCTGACTATTTTTTGGTACGTTAAGTCCGGCCATTCTAAGGCCCGGTAATACGTTACCTATTAGTCTTCTGTGTGACACAATTCTACGTGCTGGATCAACTAGTAATCCTGACACGTACAACTCCTATGATGCTTTGTCAGCTGAGAACCTACAATTTGTCCATCCTTGCAACCTCCATTCTCAATTTGTATTTACCCATAATTGTTACCTGTTTATAGGGTTACCTGGCATCTCGCACATGCCCTGCTGTCCCCTATTTGATAAAATGACTGGGCATGCACAGAAATTTGCCACACATGATTACAAAAGGGCAAAGGAAGGCAAGGACCAAACATAAATGCCAGAAGATATAATAAGGTAGCTGCTGGTATGAAAATCTGGCAGAAACCTTGGTGAGAGACTAGAGAGAGAAAGAAAAAGGCCTTGCTGGTAATGTGAGGGTACACGTGACAGATCCACTCTAAAGAGGCTCCGTCATAATTTGTAGTCTTTGCTTATTTTGCTTAGAGTGCATTGGTTCCAGGGTACAGTAAAGGTGAGTTAAACTGACCTGATGCTGTACCTCATGGGCACTGCCATCCTTGATCTTCAGCTCCTGGTGCTTCAGTATCCGTAAGACCTCATTGGTGCTGTGTACAGCACTAATATGTATGGAGGATCTCAAGACACAAAAGGAGCCTCTGTAGATATTTTCTTGTGAGGAACGACTTGAGACAATGCCTTATTCCCATAGCCGTTACTAGCAATTTACCATAAGCTGGGAATTTACTAGCAGAAAAAGTAGTCCTTAAATGTCTAATGACATCTTTTGACTGTGTTGGAATTTCAATGAAATTCCAACACAGTCTTTATGAGCATATCATAAAGACGTTATCAATTTTAAGGTCACAGATCTGCTTCATTAGTGATACCTGCTGATATCACAACAGGTCTGTCAATTTGTTGTGCAATTTCTAAACATCATTTTTAGTACAGGGAAGTATAACTAGAGGCTGGCTTGGACTCCACGTGTGGAACTACGGGGCCTAAAGACTGATCTACCACTATAAGTTTGAGGGTATTGGGCTAGCACAGAAGCAGTGACCTAATATGAGAGCTTGCAGCTTTAAAAAAAAAAAAACTTTTGATATGACTTGACTTGTAAGTTCACACGAGTTTGAAATGAAATGATTTGTAGATGCGAGTTTGGTGTACAAATTAAATATATACATTATTTTTACATCTAGTTGTTGTTTTCCATTTAACAGAGCTGATGTTTAAACTGAATAGTGTATGGCTAAGTGGAAACTTAGCAAGAATGATATCAAAAGGAAACCGAAAGTTGTTTAGCAGGGGATGTAGAGGGGATTTCCTTACACACTGGGGCTGCTTCTGGGGAAACCTTTAAATGAAAAACAAGTGGAAAACCAAATTTTAAAAAGTACACACTTTGATAAACAGGGGGTGGGGCACCCACAATACTATATACAATTCTAAACCAGATTAAGCCCAGTGCCTCATATAGATTGATATTAATAGATGTAATAAGGCTATATCTTCAGATTGTAATCTTGTTTGAGCAGGGTCCTCAACAACCTATCCTGTAACATTTTGTAATTGTCTCATTTATTGTTAAACTACCTACTTTTTATAACGTAAAACACTGCGGAATACGTTGGCGATGATAATATGCTAAGTATGTTAACGTAATCGCTTATGTATCTTCATGTGATTTTTAATTTTTACTCTTCAGATTACACAGATATAGTATGCAGGGATACGTAAATACACTTGGAAGCTTCTATTACACTAGGAAAATTCTATTGGGCAGTTATTTTTATTTCTAACACCTCTTCAAATTTCCAGGAACATGGTAATTCACAATTCTTAACTATATGGTCCTCCAGCCTTTTCTTCATTATTATCCTTCAGAGTTGGTTTTTCCTTTTTCTAACACTTCAAAGTTTGGTTTTCATTTTAATCCCATTGTAAGCGCTGTGGAATTTGACGGCGCTCTATAAATATCATAATAATAATAATAATCCATCTCTAGCCCTCAGCACATGGGGTTAGAATTGCCAGTAGACCAAACAGGTTTATGATTGTTAACATGTTTTGGTAATGGATAATTCGATATTACCATTTCTCTTTTGCAGCCTGACATCTCATTTGCTTCACTGAGAGATAACATAAAATCACGAAGGGTGGGTTCTAAAGTATGAAATCATGAAACCAGCAAATGACTCCCTCTATGAATCTTAGCACCCAGGCTGTACCCCTACAGGAGAGAGGTGAAGAATTCCCGACTGAAATGACTTTTGTCTTCTTTTAAAAAAATTTTTTTTAACATGTCTATTACAATATAACAGAGTTATTCACTAAAGAGAGAATTCAATGTGAAGTCAAAATAGCCGTAACTGGAAAAATTCTCTAAATCATCTGTTCTTTTTAAATCAGCTACTCTGGCCTTAGATGTGAAATTCTCTTTCAATTAACTTTGAATTGTCAATTTAGTAAATAAATGTAGTACTCGTTGCAATTCAGCTTTTAGTTTACCACAAATCATTGTTTAGTGAATAAAACCCACTCTATTTTATTATGAGGATGGTTAGAAGAGAGGGAGGGCCTGGGTTGACGTCAGCCAGCACAGGTTGTGTGTGGGGGCCTGGGTTGACGTCAGCCAGCTGCTGATGCTGTTGTCCCACCCACACACACGCCTGCAGCCTTGCACTTTATTCTTAGCAGTGACGTTCTAAGAACCAGATCCCATTAAAAGCTAAAGGAGCAATGTTAATAAGAGCAGAATTTCCACTAAATAGAGGAAGTTGATAATGTCTGCTGGACGTCTTAGGAACCGATACTGAACTGTAGCAGCATTAATATGTATTTTGCAATGAGGGGGATGTGGAAAAAGAACAAGCTTTTCTGTAAAATGAAAATTGCTACATCTCCCCGAAATTGATAGTAACATTTATTTAATTTTTCTTTTGCCGCAATGAACAAGTTGCAGACTGAAATTAGCCATGAAATAAAACATATAGGTGTCTATCATAGTGAATTAAAAATCAAATTGCAAAATTATGGCTTTAACCTGTGTGGAGAGTTATTTTTCCAAATCCACTATGTTTTGGATTCACTGCAATTCAGTGTCCAGTGAATTAATTCCAAAATGTTGCACAGGTTGTGTAAAAAGCCAAACTCTAGGGTAATTATATAATTATTTTCATTCTCCTTTCAGCTGAAGCAAAGGTTTCATTATACTATTCGAAATGAAGCACAGCAGAATACATAAATCTGCTTGGTGAATTACATCATGGTGATCTCATTTTGCTGGTATTTAAATTTGACATCCAGTTACATTACCAGAACAGAGTATCTCTTTTAAAAGAAACAAAAAAAACAGTAGGGTAGAATATTTGGATATCATATCATATAATTCCCCAATAAGGCTCAGTGAATCCTTAATGGAAAAACTCCATTGCGTAAATAAATAAATTTAAAAATCACCAATTAGTAGATATACCCAAAAGAAATCATGCATATATTTAATTATGCATTTTTGTCGGTATATCTAAAAACCGCTTGCAAAAGCTGCAGTTCTTTCTCCTCTTTCTAACCCCGTCCAGATTTTCTGTTGCTGTCCAATCACAGACTTCCCAATGCAGTTCAATGAGAAGTCTTTGCAAGGTAGGTGTTCTGAGCAATCGCTGCCTCTTGAGTTTAGCTCCACTGAGCAAAACAAACCAGGAAGTAACAGAACCTGTTGATTGACAGCAAGGGGGTCAACAAGCTTAATTTTTAAATAATGGCAATGTCTATTAAAATCTGCCCTTTTTTGTGAAATATAAAAAAAGAATAAACACAGGACTGAAGTGCTTTAGTGCTGTATTGTATCTTTACTACATCTGGGACACAAAGGAAGTGTCTCGGGGCATCACAGCGCGAGCACATCATTAGAACAGCAGGCACTAGGACCCAAAACATTTTTTTGTTTAAACCATAATCATGTATACCCAATTTTGCATTGCAAAATTAAGTTTAGTCCATACGTTCTAACAGGGGCTGTTCAATTTTAAATATAAAAACAACCAAAATTTTTTTTTATGTATTTAGCACACTGAGCAGTGTTTCAGTGCATGCATCTTTTTGTATGGAGTATATGTGAGTGAATGTAGCGGCGTGTTTGTATGTAGTGTTGGCGTTTGAATGCAAGCATGCATTTGTATGTTGTGTGGTATTTGAATGTAGTGGTATGGTTATATATAATGGTGGGTTTGTATGTAGTTTTGACGTTGAAATGCATGAGTGTATTTGTGTGTATTGTTGGCGAGATTTTTAGATGTCTGCACATATACACATACATGGACATACACACATACCGATACATATA
Source organism: Pelobates cultripes (assembly GCA_933207985.1). NCBI lineage: Eukaryota > Metazoa > Chordata > Amphibia > Anura > Pelobatidae > Pelobates > Pelobates cultripes. The sequence goes on from OW240916.1 coordinate 55,649,069, forward strand.
CACACAAACACAGTCACACACAGATACACATTGACACACATGCAGACATCGTGGCAACTCTAGGAACAATATATATGGGGGGGCACATAAGATACCACAGTCAAAACAGGAGGGGGAGGGGGAGCAGTAAAACTTTTCACTAGGGGATGGGTTAATATGCTGCCATTGGCTGTCTGATGCCAGCATGCTGTGTTCTGCATGTTGGCATCTGACTACACATTTGCATATAATTCACATTAGCCACCCAGATTTCTTGTTGTGGGCTGGCTGACACCTCTTTATTTCGATCTCTGTTTAGCAGATAACTCCTATATTTGCTATCCTTATGTGGGATTGCCATATTTAAGGACATCAAATAAGGTGCTATCTGCTAAACAGCACCCTCATTTGGTATCTTCAAATATGGAAATCTCACATATGGGCACCAATTCAGGGAATGATCTACTAAACAGCTAAAGGATCAAGATTAAAAAAGCTCTTTTCTTATTTTCAGTTGTTTTGTAGATAAATTCCTTATTTGTTATCCTTATGTGGGATTGCAATATTTAAGGACACCAAATAAGGGAGCTATCTACTAAACACATACACAGAGATACACATAATCACAGATATACACAATCACAGACCCACACACATACAATCACAGACACACAATCACATACACACACAAACATTAGATACATACACACATTTAATAATTAAGAGGTCCACCCAGCCTCCCTACCTTGCTCTAGAAGGGCTGGAGTGGATCCTCAGTCCCTGGTGGTCAGTGGTGGCTGCTGGGATCTCTGTGCTCTTCCTGCACAGGTCCATCGCACGCCCTGTAATGACGCCAAGGCCGCAATGACATCATATCCTGGCTGCCGGCTCACTGAAGGGCGAAGACCGTCAGACACAGTCAGATGCACACAGTCCCACACACAGTCACTCATACGCAGTTACAGGCAGACAGTCAAACACACAGGCAATCACACAGGTACGCAGTCACACACAATCACAGGCATACAGTCACACATACAAACAACAGTCAGAGACACATACACACAATCACATGCATACAGTCACACATACACACAACAGTCAGAGACACATACACACAATCACAGGCAGACAGTCACACACACACAGTCACACAGACAATCACAGGCAGACAGTGACACACACACACAGTCACACAGGCAGTCACACACACACACAGAGGCAGAGAGTCACACACACACAATCACAGACAGTCACTCACACACCCACAATCACACCCAGACAGTCACACACACACACAGGCAGACAATCTCACACACACACAGGCAGACAATCACACACACACCCAGGCAGACAATCACACACACAGTCACACAGACAATCACAGGCAAACAGTCTCACAGGCAGTCAATCACAAGTAGACAATCACAGGCAGACAGTCACACACACAGTCAATCACAGGCAGACAGTCACACACACACACACACACACACACACACAGTCAAAGGCCGTCACAATCACAGTTACACACAGCACACACTCTCTCTCACTTAGTCAGCTTGGGCTGGAGGAGGAGTGGACTCAGTCCCTCCTGTGCTGTAGTTGGGGAAGCAGGGACTCCTTCCTGCTTCCCCTCTGTGTGCAGCAGTAAGAGGCTGCATTTAGCTCTGCCCCCACACCAGGCTTGGCTCCGCCCCCACGGCCAATCTGGCTCCGCCCCCAAATCTCAGTGCAGGTTTCCTGCTTGCTCCCAGCCCCTGCGTGTGAGCTGTGTCGGCTGCCCGGCGCCCCTGCTGCTATGGCACCCGGTGCAGCCACACAGCTTACAGAATTGCAAGCCTGGCCAGCCCTCGTGGCACCCCCCCTACTTGATGGCACCCATGGCGGACCGCCCCCCCCCCCGCACCCTGCTTAGTACGCCACTGCGTTATCACATACCTTCATGTATACTGCACAAATAAGTACCAACTTGTACTTTTAGAGAAACACATTTTTTGCCAGGATTCCATTCCGCCAATTTATGGCTCAATATTAGTGCAGATAAAAACTTGCATATGCAAAAAGGAGATTTACACTTGTATTTTTTTTTTTTAAAGATCTGTGAGGATTTCTGCTCTCACTTGTGGTATCGGAAAGTACTGTAGATATATAGCTCCAGAATTATAATTTTACTGGTATAAAGTAGCAATGATGTTAGATACAATAGATAAGCCCTATATTAATCAATGGAAAACCAAGATCTGGCAATTCGATTGCACACGTACTATAAACTACGGGTAGTCCTTACTTTGCGACTTACCTGCATAGCGATGGCTCAGACTTACGACCACCTCTCTAGCTTGGGGATTCAAAGGCTTCAAAGGATGTTAAAGAGCTGGAACATAGATTTGAGGGATTCCCTGCTCTGGTGAGCTGGTCTATGTTCGGGGAATTTACTGACTCTCTCCTTGACGCTCTTCAGTCTGGCTTCTGCACTCTCTGAAATGGCCTTTAACAAAGTGACAAGATTTAATCACTGTTACATCTAAAATTCACTACTCTCTCTTAATTCTCTTTGACTTCTCTGCTGTCTTTGATACTGTCGACCAATCTCTTCTTCTTCAAATCCTCCTCAAGCTTAGACTCTGACATGGTACCCTCCTGTTTTTCAGCCTTTTTTTGAACACTCGTTTAGTATCTCTTTCTCTGGTGACACCTCCTCCCCACTGTGTGTCTATTGGTGTTCCCTAGGGCTCTATTTCTGGTCCTCTTTTATTCTCCATCTAGAAGGCCATAAATAAAACGTTAAAATATGGGTCCAGAAAAATCTAAATTCCATATAAGTTCAGACAGACACAAAAGTAGTGTAAGTATATTGTGATACATTCAACAATCTATGCACATTCTTGCTGCTACTTCGCAAAAGCTGCTGGACACAAACTATTTTGGCATCCAAGGAGTGAATTTATACTATTTACACTTGCTCTCAAGGCAGTTAAAGTGAGGTTTATTCAATAATCCTGGATAGGAATACCCGGATAGCAACCAAAGTTGGACCCCCCTGGACGCCCCATTGTATCAGGTGTAAATAATCTCACACAAAATGGGAGTATTTACGTGGACAAAATTCTACGTCCATTCATGGAATCTTTACCATCTTTTATTCAAGATACCAAGCAAACTTTGGCACTCTTGTCGAATCTTCAACTCCCTGAACCGGTGAGTTTATGTAGCCTTGATGTGGAGGCACTTTACTCCTCTATACCGCATGAAGGGGGTATTCAACATGTTAAATACTATCTGGAAAAAAGAGGAAGTCATTATCTCAAACATTCTGATTTCACCTTAGAACTGTTGAGATTCATTCTAACACACAATTACTTCCTTTTTAATGACAAGTTCTACCACTAGGTGCAGGGTACGGCGATGGGGACGGCTTGTGCCCCCTCGTATGCGAACCTGCACCTTGGTTGGTGAGAGGAAACAGTCATTGGATCATCTAAATTTACACCTTTTTCTTCCATGATGCATCTATGGGCTAGATACATAGATGATATCTTAATTGTGTGGAAAGGTACATCTAATGACTTCGACTGCTTTGTGAAGCTACTAAATGAAAATTACTTTAATTTAAGGTTTACTTCGGAATTTGGTGGTAAAACCCTCAACTTCTTGGATTTGACAATTTCAATTGACAAATGCAGGTCTATTCAGACAACACTCTTCAGAAAACCTACAGCCTCAAATAGCCTCCTTACATGGGATAGTTTCCATCCAAAGCGATTAAAACAGGGAATACCTGTTGGTCAATATCTGAGGGCATGGAGAAACTGCAGTACCATCCAAGAGTTTAAAGTTCAGGCTAATATCCTTCGACAACAATTCAAGGATAAGGGTTACCCCAACCGTTGTTTGAAAAGAGCATACAAGAGAGCTCTGGAGTCTGACAGAGAGACCCTTTTGGCTCACAAGATTCTTCCCACAAACATTAACCCCCCTCCACGTATGATTGCGACATACGATACAGGTTGGGGAAAAAATCAAATTGGGCATACAGAGATTTTGGCCCCTGTTAACTAATGATACTCACCTCAAAAAGATCTTAAGTCCTAAAGTGGAAATGACTGCACGAAGAGGCAAAAATTTAAGAGATCTCTTAGTTCCCAGCCATTTACAACTACAGCGCCCTGATAAAAAGACTTGGCTTAACACACCTATTGTTGGCTCTTTTCAATGTGGGCGCTGTGTGGCCTGCAAGTTTATTAAACGTGATTCAAAAACGGTATCTGACAGTGGAAACAAACATCTTTTCAACATTACTTCATTATTCAACTGTAACACCTCAGGTTTAGTATATTTAAGTATGTAGTAAGTATGTAGGCAAAACTTTTCGCCCTTTCAAAGAAAGGATAAAAGAGCATGTCAGGTCACCCAAACTTAGTATTGAAACTCCGATAGTTCGTCACCTGAAGGAACATCATTCAGGTAAATCACATGGCCTATGTTTCTGTGGTCTAGAACTAGTGAAACGTGATAAAAGAAGGGGTGACTATGACAGGTTTCTAAGGCAACACAGGAGTTTTTAGATCTACAGACTTAATACACTACAACCAAACGGGTTGAATGAAGGTTTTTCTTTTGCACCCTTTATCTAACTTAATTTAACCCAATTGAATCATGGATTGAGCAGCCATTTAGAATGGACCACTTAACATAAGATACTATTTTAGACCTTATGTGTAGACTATTTCTGTATGTTCCACATTCCATTTAGATGGTTACCTCTAAGCAATCCTCATTTATAAAATAATGCAGTTTTCCTTTTTGACTTTACTATAGGGATATAGGTGGATCTAGATACACCTTGGAATGTCTATTTATTCTAGGACCTTTTACTTTAATATTTGTGCCCTTAGATTATTATTAGAACACTCTTCTTTTTTTTTTTCTCTTTTCTAGTTTATTTATATTTTTGGTTCCAAAATAATACACATGTACTTATAATTTATATAGGATTACCACACTCATCCATGATTATTATATGATCAGTATATGTTGCTTTCTGAACTATATTACACTACTGTCCATTTGCCCCAGGGATATATACCAGCTATATTGCTAGGCTGGCATTTAAGGGGTTACTATCATTACTTTTTTCTATGCCGTTTTTGTTCGGCCGGTAGCCACTCCCCCTAATCCCGCCCACCATTAGTTCCATGGAGCGTCAGGGTGACGTTAACATATGTGGGCCGGCACTTGGGGAGGTTTAAAAAGCGGCGCTAAACCACATAACGGTTTAGCTCTTGAAAAAGGCGCATGTGGGTGCCGAAACGCGCGTTGAGCGGACGGTAGTACACTATGTACTTTATTTAGAAATTTACCTCTGCCTTCTTTTTTCGTTCGTTTACTTTTCAAATAGAGAGGGAATTTGAATGGGGGGGGGGGGGTCGCTCTCTTCTTTATTTTTAGGATGATTAGTTGTTATTTGGACTCTGTACATAGCTTAAGATTATATAGATAGATAGACTAGTTATATATCGATTTAGTCTCCCACACTTTCCAGTGCTCAATATCCCACTGGGAATTTGTAGCATAGGTAATTAGTCCAGGGGCTATTATATATCGATGTTTGACACTATCTTACTAGCTAGTCACTGCCTATATTTAGCATCTACTATCTGAAGTCTTCTATTATAGTTCTTGCAATTAATACATTCTTTCTATAAGGGATATCACTTTTACTCTGTCCGGCCGGACTCATGGTACTATCAACCTCCCTTTGCTCTGTGCAAGTACCAACAATATCTCTGTTAGTCGTACCTTTATCTTTTGGGGTATATAGGGAACAGATTTACTGGGACTTACTTCGGAATATTCATTATCCCCAGGTTCCCATACAAATTACTCTGTAGGAGCGATCCTAAATGCCCCCCTATTAATTACAGTGTATATCTTTAGATATCGAGTACAAATGCTATCTTCATTAGACTAGCAACATATGTGTAATTATTTGTATATTTGCTTATTGAGCAAGATATACTTTTTCTTTTCTCCTCTCTTCTTGTTACTATCTCCTAAATCCTAGAATAACTATCCACAGATACTTAGTAACAATAAAATGTGCTGATGTATAGCTACCTACAGTGGATGCCTAGCATTTAAAGGAGTAATTATTAGAAAATTAGCAGACGTATTCTATTCTAATATTTAGATTTCTTTCTTTTTTTTGTGGAATTGTTCTTTCCATTTGTTATATATACATTGGGCTCCCTCAAGAGGGTTTATTAAAATGTAATTGTTTTAGTTCTTATAGTGCTCCATTACTAGTAACTCTTTGCTTTATATTAGTGGAGCTTGTCTTGATTCTGGGTATTGGGACCATTCTGGGTTAGTACTTCTTTCAGTCTACCCACTTTGATCTCCTCTTTTCCTTTTCTATTATTTAATAATGTTGTTTGCGTCCGCTATGACAGTGTTGCTTACTCTTCCACTGATGTAGTTATTCCCCACATATGGTTAAATGGGGTTAATGTGTTGAACCCTCCTATTTGTGTAGATCTTTTGTGTTTTGTTTGACTGTTTAATTGCTTTTCATTTTGTTTAAATGGGTTTGTACTGTAGAGTTAGCCTTTGAAAAAATGCAGCTATGCATGAAACATGTTAGGTATATTTTTCCCATCTATTATTTTCTTTTTGGGACTAAGTTTGTATGGTGAGCTGTTTTGTAAAACGTGTTTAACTTTATCTAAATAGGTCTGTTCATCTTTATACTAAATACAATGTGAGCGATTTTTGGCCCCTTTTTTGCTACATGGTGAGCTTGAAGGATTCATTTATAGAAGTTCACTCTTGTGTAATAAAGTCTGGTGACATTCCTGATGCTGAAGTAGTCATTAAATCTGTTTGACCAGTAATTATGGCATGCTAGTCTATGGCAGGGCAGACACAAAATAGTTTATTAACTGACTTTATTTATGGCTTGTTTTACACTTCAGTAGCCTAAAGGCTTTCAGATCCATAGACATTTATGACACATTTGTTGCGTCTCCCAGAGCAGAACACTTCCAGCACTCTGTTAACTGTAACCATCTTTGCTAATGCATTTGATACCTCCACAAAAAATATATTCATTTCTCTATAAGGGCAGTTCCCTGTTAACTAAATTACAGAATATAATCTTATAGACCATTGGACAGCCTTTGAACCTCTACTGTCCCCTTAATAGGCTCTTCTCCTTGGCCATTAAAAAGTCACTAAGTGTACTCGGACTGCCCTGCAGTTTTTACCCTAGTCTTATAGAAACTGCAATGTTAACATAGCAGGATCAAACACCTCTACTGGCTATCTTCCAGACAGCCACTAGGGGGGTGCTTCTTGAACAAATGCCTGTGAGAGCAAATGCAGCTCATAGCAAAGCATTCAATACAAGATACAAATTAGAACATGGAAGGCCAAAGGTACATTCATTCTTACTAAAATTACAGATCACAGCAATGCTATTACAATGGCAGGTATAAACAGGGCATAAAAACATGCAGAATCAGCACAAGAAATGCCAAATGCTGTTGAGACAATAACAGACCTTTTGGTAAGAAGTGGGAGAAAAATTCAAGACCAGGTAACGACTTTAGCTATATAGCACATGTTATGCAGAGAGCATAAAGACTAAAGTAACTATGCCTTTCTCCAGACCTCCAGTAGGGAATGTGGTAATCTGCAAACCAGCAGGGGAATTGCACTTACAAACATACATTTTCCTCCACAGAACTATGCCATGGACAAAGCCATAAACAGGATTTGTGCTCTCATGGACTTCTACAATCCTTCAGGTCTAGAAATGCAACTGCTCTGATAAGGCTTTAAGGCAAGAAAAAATGGTGGAGGAGTATAGGTGATGGGCCTCTTAATAATCCCCAGTGCAGACATATTCTCTGTTAGACCATACAGCGGAATATATATGTCTGATGTTCCTCCAGGAGTCACTGATCACCATGTCCCACCTAACTGGACCAACACCCTACAGCCCAATAATCTTTACACCACTTTGTTAGTACATTTGGCTTTGAGTTCAGGCTTATCATTCAGGAGAAATGTAACTCATGACTCACATTAAAAGAGCAATATGCAGCTCATGCATATCATACCGGGCATTGACATACTGCTGTGACAGTGTGCAAGTTAAAAGTTAAAACATTTAAGACAGTTTAGCAATCCTCCTTTATTCTATTCATGGTGCTTGAGAATTCTAAAGGAGAATCTCTTGTCTCTCTAGTTAATCTGTTTTCTTGCACGGTGGTTATGGTAACAAATCAGATGAATTGTATAATTTTTAGGACTTAAAAGGTGATATTTATATCAGGTAATATCACAAACCTGTGGGAGGAGGGGTCAAAATAACAAGACCAACATCTTACTTGGGGCTCTTTTAGTACCTTATGATGTGGAGTAATAGACCATGTACAAGTATGCCACAAGGGAAGTAAAAACATGCCTACTATAGTTTATTGGTATGGTTCATAGTTTATAGTCCAATTTTCTTCTAAACAAAGGTTAACTATGCTTACTATTATTTACTGAATACTGAAATAAGGTTTTCTTTAAATTCAAGAGTTAATCATTTCAGGTTTTTTATTAACTTGCTATTTACACCCAGCTCTACAGATACCCATTGATCATTTATTGATTCTCCCTAGTCTGTGTTGAACAACATTCCTTTCCAGCCTCATTATGTATCTAATCCAAGTGACCTGTCTGGCAAATCTGCTCGCATATGGACTTTTGAACTCAGCTCCTATCTCCTGACAACTGCTTACAGATCGCCTCTCCAATATCGTAAATACGCTTATAGATCATTCCTTCGTATCTTACTGATTCAGACCTTGGCACCAATATCCTGGCTACACTTATAGATCTATCCTCTGTGCTGTAATTTTCTCTGCTATTAAACTTGCTTTCAATAACCAGATTTTGTTTTTACTAAACTCCTCTTGTTGCGTTGTCTGATATTCCAGATCTTCAAGTTATATTCATGGTAAATTCAACCCAACACTCACTTTGGTCTGCCTTCTCGTTGTAACAGACATTGAATACTGCTCTCCTCTAAGTCACCACTCTGGAACTTCTGAGCAACGTTGTTCTGCCTCCACATAACCTCCTATTCCTCTATTAAAGTTGCTCCTCGTTAGCTACTTGCTCAGTACAACTAAACAGTATTTCTGATATTCTATTCCCTGTTCATACAAACTATTTGACAAGGTCGACTGTATAAATTGTACAAAACCAAAGATTAAACTTAACTGCGCAGTTCGAACTATCACAAATCCCTATGCATATTTAAATAACAGGAAGTTTTTTTTTTTAGTTTCACTCCAATGTCTATTAAAGGCTAAGTTCACCAGACCAGTCAAGGACAACTTCTGAGGTGAGTCCTACACTAACAATTCACCCTGTTGCCTTTCACCTGAATGGCAAAATGTCTAAAGAGATAGAAAGGGGCATTCTTATGGACCCTTAACAATTATCCATATTAACATGCATGAGGTTCAAATCACGATGAAAACATTAGTCATGTGGAAAGGCTAGAAGAAATGGATTTGTTTTCTTTAGTTAAAAGGTTCCTCAGAGAGGATATGATAGCACTATACAAATATATACAGGATCAGTACACATTGCTATGTGTTAATCTGTTCATTAGTAGTGATGTCGCGAATCGTCCGCGAACTTCTCGCGAACGGTTCGCCACAAACTGTTCGTGGCAAACTCCGCTCAGCTGACACATCCCTGCCAATCTCCGGCAGACCCTCCCTGGGAGGGAGGGTCTGCCGGAGATTGGCAGGCATGTGTCAGCTGACCGGAGTTCACCGCGAACGGTTCGTGGCGAACCGCGGCCAACCGTTCGCGAGAAGTTCGCGGTCGGTACGCGACATCACTATTCATTAGTAGGAATATACAACACACAAGAGGTCTGGAAGAAAGGTGTTTTTTCTTACAGCAGAGTAAAGGATTCTTTACAGTAAGATTAATAGAGATGTGAAGTTCTCTACCTTAAGAGGTTGTGTTATCAGATTCTATAGATAATTTTTAAATGGTTTGGATGTTTTTTTGCATAAATGGAATATTTAAGGATATAATTCATATGTATGTAAACAGAAATCAAGAAGGATGTTTTTCCCTGTTTGTGGCATTATTGGAAGTAGCTACAATTTTTGTCTTCATTTGGATCAACAGCATAAAAGAATTGGCTTCATGGTTAAACGTGATGGACTTTTTTTCAATGTAGACAACTATGTAACCATGGTAAAAGTAAATCCTGATAGTCAAAGAGTATGTCTATCAGAAAATATATGAGAGAGAATAAGACAGAAAGTAGAATAGAAGCTCTGAAACTGGAAGAAACGGAGTTTCATCAAATCCCATACATATTCATAAATATAAAAATAAAAAGTATCCAGGAGCTTGTAACATAACTAGTAGAATATAAAGTGAATTGGTAGAAGATAAATATAAATATCAATATAGTCAGAAATGCTAAGAACATCCAAAAGAAAGAATTACTAAATAATCGCTTTGCATAAAAGTCCAAATTGTAAATGCATGAGAGATCAGTCCAAACATAAGAGTGAATGCTTATAGCACATATAGTCCTTGAACATGTACCATAAATAACCTCTGACCTGTTGGGATATCCTTTACAGAATCAAATGAGGTTCTTATGAATTCAATCTACATTCATATAAGAAGGTCTGAAATAAAAATAGAAAAAAATAAAAAAATATAGACAAAACCTAGGCTTGTTAGTATCACAAACTAACAGCCTAATTATATACAATAACTATGTAACCATGTCTATCAATTGTCTGCTTCTAGTAAGATAAGGTGCCATGTCACAAAGTACATATCTCAAGCTGGTACTACGAACATGACAATGAGTCAGTGTTCTTCATTGGCCTCCACAGTTACCAGATGTAAATCCAGTAGAGCATTTTTGGGATGTGGTAGAATGGGAAATTTGCAGTATGAATGTGCAGCTGGCAAAGCTGTGTCAACCGCATGTTGCTATCATCATAATGTTGACCAGATTTTCTAAAGAATGTTTTCAGGACCTTCTTAATTACATGCCACAAATAATTCATACTATTCTGAGGTCAAAAGGGGATCCTATCCAGTACAAGGTGTGCTGTATAGCTATAATAGTTATATACAAGCACACATGCATGTTTATTTTCACTTTGATGGAACTTCTTAATTGATATTATTGGTAGTACACTAACCAGGGCATGGGCAGTCTGATCTGGGTGACAAATGGTGGTGGGGGGAGGTGTTCACAGAGCGGTTCCATCTTACCAGAGCAGCCTACTGTCTACTAGCACTTAGTGGCAGAGGCCTGCTTTGCAGATGTGCTTCCAGTGGCTGCTGAATTGGTGATGAGGGAGCTAGTGTAATCACTTTGTAGACTAGCTCCATATTGTGCCCTGTACTTAAGTTTGGAGCTGGGCTGTGACATCAACCCATTCCTGGCATCAGTAGAGAGCTGCAGGGTATAGTAAAGGAAGGAAAAAGGATGCTCTATACTATGTTTGTAACTAGGTGGACTTCAAGTGTGTGTATATATACATATATATGAGCAGACCTGGACTAGCCAAAGACCAACCTGGCAAATGCATTGATGACCAAAGGCTGAGACAAGCAGGGGAGATCAAAGGATCAAAGTATCAATCCTCTGCTGGCCCATTCAGGGCTGGCGCATTCCAAGTGCTGGCACTGCTGTGTACCTTAACAGGCCAGTAAGCAGATCAAAGATCTATTACTGGCCCAGTGCACCTTTAATCAAGCGAGGGGAGTAGGGCCCGTGAGACTTTAGACCTGCACCTCTTCTTGGTGCAGAATATTCCTCTAACATGAGGACTGTACTCAAAGCTGCACATTTTGAGGTGCAGGGTAAAGTCATTAAATACCACTGGACCACCAGGGTTTTTGTACCCCCTCCCTGGCCAAAGATAAGTAAAGGAATTAGGAAAAAAACACACACACACCAGATCTTCTATAGACCATTTACACATCCATCTCCTTTACACATTCTGGATAACACACACACACCATCCCCTATAAAGACTCTGGATCCCCTACATACACAATACTGTAAAACACTACATTTCTGACACACACTTCATACAGCCACTAAACACACTAAATCATCTATACATATATACATAAACTACAGTCCTTATACACACAACAGCCCTATGCACACACTTGCTACATCCACTATACACAGAACCTATACACACAAACTCTCACTCTCTACATCCCCTTGACACATACGACAGCATCTAGCCACACATATTACATTACAAACACAAAACAACTGAAACCAACCTATTTATACAAAACACCACACCACACCACAAACAGCTCACTCTACACACACGAAACAGAAGCAGGCTCCAAATAAATGCACAATACTCTTTTTCCTTTTGGTGTCCTACTTATGGAGACACCAGATACAAGTCACACGCAAAAGCAGCACAAGTGAGGCATTATATTTGTTTACGCGGCACAAAACAAACTCAGGGATTTTTCCCATTGTGAGAGCTCAGGGGGTGCTTGTCTTTGGGGATGACACAACATGCCCCCTCTCTAGCACCACCCCCTCCCACTAGGCTTCTCTGATTAAAAATGTCTGGGTCAAATTTCTTTCCCAGTCCTGCCCCGAATATGACTGTGTGGATGTGTGTGTGTGTGTGTATATGAATGTGAGTGTATATGTCAAAAGGAGCTAGGGAGTGCAAAGTGATGCACAAACAAAAATCTACAATTAGGGGAAAAACCAACATACCTGGTCTGGTCCGGGGGCCCAGTAACCTAGATATGCCTCCGTTTGTTATTTCCCAATTTGTTTCACGTTTATATACATATTTTGTTTTAATTGCCATAGCCACACATAAAACTGGGCTTGCCCAGCTGCTTTCAATTAACTTCTGCTTCCAATAATGTGCTATAATGTGTGATAAATGCACTGATTATTATTAGTCTGCAACTTATGCCATCAATAACTCCACAACAAAATAATTTCAGCCTTTTATAAGCAAAGACTAAATATCTGTGAGAACTGTAAATGAATAGTGTGAACACATTTAGTTTACAACAAATATTATAGCATCAGCTATCAGATAAACTAGTGCTCTGTTACTGTAACAGCCCCTTTGAGACAGGAGGAGACGCACTTCACAAAAAAAAAAAAAATGTTGGTATATTCTTGGTAGTGCAATGGAAATAAGACATCTAGCAAAATACAGCCTATTGAAAACCGCCACAAACCTGAGAAAGCATGAATCATTTCTTCCCAGGCTCTGAAAGAGAATAACAGAAGGCTGATTGTGGAAAATTACTATTAATTTAAAAACATAAGTCTCTGTAGAAGACAGTCCTTTTAAAGTCTCTTTATTGATGTTTGACGTTTACCATACTCATTAAATGCAATGTTGTTATTTATGTTTCTGTGTATCTCATCATTTGTGTACCAGTGATGATAAAACCAGCCTTTTACCTTTTGTCTTATGATTTACAAAACAGTATAAATTTACATTATTTAATTTGGTGAAAACTGCTTTTGAGGCAGGTTAGCAATAGGCACCCCCACTCCCACTGTGGCTACAAGAGGCATCTGTGTGAGCAAATCTGTCAAATTACATCTGAAACAGAGGACCACTTAGTACACGATGAGCGTGGCATGTTCTGGGCTATTCCTTGAGATCTCAAGCATATGACACCCAGCAATATAAATTATGTTAGATTGGCTCCAGTGTTCTCTGACACTTGTGGCAAATGTAAATTCAAAACTAAAGGGCGAGAGCACACACAAAATAAACAATATTACCACAGCTGGAATAATGCATCAGCCTAAAATTAAAACAGAAGACAGATTATAATGTATCACTTAACATACAAATGTGCAAAGAAGCTTAAGATCAGTTGCACTCACATGGTGCTGAGCCAATAAAGCAGGATCAGGCTATCGGGCTCCAAATGACAATCACTGGTGGATTCTATCTTGACCCGAAGCTGGTTATCCAGCAGGAAGTTTGAAGATGCCTCAGGTAAACTTAAACTTACATTTATTAGAAAAAGGAAAAGCTTAAACTTACTATATAGGTGGATAACCAGCTTTGTGTCAAGATATAATCCACCAGTGATTGTCATCTGGACCCTATTAGTCTGAGCCTTGTTTATTGGATCAGCAACATGTGACTAGGACTTTAAGAACTCAAGCTTTTTTGCACAATTGTAAAGTTGTAATCAAAATGATTCCATCCCCATTGAAAATCAGGTCAAAATGTACAGACTTTAGGTTGTTTGCAATAAACAAATCAAACAAAAGCAATTGAAGTAGCTCAACACAATGAATGATTCAAGTGATGTCCCCAAATGCAACTGAAAATACAACTTATAATGACGTCTCCAGTCTCAAAATTATTCAACCCCTTCATTGCAAGCATCTTTAGCACTAAATATAGAATTTTTTGCTGTTATGACCTGCTGCAAATGTGGTGCATAGCCAGACACCAGCTTATGGCAGCATTCCTGAGGAACCTTAACCCATTGCTCATGAGCAATGGCCTCCAGTTCTGTAATATTCTTGGGTTTGTGTGCTACGAGGGATGTATCTTGCACAAGGCAAACGTCTTGGGCGGCACTTTGCAGGGGGGCGGTATAAAAAGCCGCCCCCAAACACCCAGGCAGATCCCTTGTTTGCCTCGTGTGCTGGGGGGCTCAAGAGCTGGCCGGCTGGCCACTTTTGAGCCCCCTAAGGCGGGCGGCGGGCAGCGAGGGAGCTGAGCAGGAAGAGCTCAGGTGAGCGTGCTCCCTCGCTGCCCGCCGCATATTATGCCTCCATCAACTCCGAAGTCCCTCTGGTTCACTGTGAGAGACTGCAACTGGAGGTGTTCCTAGCTTTCAATGTAAACACTGTATTTTCTAAGAAAATACAGTGTTTACATGAGAAAGGCTGCAGGGAGCTATAGTTCTCACCTGAAAAACCTCATTAAGCTGAAGTTGTTCAGGTGACTATAGCCAGGGCCGTCTTTAACGCGGGGCAAACGGGGCAGCTGCCCCGGGCCCAGTTTCTCTTGGGGGGCCCGAGGCACCTGCCCCGTGGGCCCCGCTGACCCCGGCGGGCGGGTGGCGGTGAGACGAGCAGGCGAGGCGAGGGA
Source organism: Pelobates cultripes (assembly GCA_933207985.1). Taxonomy (NCBI): domain Eukaryota; kingdom Metazoa; phylum Chordata; class Amphibia; order Anura; family Pelobatidae; genus Pelobates; species Pelobates cultripes. The sequence continues at coordinate 55,664,236 of OW240916.1, forward strand.
GCACTCAGTGCTTCCTCTTCAGCTCCCTCGCGCACGCACTGATGCGCGGCATCCCTACGCGGCGCGAGGGAGCTGAAGAGGAAGCACTGAGTGCTCCCTCGCGCGCCCGCCCGCCTGCCTGCCTGCCCACCCGCCCGACCGGCCACCCGCCCAGGAGCCCAGCAGCACCACTGGACCCCAGGGAATCCCCCAGCACTCCAAAAGGTAAGGAGGCTGGGGGTATTACATTAAAAAAAAAAAAATGTGTGTATGTGTGTGTGTGTTTGTGTGTTAGTGTTTGTGTGTGTGTGTGTTTGTGTGTTAGTGTATGTGTGTGTGTGTTTGTTTGTGTATGTATGTGTGTGTTTGTGTGTTAGTGTATGTGTGTTAGTGTATGTGTGTTAGTGCGTGTGTTTGTGTGTTAGTGTATGTATGTGTGTGTTTATGTGAGTTTGTGTGTTAGTGTTTTGTGTTAGGGTGTGTGTGTGTTAGTGTATGAATGTGTGTGTTAGTGTATGTATGTGTGTGTTAGTGTATGTATGTGTGTGTTTATGTGTGTTAGTGTGTGTGTTTGTGTGTTAGTGTATGTGTGTTAGTGTGTTAGTGTTTGTGTGTTAGTGTATGTGTGTTAGTGTGTGTGTATGTGTGTTAGGGTATGTGTGTTAGGGTATGTGTGTGTGTGTGTGTGTCAACATGTCTGTGTGTGTCAGTATGTCTGTGTGTGTGTGTCAGTATGTCTGTCTGTGTCTGTGTGTCAGTACCTATGTGTGTGTATATCTGTGTGTGTCAGTATGTGTATGTGTCAGTATATGTCTGTCAGTGCGTCAGTATGTCTGTTAGTGCATGTATGCATGTGTCAGTCCCATATCTGTCTGTGTGCTGGTATATTCTGTGTGTGTGTGTGTGTCAGTATATCCCAGTCTGTGTGTGTCAGTGTATGTGCCTGTGTGTGTATGTCAGTATTTCTCAGTGTATGTGGGTGTCAGTATATCTGCCAGTGTGTGGGTGTCAGTATTTCTGTCAGTGTATGTGTGTCAGTATGTTGATCAGTGTATGTGTCTGTGTGTGTGTGTCAGTATGTCGGTATATGTGTCTGTGTGTCAGTATGTCTGTATATGTGCCTGTGTCAGTATGTCTGTCAGTACGTCTACCAGTGTATGTGTCTGTGTGTGTGTCAATATATGTACCTGTGTCAGTGTGTCTGTCAGTGTATGTACCTGTTTATCTGTATGTAGTCAGTGTATGTATCTGTGTATCTGCTTGTGCGTCAGAGTGTGTACCTGTGCATCTGAGCCGCAACTTTAAATACAAATACACCCCTCCATTCAAACTTCAACACTACATATAAAACACACTCCTGCATTGAAACGTCAACACTACATACAAGCACACTCCTACATTCAAAAACAAACACTACACATAAATGCACACTTGCATTCAAACTCCAGTACCACATACAAACACATTCACACAAACATACTCCATACAAACACATGCTTACATTCAAACATACTAACATGGCTCAGTGCTAAATACAACCCTGCAAGCATGGGAAATTGGTAGAGTCCCAGCTGTCAAAGCATTGTTGGAGTTGCACGACAGATGGGGTTCTACCTTTAGTCCAACCTTGCAATTGGGGGTCCCAATAAAATTCATTCTACTTTAGTACCGCCACTGCGTTGGGATGGATGCCGTGATTGCATACCAGGGAGTGAGGGGCGAGAGCGGCAGGGCACAGGGGGCCCAAGCAAACACTTGCCCAGGGTCCATTCGTTATTAAAGACGGCCCTGACTATAGCGTCCCTTTAAATTATTCCTGCTGCTCTCCCCTCCTTCAAAATAACTTTCATTGTCATTGTTTTTACCTACCTGGCTATATCTTGCTGTGTGAATACACCTCTGCAAACACAGTTAGCATAAACCTAGGGTACTGTTTTTCTTTTTTCTTTTTTACTCATTATATAGTCTGGATATGTGGAAAAGCATTGTTCTTCTCGAGATGGGAAGGAGGGGGTTGGGGATAGGTGGGGCACTGACTTTTTCTTTTCAGTTTTTGCAAAATCCCCATTTTAGAAATTAAATTACTCCTGCTGCTTCCTCCTTTTTTCTTTTTAAATGGTTTCCATTGTATTGGTTTCACCCTGCCTTGATTGAGATCTGGGGAATTTGGCAACACCTTGAACTCTTTATAATGTTTCTCAAACATTCCTAAACAAATTTTGCATCGTGGCAGAGTGTAATATCCTGCTGAGAGAGGCCCTGACATCAGAGAACACCATATCCATGAAAGGATGTACATTGTACAGCACTACGGAATTTGCTGGCGCTATATAAATAATAATAATAAAACATGGTCTTCAACAATCTCTAGGTAGATGGTAAGTGTCAAAGTAACAGCCTGGATCAGCCTGGATGTCAGGACCCAAGGCATTGAAAGCCATGTTTTAGTGCATGCAGATGACACAAAACTCTGTCAAGTAATACAGGAAGAGGGATTTAGATAGATTGGGGGACTGGGCACTCAAATGGCAGATACAATTTAATGTAGATAAATGCAAAGTTATGCACTTTGAGGTAAAGAATGCACAAGCAACTTACACCCTAAATGGTAGTACATTAGAGATAACAACAGGAGAAGGATTTGGGAATTGTTATATACAAAAAATTAAACAACAATGTGCAATGCCAATCAGCAGTTGTTAAGGCCAGTAAGGTATTGTCATGTATAAAAAGGGGAATTACCATATATACTCAAGTATAAGTCTAGTTTTTCAGCACATTATTTGTGCTGAAAAACCCCCACTCGACTTATACTCGAGTCAGTGTCTGTATTATGGCAACTTACATTGCCATAATACAGACCAGGACCGCCGGGCTCATTACAAGCCCGGCAGTCCTGTTGGGGGCTGGCAGAGAGCTGTTACTTACCTTTCCTGCATCTCCTGCCGGCTCCCTTCTCCTGCGGTCCGGTCAGCTCCCTTCTCCTGCGCTCTGGTCAGCTCCCTTCTCCTGTGCTCCGGTCAGCTCCCTTCTCCTCCACTGTAAGTCTCGCGGTGTGACTGCCACGTGGAGAGTTTCCACGGTAACCCGTGGCAACGCTCTGACCTCGTGGCTCTCGCGAGACTTACAGTGGAGCTGACCGGACCGGAGGAGAAGGGAACTAACAGGAGCTGCAGGAAAGGTAAGTAACAGCTCTCTGCCAGCCCCCCTCCTGCACAGCCCATCCACTGGACCACCAGGGAATGAGAGCCCCCCTCCCTGGCCAGCTAACAAGCAGGGAGGGGGGATGAAAATAAAAATAAAATAAAAAAATAATAATATTACAATAAAAAAATGTAAATATTAAAATTAAAAAACTAAATAATAAAATAAAAAATAATACTAAATTTAAAATATTAAAATTAAAAAAATAATAAAAATGCCCTCCCCCACCCAGTTCACACACAAACACACACTCATACAAACACACACTCTGCATTGTATATACACACACACTGCATTATATACACACACTCTGCATTATATACACACACACACTGCATTCACACAAACACACGCACTCTGCATTATATAATGCAGAGTGTGTTTGTATGAGTGTGTGCGTATATAATGCAGAGTGTGTGTTTGTATGAGTGTGTGTATAATGCAGATTGTTTGTATGAGTGTGTGTGTGTATAATGCATAGTGTGTTTTTATATGAGTGTGTGTATAATGCAGATTGTTTGTATGAGTTGGTGTGTGTATAATGCAGAGTGTGTGTATGTGTATAATGCAGAGTGTGTGTGTGCGTGTGTGTATATAATGCAGAGTGTGTGTATAATGCAGAGTGTGTGTTTGTATGAGTGTGTGTATATAATGCAGTGTGTGTGTTTGTATGAGTGTGTGTGTATATAATTATAAAAATCACAGAATTTCATAGCCCCAAGTTTTACCCTTGACTTATCCACGAGGCATAGCATATTTCACAATTGTTGGTCACAAAACTGCACTCGACTTATACATGAGATCGACTTATACACGGGTATATACGGTAAGTCTCGGGATGAAAATATTATTAAAAAAATGTGCCTCTTTATAAATCACTGGTAAGACCACACCTTGAATATGCCATGCAATTTTGAGCATCTGTTCTAAAGAAGGATATTATGGCTATAGGAAAAGTGCAGAGGCTGGCTACAAAATTTATAAATGTAATAGAAGATTTTAGTTATGAAGAAAGGTTAACAAATTTTAATATCTTCTATTTTTTTTTGTATGTCTATTTTTTATTCATACAATTTTTCTTTTACTTATGTTTAATTTTATTTAGATTTTTCATTTACTTTTACATTCATCCTTTGTTCTTTCATTATTATATTTTTTTTATATATAGCCATACTTGTATATACTATATTTGTCATCTATCCTCATATCCATTATGATTTCTTTTACCCATCCATTCTATTACCCAAGGCAGCGTTGTCAGATTATGTTTTTCTTTAAATTATTTAGTTAGCCATAGATTCGGCCATTTTCTTCTTCCTCTTGGGTCTTTTTGTCCCTTTACAGTTTCCATCCAGTCTCTCCTAAGTTTGCACGGTAATACCATATGTGTGCGCACGCATCGAAATTGCCGTATTGGAACACATCATTAACAGCGGGGGCAGTCGAAACATCGGAAGCACGTCATTGTGGTCAAGGCTGACATGCATGGCGTATCCAGGAGGACTGATTCACTCATCAAGCAGAGCCTACTTATACCATCTTTTGGACGGCATTATCATATTCCTGAGAGAGTCCTACACCGGAGGACGAAACGCGTTGGATGTTTTGTAACATTTTATTGATTTTACATATAAGTCTATACTTTATTTGTTTACAAATTGTTATCGTCGCTATTTCGATCAGATTGGAGCTGATCTTGTTCTGGTCCTGTTGGATTACCACTGCTGGTGGAGATATGCTCACTATTTTTATATTACCGTAAGTGTAATATAATACAGTTTTACTGGTTTTGAATTTAATTCACTATTGGGCTATCTTTTCTTCTGTTTCTACCAAGAACAACTAAAAGAAATTTTCAGGCTGGACAAAAGTGGTAAGTGATGTCCCTCAGGGTTCTGTTTTGGGACCGCTTCTATTTAACATATTTATAAATGATCTTGAAATAGGCATTGAAAGCCATGTTTCAGTGTTTGCAGATGAAACAAAACTTTAAAAAGAAATAAAATGTGAGAAGGATATTGCTTTGCTGCAGAGGGATTTGGATAGATTGGGGGACTGGGCACTAAAATGGCAGATGAAATTTAACGTAGAAAAATGCAGTTATGCACTTTGGGGTCAAGAATGCACAAGCAACTTACACCCTAAATGGTAGTTAATTATGGATAACCACACACGAGAAGGATTTGGGAATTGTTATAGACAACAAATTAGGCAGCAATATGCAATGTCAATCTGCAGATGCTAAGGCCAGTAAGGTTTTGTCATGTATAAATAGGGGCATAAATTATCGGGATGAAAATATAATTTTGCCTCTTTATAAATCACTGGTAAGACCACACCTTGAGTATGCTGTGCAAGTTTGGGCACCTGTTCTAAAGAAGGATATCATGGCACTAGAAAAAGCGCAGAGACGAGCTACAAAATTGCTAAAAGGAATAGAGCGTTTTAGTTACGAAGAAAGGTAAAAAAATTTAAATCTCTTTAGTTTGGAAAAACAGCGCTTCAGAGGGGATATGATAACATTATACAAATATATTCGGGGCCAGTACAAACCATTATCTGGAAATCTATTCATAAACAGGGCTATATATAGGAGACGAGGTCACACATTTAGGCTGGAAGAAAGGAGATTTTATCTAAGGCAAAGAAAAGTGTTTAGTTTTTTTTTTACGATAAGAGCAATAAGGATATGAAATTCTCTGCCTGAAGAGGTGGTTTTATCAGAGTCCGAACAGATGTTTAAACTGCAATTTGATACATACTTGCAAAAACATAACATACAGGGATATAATTTCTAATTAGTGGGGTAATAGCTGCTTGATCCAAGGAGACATCTGACTGCTATTTTGGGGTCAAGAAGGAATTTATTTCCTAGTTTGTTGCAAAATTGGAAGCGCTTCAGACTAGGTTTCTTGCCTTCATTTGGATCAACAGCAAAAACATATGTGAGGAAGGCTGAACTTGATGGACATAAGGCTCTTTTCAGCTATGTAACTATGTAACACTTTCCACAGAAGACCCATATTACAGTATCCCTGTAAGGGTGATGAGCCTGAAACCCTAATATGGTTGTGAGTGTTCTACCTTATACCCACTTTCATATTTGTTTTATTACTTGTATTATGCTATGTGCTATTTGTAATTTCTTTAAGATACCATTTTCACTATAGTGTACTGTCTGTTTCTCATTCTTCCAGGTTATTATAATTTTTTATTGTATACGTATATTGTGGTTTCCCACATTCTTTACTTTTTTTGTATTTGTTCAGTGTTTTTGTGAGGTACAACTGGGACATCACTCTTTTCAAGTATTATTTCAGTAATTACTTTTCACATATTAGTGTTTATTATATTATTATATTTTTATGCTTTTTGCAAAATTTGGAAGTGCTTCAAACTGTTTGTATTTTTGCCTTATTTTGGATCAACAGCAAAAACAGATGTGAGAGGCTGAACTTGAAGGAGCAGGTAAGTGCCAGGATGAAAACGCAACCTTTAACACATACTTGTAGGATGACGTCATGAACCAGAAAGACTAAATATGGGAGTACCTCCACCAAAAGTAAAAATATGTGCACTTCTATCAGCAGCAGTAACAGTTCTGCTCAACCAATGGAAAGCAATGGACCATTCTTTTTGGGCGATGTTACCAAAATGTAAGTGATTTGACAATTCTTACTGCAGTTTTTTTTTAGCAACCAAGCAGTGATGAACGACAAACAGTACCTTTTGCAACACCTGGTCTTGGGTGACTTACAGGGCAAAGACAGGATGTACGTTAGAATTGGGGGACATGGCTAAGGAAAGACTCTTGCCTCTAGTGATGCATAGGTTTATAGTGCAGACATCTTCAAACCCGTTATTACTGCAATAACTACCCATTCTTGCAAAATACATGCAAACAAGTATATCATTTCAACAATCTTAACACCTTTCAAATGAATTAAAGTTGTTTTAGCACAAAGAGTTTCCCTTTAAAGATAATTAGGACTTGTTTTTATTAAGGATACTCTTCATTGTAATGTTATATTTTACTTAATAAATGAATACTGCATTTTATATAGATAATGTTATCAATAACGTGTTACATAATGTCAGACATATTATGCCAGAAACTACAAATATTATTCTATTTTCAATAATTTCTACTTTCTACTTATGTTTTAGGTGAGCAGAAGCGATACCTTAAGATTAATAACAAGTAAACCGGATTAACTGGCATAACAGGTCAATTCAACCTGACCACTAATAATAATGTCTGGTATGTCTAGGAGATTGTGTTTTAAGAAAGAAGTATACAAAGCTGCCCATTTTGTTTAGACTAGCAATTTAGTAAGAAATTAAAAAGAACATGGGTTGTTGTGGTGATTTAATTTACACTTCTATGATTACTTAATATTTCAGTCTCCTTGAGATGTATTCCTTACTGAACATGTTTATCCACATCTAAAAATAATTGTCAGTCATAAGCCAAGGTTATAGTTAGCATGTTGTTTTCTTATAAGTGTCATTGCTAGTTCAGGATGACCTTCAGCAATGTTTTCACAACTTTTCCCCCTCATTTGAGGTTGTTTAAGACAGAATAATTAAAAACACTAGTCTTGTGCACGGTAGAAGAATTTGGTTCTGCCGAATTATTTTGCACAAAAAAAAATAAAAAGTCCAGATAGTCCATTATTTGTCAATGTGGCGGTTCGACATCTACAAATACTGTCCATACAAAAAAAAAAAAATTTTTTGGAAACGATTTGAATGAACCAAAAAGATAAATATAAGTCATCTCAATTAAGTCGTCTGGGTGCCATGTGCCCACTGCTTTAACCTTGCAGTAGAAAACGCTGCCGTTTTGCAGGAACGGCAATATTTTTTTTGCAGGGTTACCTTGTCTCTAGTGACTGTCACACTGATGGTCTGAGACACACCATCTGATTGGCGCTGCCAGTGAACAGACAAAGCTTCACCAAGGTGAGCAGCACTGTGAGGGAGGAAAGACTTGTAATCTACCTTTCTTAACCCGTGCAGCGGGGGCCGGGTCACCAAAACAGTACCCAAGACACCGTAGCGTTATGAATACGTATTTGTATTCTTAATGCTATAGTGTTCCTTTCATAAATTTTAAAATTTTTGTTCAATGGTGACAGAAAGGTTACAGTTCCACTTTCAACACTTTAATGTTATGCTTAAAATGCTTAACACACACTAAACACTACAGAGTTTTTCTTTAAAGGGACACTTTAGGCACCCAAACCACTTCAGCTCATTCAAGTGGTCTGGATGCAGTGTCCCTGTCCCCTTGAAAAAACATTGCAGTGTCAAAGAAACTGCAATGTTTATATTGCACAGTTAAGACTGCCTCTAGTGGCCGTCTCTCAAGGTTGCTTCCTGCATTTACAAGGACTTTAACGCCATGAATCGATGCTGGACGTCCTCACACTTTACAAATATAAGCTCTAACTTCGACCAGGGTTTGTGACTGAGTGGCTATTAACCCCTTAAGGACACATGACATGTCTGACATGTCATGATTCCATTTTATTCCAGAAGCTTGGTCCTTAAGGGGTTAAAAAAACTTTAAATACCCTGTATACTTTTGCAAATGGCATGCCATGTTTAGGTTAATTTTCGTTCCTGAGATGCTATACGGTCTCAAAGGCAGCATAGGCCCAGCGAACCTGGCAAATTTCAATGTGTAAAAACTGAAGGGGGAAAGCCCTATATTTGACCCTGTAACTTTTCAATATCCCATAAAACATGTACATTGGGGTTACTGTTGAACTTTTGAGAGATCGTTCAACACAAATATGTGTATTTTATTGCAGTAAAGGCTAACAGTATTATGACATTCACAGTTAAAATGCCTCGTAGAACTTGGAAAATAACATTTATTAATGTCTCCTGCTTTTATAGATCTTATTCATTTTCAAATATGCTTCATATATAAATATTTGATGTTAAATGGAAGCCCTGTTTCTCCTGAACAAAATGATACGTAATAAGTGTGGGTACACTTCATACAAAAGAGGTCAATTATTGTATAGCTCAAATTCCAGGTTTTGTTCTGGTTTAGAACTTGCCTTCGTCCTTAAGTGGTTTAAATGCATCATAGTATTTAAAACATTATTTTTAAAACCATCAACCCAAGGTTTGACAAAGACAAGATATACTGTAAATGTTTTCAGTTAAACACTAGCAAATGCGTTCTGTGTCACTTTAAGCAGGGCTAGTTTTTTTTTTTTTTTCGTTCATTATCCTATAAGCAACGACTCCACCAACACTTAATGTTAGCATTTTGCATTATTCATAAAACACGTGGGTCTGCCACAGAGAACTGTTTTTGTAAGAGACGAGAAGGACCAAACACTTTGTGAGCACCGCTGACTAACGTGTGACATTTCAGACTCTAGAAAGTATCTTATGTTCTGTAGTGCACGTTTGGATGAGTCACTTTTTATCTCACGCCTGCTATGGTGTGGCTTCTTGGTTGGAACTTCTGCCCTCAGTGTTATTGACAGTAAATGGAAAGATTTAACATTTCAAGGAAACCAAGCAGTGAATATACGGCAAGCTGGATTTATTATTTAGCACAGAGATCAATGTGTCAAAATGCCAGTACTTTACTTGTGGATTTATTATCATTATTATTATTTATTTATTTATTTATTTATATATATATATATATATGTATATATATATATATATAATATAGCACTAACATATGCCGCAGTGCTTTGCAATACATAGAGGATATAAAACAAATACTGACATACAAAGTAGTAATATAGTCACAAGATAAAAATCATGTGTGGTACCAGGAGCAAATATGATTTTTATAATTAGACTATATTATTTCTTGTTTTGAGAGGTTTTTAGTGGCCTTTTTATACCAGTTTTTATTATTATTATGTTATTATTTATATAGCGCCATCAAATTCCGCAGCGCTTTACAATGGGTGGATGAACGGACATGTAGCTGTAACCTGAGAAGTTGGACATACAGGAACAGAGGGGTTGAGGGCCCTGCTCAATGAGCTTAGATGCTAGAGGGAGTGGGGTAAAGTGACACAAAAGGTAAGGATAGTATTAGACTAGTGACAGTTGCAAGAGAGGAATCAGTCAGGAACTATTAACAGTTTCATTGATACGCTTTTATAAAGAAGTGGGTTTTTAAGGATTTTTTGAAGGAGTGGAGACTGTGTGAGCATCTAATGGAGGAGGGAGGTGAGTTCCACAGGAACGGTGCAGCCCTCGAGAAGTCTTGAAGGCAAGCATCAGAGGTGGGAGTACGGACAGAAGATAGACGTAAGTCTTCAGCAGATCGTAAGGGCCTAGACGGGCCATACTTGTGTATTAGGCAGGATAGATAGGTGGGAGCAGCATTATGTAGAGATTTAAAAGCAAGAACCAGAATTATAAATTGAGCCCTGTATCTTACAGGAAGCCAATGTAGGGACAGACAGAAGGGTGAGGCGTGGGAGGTGTGGGCGGACAGGAAGATGAGCCTCGCCACCGCATTCATTATGGACTGTAATGGCACAAGTTGGGAGCACGCAAGACCACTGAGAAGCGGGTTACAGTAGTCAAGGCGAGAAAGGACAGTGGAATGGACCATCACCTTAGTAGCATCTGGCGTTAAGTAGAGCAATATTTAGTAGATAATTTCCATAGTTTACATTTGTCACCTAGGGTAAGGTAATTTTTTCTTCCATAGCCCGTGGTAAGTTTTTGTCTTTTACTAAAATAACAACAACACTACAATGTAATGTTGACTGCAACAAAGGAGCTAACAATCTAAGAGGAACAAAAAGGAGAGGATGAAACATATGTCAGAGGGGGAAAGAGGATGAAATATATAGATGCCTGTGTTTAGTTAATTGTATGAGAGCAGCGAATGAAGACAATTTAGAGTGGAGGGCGAGAAAAAGTTGAGAGGACCGGGAAAGCACTGGTGTGGGAGATGGGAGGACTATTACCATATAACAAGTTACCCGGGAAGATGATCAGCTATTCTAAAGAACTGGAGGTTAGGAAAAAGTCTAACAGAACAGGGTAAAGGATTCCATTGAAAATGTACAGCCCTTGAGAAGTCCTGTAAACGAGGATAAGCAGAGGTGGATCAAACAGAGGACAAGAGAAGGCTATTGGCAGAGTTAAAGAAAATATTTGTGGATTAGAGAGGAAAAGTAACTGGGTAGAGTTGTTAAGGGTATTGTATGTTCATGTCTGTAATTTGAATTGCATTCTGAAACATACAGGAAAACAATGTAAAAACTAGAAGAAGGTGAGGTGTGAGAAGAGTTGTGGATGAGATAGATAAGCCTGGCAGCAACATTTCTAACAAATTAAAGTGGGGCTATATGGGTATAGAGCAGGCCAGTGAGCAGCAAATTGCAATAATCAAGATGTGAAATGAACACATGAGCAAGTGCCTTAGTAGCATCTCAAGTTAGATATGGACAAATATATTCATTGAGTGAGTGAGGCTGGGAGATGTTACTCCTAACACAAGGAGGTTAGAGTTGGAGAAAGCAGAGAGGAAAAAGCAAGAATCCCACATGACTGCCTTTAGTATAACACGGCCTAAGGGAATAGATTAACTGCAAGCCACCCTAGAAGAGGGAAACAGTTGTAGAGTTATCAAAGGGAGTGTGCCAGGTTTCAGTTAGTGCTAGAAGGTGTAGGGAGCAGAAGGTGAGAATATTGTGTTCATACAGTGCAGCCCTTGCTCTCACCCTCGCCAAACAGTCATACTTTTCCTCTCATTAGTTCATGCTCCCGCAATCCCAGGCATCTTTTTGACACCTTTAACTCTCTTTTTCGTCCTGCTGTAGCCACCCCCCAAATTAACCTTACAGTCGATTGCTTAGCGTGCTACTTTACCCAAAGATTGTTGAACAGCTAAGGAAAGAATTCTCCCCATCTTGCCGTTCTCATTCTCAATCACACGTAGATCATGCCTTTCCTACCCTTCAGACTTTCTCCCCGGCTACTGAACAAGAGGTAGCTGTGTTTCTCCTTTTCTCTCACCCCACCACTTGCCGCTCGATCCTGTCCCATCTCACCTTATCAGATCTCTCTCCCCTTGTCTTGTGCCTTCCTTGACACACATCTTCAACTGCTCTCTCCCTCCTGGTGTTGTCCCTGCTAACCTTAAACATGCCACTGTAGTACCCATCCTGATAAAAACATCTCTTGACACATCCTCCCCCTCTAACAATCGTCCCATATCCCTGCTCCCTTTTTCCTCAAAGCTTCTGGAAAGACTTGTCTTTACCCGTGTGTCTCACTTCCTCAATTCCAACTCTCTCCTTGACCCTCGTCAATCTGGCTTCCACCCACTCCACTCTACTTAGACTGCTCTTATCAAAGTTACTAACGACCTAATCACAGCTAAATCCAAAGGCCACTACTCCAAACTAACTCTCCTTGACCTCTCTGCCTTTGACACCATTGATCATGCTCTCCTTTTTCAAACTCTCCTATCACTCGGTCTCTGTGATTCTGTCCTTTTTTGGTTTTCCTCTCCCCATCAGAGGTGGGAGTACGGACAGAAGATAGACGTAAGTCTTCAGCAGATCGTAAGGGCCTAGACGGAACATATTTGTGTATTACGGAGAATAGATAGTATGTTGCCAAATCCTGTAGATTCCATCTTAAAAATAGAGCCCGCATCCGCCCCTTTCATATGCAAGATGCTACCAAGGAGTTTGTCCATGATCTAGTAATTTCCTGCATGGATTAATATAACCCATTGGATTAATGTAATGGGATTGGCCTTCCCAAAACCCGTATTGCCCCTCTACAGTCTGTAATGAATGCTGCCGCCAGACTGATTTTTTCCTCTCTAGTCGGTCCTCTCACACCTCACCCCCTGTCAGTCCTTACGTTGGCTTCCTGTATCCTATAGGAGTCAATTCAAAGTGCTAACCCATATCTGTAAAGCACTGAACAATTTTAGCCCCTCTGATATCTCTTCACAGATCCATAGGTATGCTCCTTCTCGTTCTCTGCGCTATGCCCGTGACCACCTCCCGTCCGCTGCTTGCACCCGTACAGCCAACTCACACTTGCAGGACTTGCTATGGAATAGCCTGCCTACTGTCATCAGACTCTCCCCTAGTCTTCAATTGTTTAAGAAGTGCCTTAAAACCCATCTCTTTAAGAAACCTTATTGCCTCCCAGAGTAACCTCTACCTCACATACCTGTCTCTTGCTCTCTCCTAAAGGCAGCACTTTACTCTCTCCTTCAGCTCTGCTTCACTTCCACCTCTTTTGATTGCTATTTCCTGTCCTTATGTGTTTTATACCTCACCTCCTATTGACTGTAACCTCGTTCGAGCAGGGTCCTCTTCAACCTATCGTTCCTGTGAGTTTTCTTGTAATTGTCCTATTTATAGTTAAAACCACCCTCTCATAATATTGTAAAGTGCTACGGAATCTGTTGGCGCTATATAAATGGCGATAATAATAATAATCATGGATGGCAGTAGATTTCATGGTACTACAATATCATGCCTCCTAACTCCGGCATCAAGAGAATCGGAATGTTGGTGGCAGGCCAGTGACGTGTCAGTGGCTCTGCCTCAAATGGGGTAGACTCACCAGGAAAGGGACGGGTGCCCACTTACTTTTAAGTCAGCCTGAAAGCCTATATTTTAAGTTCAAAAGGTGGAATTGGTGTCACACCTGGAACATGCTTTTCTCAGTAATGGTGCTGCTGTAGAGACCAAAATGTGCTACTTATATGGGGATTCAGTTACGTCATATGGTCATATTGTGTTAAGCCCACCAGTACTTCACTTTATATTTGGTTTAATATCAGGGTAGTAGTGCCCAGAATATAGCGGGAGAGCCTATAATGATACTCAAATGCTATGCTTGTAGGGGACAGTTCCCTGGAAAATTGGGAGCTTGGCAAAGCCCTTTTAGCAGGTTGAAAAGTTGCTGTTCTTTTTTCTGTTCCATTAAACCTGCCTGCGGCCTAAACACTTTGAGTGCCTGGAGATTTTATTTTGGTCTGCCTGGAAAATCAGGACTGTTCCAGGCGGTTGGGAGGCATTCAATGTGAACGCACAATTCAAAGAGTGCAGTGAAAAGAGGAGATAGTAGTAGAGTGACAAGGTATTTGTACAAGGTTAGCCATGTTCCTAAGGTCATTGTAAGTAGAGAGGACCGGATTAGGGGACATATTTTCAGCTCCTAGGAGTAGAAGTGTAGCCAGAGAAAGGAGATGGGAATAGGATTTAATAGGATGTGTTTTGGAGGAGTGTGGAGAGGCAGCAGATGTGTGAGAAAATAGCTTTTTAGAAGAAAAAAAATGTGATTAGTAAGATTGAAAACAGTAAGAGAGAAGATTAGAATGTGGAATTTTGAGGAAATAGTGCTTGGTAGTGAAAATAATTTAATTGGAAGCCAGTAAGTGGTAAAATGAATGGTAAACTGTAGACAAGACAAGTGCTATAACAAGGGAAAAATTATATATTAATATATTGTACAAGTACCCCAATATCGGTAGGTCCAACACTAATTTTAACATGGGAGACTAACATGTTTACAACTTCCAGAGACTCTCCTCAATTTATGCTTTTCTGTGGTCACCTCCAAAGTGGCACCTGTAGTGGATGGGTGGGTGCTCAACCCACAATGAGTCTGGTGTGGGTTACAAATTTACACAGAAAATAAGGGGAGTTGAGGCACAACAAGAACAGGTATTTCTAAGCAGTGGTGCTGCAGTAAGGACCAAAATATATACAAAATACAGATTAGGTTACAGCGCACATAGAAATAAAAATCAAAGTTTAAATTTTACAAGGCTAATTAAAATTACCTATCTTAGCAAACAAATATGGGAATTCAGTTACACAATATGGCTGTATTGTGTTAAGCCCACCACTACATCACACTACCTCAGTATTGGTGGTTCCTGCACTAATTAGTGTCCGGATTTTGCAGTCGTCCGAATGGCTCTGTGCACAGCCAGATGGTTTTTCTCTGTTTGGTATGGGGCCATTCAGGCTTTAGTGAATACATCTATTATACATGAATTATAAAAATAAAACAAAAACAAAAAACTTAAAAGATAACTTGAGTTTAAAAACATGATAATTTGTCTTTAATGTTTCCTTGTTAACTTCACAGGAAAATATATATTAATAACAGAAATACTTTGAGTGGATCTACATGGAACACAAATAAGTATTTATAGTATTCTAGCAGAATTACATAAACATAACTTAAAACTCTTTTTATAGCTGTTCTACTACGCATGGAAACAGATGTTCGGAGAGGAGTCCCACACCAGCTTTTGCAAGATAATTAATATGGAGAGAAAGGTTAGAGTGTCAATAGGACCAAATGATAACCACACCCAGTCTATATCCCTCTTCATGTACCTGACCAAATCCCTCTGAGGAACAAGCCCAAGATCATGACCTTGTGCATTAATTAACACCACGTCTGGCACATGCCCCATAGCCACTTTCTGAAAAATTTCCAAGCTGATCTGTCTCCACCCCGCACCCTGAAAACTGAACCACTTCAACTTGACCAAGGCCCGTGGAAAGCCCAGCTGTTGTCCCTGTAGTCGAACTGCAGCTCTCCTCTGTGCCCATGAGACGAATAAGTGGCCGACCACCAATTCGACCCATCCTGACAAACAAGTGAATTGACGAAAAAGCCTTACAGACCCCCCTCAGCCAACACACTTACCATCCGACCAACCAAGGTACCTATCCCACAGACGTAAAATATATATTTTTTTTATACATCCATGATACTTACACTAACTGCTCGGGCTGCACATAAGACCGGAACTGTAGTGATTCCCATCTTCCAATCCGCTTAACTAATTGTTTCCCAAAACCCAAGCGGATGGCTTCTGCCGCTGCTCCAATCCGGAAGGAATGTGTGCCGAATTGCTTCGGATCTAACCCCATGCCCTGCAAGTCCAATCGGAAAACCCTGAGAAACTAGAATCGTGACAATGAAGACCTATCTCCTTGCCGCAAACGCCTCGAAAAACTGATGCACAGTAAACCGAGCATATGCTCGACCCCTCCAATGAAAACAAGGTGACTGTGCAACCTTTCCCAAAACATAACCAATTCCCCAATACAAAAGGCTCCAAAGAACGCCCACACAAAAGCTACTGTAAATAAGAGGACCTCATAATTCAAAAAACATATGCTCTGTAAACCACCAATTAAACACTTTAAAATCTCGAAGGATACTGGTCTACCAGAATCTACAGATCTCCCTCCATCCTAAAACCCTTCAATGCCTGCCTAACGATAAAATGCTTTGTCAGATCTGCCCAGCCATTCATCTTAGACAAGAATGCTAATGCAGCCATGTTCTGATAGACCACTGACGGGGATGCCCCTGCAGCGAATAACTGAAACCACAATAACGTATCTAAGTGCTCTTACAAAGAGCTAACCCCCCCCCCCCGTACCAGCTACCGCTTCATCCAAAGCATTCCAGACCTTAACATAAGCCACCCAATTACCGGGTGCCAAAGACGCCCTTATGAGTATTTCCCGAGCTGCCACATTTCGTCCAGGCAAGCTGATCCCTCGACTTGTAACCCTGGAGCAGTCATATAAAATCGCGCCAACTGCTAATGGGAGAGTGCATCAGCAACCACATTCAAATACCCTGGCACATAGTGTGCCCTGAAAACAATATTCAGCGACATGCAAAGCAAGACAAGACGCCGCAGTAACCGAACAACAGGTATGGAGTAAGCAGTCATATGGTTGACAGCGTCAACAACCGACATATTGTCTGTAAAAAAGATTACCTTTTTATCCCGCAGCAGATCATCCCACAAAACCAACACCACTACCAAGGGGAATAGCTCAAGAAATGTCAAGTTGTGGATAAGTGCCCTCTTCTCTTTCCATGTCTCCAGCCACCGCTCCGTACACTACCTGCCAAAGTAAGCACCACACTCCCCGATGCATCCGTGTACAACTCTATTTTCTCCAAAGAGACCACAGGCCCCCTAATAAGAGACACGTCTGCCACACTGCTAGGTTTGCCTTCATGGGTGATGTCACCCTGATGAAGTGATGAGGGGACTTTATCCCACAGGTTGCATTTGCCAGGAACCTGCTAAACACCCTCCGCATCAGAATTACTCTGGTAGGCAGACAATGTAATAGAGTAGCAGGAAATGCTAGCAGAATGCTTGGTTGTATAGGGGGAGGTATTAGCAGTAGAAAGAGGGAAGTGCTGATGCCATTGTACAGAACACTGGTAAGACCTTACTTGGAGTATTGTACGCAGTACTGGAGACTTCAGAAGGATATTGATACTTTAGAGAGAGTTCAGAGAAGGGCTACTAAACTGGTTCATGGATTGCAGGATAAAACTTACAAGGAAAGGTTAAAGGAACTTAACATGTATAGCTTGGAGGAAACACGAGACTGGGGGGATATGATAGAAACATTTTAAATACATAAAGTGAATAAACACAGTGAAGGGGGAGACTATATTTAGAAAAAGAAAAACTACCAAAACAAGAGAACATAGTCTTAAATTAGAGGGGCAAAGGTTTAAAAATAATTTCAGGAAGTATTACTTTACTGAGAGGGTAGTGGATGCATGGAATAGCCTGTCAATCCATCCGCTCAGTTTCTTCAGATATCAGCAAAGCTGTTCTTGCAGTGGAAACTACGTCTGCCCCTTCGCACCTTTTCCCCCTGCATAACACTAGCTCCTGAACCGAGTTCCCCATCCCACAGATACCACACCTGACCAAACCCATTATTCTGGCCCTCCCCTCCAAATATTAGCCTCTCGATTGTGGTGTGTAATGGGACTCACCATCCGAACAACCAACCGATGAGATCCTTGGGGCTCACGATTGTGCACCTGTCTCAGCGACTCCTGACCTCACCCTTTCCGCTGATAGCGATTCAGCAGCCTGGCACCTGGTCTGGGCCGTAGGAACTTGTCTCGAAGATCTGCAAGGAGAGGAAAGTTGGGGAAGGCCATACACCGAATTCCTGATCCCCCTTCCCCCTCCTGTACCCTCCAACTTGTTTTATCCAGATCATGTCCGTTGTCCTGGCACCTATGGCGGTTATGCATTACTGATGTGCGAGTGACCTCCCCCTCCCTAGCGTTCCTTTTAATTGACCTGAAAGTGCTCCTACTAGTAGACTTGGATGAACTGCGTTCCCTTCCGAAACCCCGTCTAATTGAACGTCTGATATGCGATAGGGTCTGTGGGGCTAGTTAGCTAAAGGTCAGCTTTCACACAATGGCAGTGTTAAATACCAGCTGAAACCCCTCCCACCCACTTCCTCTCTCCTCCACACACTCCCCTCAAACATTTAACCTCCTCTATGCCAGCCTCCTTAGCGCTGTCAAAGCCCTATTCCACTGCTTTGCTGTTCCATGGGCTACATTCCTAGCACAGATTGAGAAAACTGAAGTTCTTTTTGCATGTGGAGGGTTTTTGCAAAGTGTGAGGAGCAGTTGACTAGCAGATTTGAAATTTTTTCGTGATCAGTCTCAGTAAAGTGAGAATTCAGAGTCAATTTCAAATTTAAGTACAGAATAGCAAAATTAAAAGTCTTACTGACTTAGAGAATTTTTTCCAGTTTGGCTATTTTGACCTTATATTTTAAGTTTGAATTCAATTTGAATCCTTATTGCAGTAAATAAACATGTTGGTATATGAAAGCTGTTGCCTGAACTACATCTCCCAAACATAATTAAGCATAAAAAAATTATTTAGGACAACATATATAAAATGAATTAAAGTTGTCTGAAATACCATTTCACTGTAGGGTTTATTGAATCTCTGGATATTACAAAATAGTATAATTAATTAAACCAGGCAATCAGAGCAATAAATGCACCAAAAGATCTAATTACATATCACATAATTATTATTATTATTATTTATAAAGAGCCAACAAATTCCACAGCGCTGTACAATGGGTGGACTTAGAGACGCTTAATTGTAACCAGACGAGTTGGACGCACAGGGGTGGAGGGCCCTGCTCAGTGAGCTTACATGCTAGAGGGAGTGGGGTTTAGTGACACAAAAGCTAATGGTAGGGGTAGAAAAGAAGGTTGCTAGAAAAGTATTTACTCAGGGCTTAGTGTGTTGTTGTTGTTTTTTAGTTATGAAATCTATTCATTTTTTTAACCTGTCCATGTATTGACAATTGCAATATATCTGATCAGTGTAATGATCAATCAACATCTGTCATGCAGAATCAAGCTGCAAGCTGACTTTAAACTGTAATAGCCTCTGGTCTCTTACTGCATATCCTGCCCTGTGTAACTTACAGCGGCTTAGGGCACAGTCGTTGAGATCTGTCTGGGCAGGAAACAGACTGTCTGTCAGCTGCATATGTTTTAGAGGTTATTAGGAGAGATTTGATAGATTGAAACTCTTGGCTTTACACATGTTCCAACTTGTATAATAGACTACTCATAAAGATGCCCATCCCTGTTCAATAAGCAACTAGTTTCAGGTTAAAATTGTTTTCTGAGATTGTGAGAAACTGTATTAAAGGAATGCCTCTTTGAAAATTAATTGTTGTTGAAGAATTTAGTACATCCGCACCACAAAAGAAAACATGCATGTAGTTTTGTCTGGAGTCTGGCAAATTTTCTTTGGGGTATATATATATATATATATATATATATATCTATATATAAATATAAAAGAAAAATTGGGAAAAAAAACAGCATGCAAAAGTATTTAGCTCTTTCCCTGACACAGTCTATGCCAGGGAATACTCCAATCGAAGGCTTCTCATTGAGAAGCTTCTGTGATCTGCAAGTGCATGTACACACGTGATCACCGCTCCCCTAGGCATGCGCTAGTCTGTGCTCCTGTAGATTCCATGAACTCCGTAGTGCTAACAGAAGTGAAAGCAAAGTTCTTGGCTGTCTGAGTGACAGCGAGAAACATATTTCTGCCACCAGTTATAATAATGCTGATTTATATTGAAATTTGCACTAGATAAAGTACTACCGTGGCCACGTTTTATTTCCATACTGACCACTGGCCTGATGGTGCTCAGGGGTGCAGATTAAATAATAAGCTTTTCTGACAACCAGGGATTGACTTTCCCCTTCCATGGCCACAGTAAGCAAAAGTAATGGTAATAGCTTTCATGCCTAGGAGCTCCGCTGCAATCACATGGCCGCAATAGGCGTCTATGGAGATGCCTGCAGGGGGACTGCCTGGGCAGGTCCTACTCTAACAGCCTAATGTCTGCTCTTATGAGATTAACCCACTTACTTGGGGGGAAAAAATCCATCTGGGGCTCTCTGCAGTAATATATATATATATATATATATATATATATATATTTAATAATTTGTGTTTTATAAATTTATATTAATATAAAAAATACACTTGGAATGAAGTTACACAAACACACACACACACACATATATACATATATAAATACACATACACATACACACACATATATATATATATATATATATATATATATACACACACACACATACAATAATTATATATATTGTATGTATGTGTATATATTGTATATATATATATATATATATATCTAACATAAAAGTAATTAATACATTAAATACAAAAATAATATAAAAATTAAACAAAATTATACAATGAAATAATACATATAAATATACAAATAAAAATAATAACATACATATAATTGCATAAATAATTACACAAATATACACATAGCTGCCCAGAAACACCACTGGACCCCAGGGAAAGCGAGAATCCACCCCAGCACTCCCAAAGGTAGGAGGCTGGGGGGGATTGAATTTTTAAAAAAAATAAAAAAAAGTGAGTGTGTTTGTGTGTGTGTGTGTGTGTGTCTGTTAGTAAGTGTGTGTATCTGTTAGTGTGTGTGTTACTATGTGTGTGTCTGTTAATAAATGTGTTAGTATGTGTGTGTGTGTCTGTTTACTGTGTGTCTGTTAGTGAATGTGTTAGTATGTGTGTGTCTGTTAGTGAGTGTGTTAATGTGTGTGTGTCTGTTAGATAGTGTGTTAGTGTGTATGCATGTCTGTTAGTGAGAGTGTGTCTGTTAGTGAGAGTGTGTGTCTGTGTGTGTATGTGTGTTTCTGTTAGTGAGTGTGTGTGTATCTGTTAGTGTGTGTGTTACTATGTGTGTGTCTGTTAATGAATGTGTTAGTATGTGTGTGTGTGTCTGTTAGAGAGTATTTTACTGTGTGTCTGTTAGTGAATGTGTTAGTATGTGTGTGTCTGTTAGTGAGTGTGTGTGTGTGTCTGTTAGTGACTGTGTTACTATGTGTGTGTGTCAGTGAGTGTGTAAGTATGTGTGTCTGTTAATGAGTGTGTATGCATGTCTGTTAGTGAGAGTGTATGCATGTCTTTTAGTGAGTGTGTGTCTCTTAGTGAGTGTAGGTCTCTTAGTGACTGTATGTGTCTGTTAGTAAGTGTGTGTGAGTCTGTTAGTGAGAGTGTGTGAGTCTGTTAGTGAGAGAGTGTGTATGTGTGTCTGTCAGTGAGTGTGTATGTCTGTTAGCTAGTGTATGCGTGTCTGTCAGTGAATGTGTATGTGTATTTAGAAGGTGGGGTGGGGGGATGGGGTGCCTGAGTTTTGTCATGCCTAAGGCAACACAAAACCAGAATACTGGCCCAGCCCTGGTAACAGTACAGAGGAGCATAGGTCTAGGAAATCAGTGCAGACACCAATCCCTGTTAGCATCCCACTGGACCCCAGGGATGAGGTTCTGCTGCAGCTCTTACAGTCTATGTAACAACAGGGAGGCTGTAAAAATAATAATAATAATTTCCAAAAAATAAAATTTTATTTATTAAAATAAAAATTAAGTGTGTGTATGGATGTATTTATGAGTGTGTATATGAATGTGTGTTTGTATATGAATGTGTGTGTGAATGATTCTCTGTGTACATGTGTATTAGTCTGTGTATATGAGTTTGTGTGTTATGTGTGCAGTGGTGGAACTACTGTAGAGAGGGCCCTGGTACAAGAATTTTTTTGGGGGCCCCCTCTAGCGCAAGTATGGTCAAAAGGTAGATCCCCATTTGTTGTACAACTTTGACAATGCTTTTCAAGCTGAGAATCTACCATATAGCCATCCTTGCAGAGATGTGTTTGTGAGCAGTGTTTGTGTTTGAATGTATGTATGTACTTGTGTGTAGTGCTGTGGTGTACTTATGTTTAGAGTTTGTGATTGAATGTGTTTGTATATAGAGTTGACATTTGATTGCTGGTATGTAAACACAGGCTGACACATCCACACTGGCAGGTACACAGGCTGACATATCCACACTGGCAGGTACACAGGCTGACACATATACACACAAAATTTGCATATTTTTAGCCATTCCTCTACTTCCATACTTTTTTAGTGCAGGAGGGGTCCAGTGGCATCTGGCCTAGTTGGATGGGAGTCAGGCTCTCCTTCCTGTCTGATTCTCCCCTCTCCCTCTCCAGAACCAGGGGGCTCGTTCCGTGCTATTGAAGGCCACCAGGGCTGACCGGCAACTGATCAAAGATGGCCCTCTGGTGGCCCTAAGTGCATGGACCACTAGATGGGCCCCCCTGAATTTGCCAGCCCCAGTGCAGCCACTGTGTGTGTTTGTGAATGAGTCTATGTGTATGCATATCAATGTGTGTATCTGTATGTGTCCATGAGTGTGTATATGAATGTATGTAAGTATGTGTGCATATGAATTTTTATAAATGGCAGCGTATATAAGTTCCCTAACAAAAGGAGGTAGGATGGTGCAGAGTGGGGTTCAAACTTTTTCTAAAATGCTACCCCTGTTGCCATGTAACCTCAGCCACCTCTGATCTCCACAACTCCTGACAATTATACTCCCCTCTGTTCACAAACATTCCCTTGACAATTCCTTTCTACCTAAACTTGTTATCCTCCCATTTCCCTTGCAATTTACTTTCTTTTTTGCCATTTTACCTGTTTCTCTTGTGGCTAGAGTGGAAAGGTGTGTGCATTCAAAGTTTGCATACACCACTGCACATCGCTTCTTTACTTCAGTGTACAACCTGTATTATGTAGGATCATGACATTATGAGTTTGATATTGTAACCTTACAGCTACTATACAGGTGTGCAGTGTGAATTAAGGGAGCAGTATGCAGAGGGTTAAAAATGCAGCCTCATCTCCCCATATCTTCCTCCAATGGCATTGCAAATATGCCAACCGAAATAATCTTTCAAGGTATGCCAATCATGGAAATAAGGCACACCATCAGGATTATACAATAAACCCTGAATGCCTCCAGTTTAGCAGTAGATGAAAAACCATCTGGGAGCAATCTAATTATAAAATCCAGTCATTGTTTACATTAAAGGACAACTGTCATTAATTTTACTTCTCATTTTTATTAAAAACGTTTATTAACTAATTATACAGATTTCTTGAGAAAATTTCTTTTTTATTTGGCTGTGCAGCCATGTTGGGTCAAATTCCTTTATTTTCCTTTGTGTCAGAGCCCAGTAGTCTGCAACTTCTCTTTTAGGTTGTTCTATGATTAATCTTCTCACTGAAGTCTTTTAAATGATAGACGTAGCCGTTGGAAAAACACAACCTATTAAAAAAGCTAATTGAGATTGTCAATATTAATTATTGATGATACTTTGCAGGACAGGTTTGGAATCTCACTAATATGGGGGCTTACAGTAAGGTAAGATCCATTCTTTACACTTCTCAGATTTTGGTTTTAGCCCATGTCTCGTTTAATCTTTTTTATCCTCGGCTATATTTGAGTCCTACTTATGCCGAGTCTCATACATCAAAGAAAAACCTTTAAAAAACTATTTAATGAGCTTGGATTATTAGTGAACCCTTTAGTACAGGATACTGAAGAATTGTTTTAGAATTTTCTAAATGTTGATATTGAAATACATAGGGATATAGAACAGGTCCAAACGGTAAACCACCATAATATTGTCAACTATACACTACCAATTTAGTCAAATTAATATGTTTTAATACACTTTTCAAATTCTTTTATATTTTTTACAAGGTTTTAAAATTTCATACTATGCTTAATATTGCAGTGTGATATTTTGATTTTTTATTTAAAAAGCTTATTCAATAACATTTAATTGAGGCCTTACTCTGCATGCTTTACAATTATACAGTAGGCAATATGTAACCAGAAATAATTGACACACAAAATAAATGTTGAAGGTGGTGTACAGGGCCTTGCTCAAAGAAGCTTACAATCTAGGAGGACATTAGATTAAAACAAATATGAGAAAGAATATCATGTTGGAGGGGAGGAGGAATTGATAAATATGATGCTAGTGTCTAGTTTAATCTAGTAAAAGGCAGTGTTTCATTGCTAGCCAGTTACACCTCTAATGATAGTCACTCAGACGGTCATTAAAGGTACTTCCAGTGTCAGTTCTGCACAGTGTGCAGAATTGGCATTCAACATCTCTATACTCTGCATGGAGGCGCTAAATGTTCACGAATTAGATGCATGTGCCATAGACTCAAAATGTTTTCCTATTGGAAAGCATTGGATTGGCTGAGATCATCAATGTTGATGATCTCAGTCATGAAAGGGATACCAGGCGGGTCCAGTCACGGCTAGAAAAAAGGTGAGTAAACCCACAGACAGGGGGGCTGGGAACTTAAACAGCCACTTCAGCAGTATAATGTCAGGAATACTGTACTTGTTTGTATTCCTGATACTGTAGTGTTCCTTTGAGTGCTGACAATGCCTAAAACTCATGTAAATCTATTCTTTAATGATACCATCAAAATGCCACCATTATTGGTGGTTGGTCATACATGATCAAATAAAACACAGCCAGAATAGTTTTTTTTTCTCTTCTCGGTAGATACAGAACTCGGTAGATACAGAACTGTGACACTATTTCCTGTTTACTCATACATTGTATTTGCGTTTTCAGCATCTAGTTTGCTGCTATTATAAGGTACTTCACACCTGGTAAAGGCTTGAAAGGTGTTAGAGGAGATTTGAAAGCACACACTGAATCTGTTACATTATAGATAACATGTACAGCAAGACAATCAGCTGCAGCACTGCAGGGACACAAACGTTTACAATTTAGCACAGTTTAGCATTGCAATTTAAAGGACCACTATAGTGCCCTGAGGGTGCCCCCACCCTCAGGGACCCCCTCCCGCCAGGCTCTAGGGGTGGAAGGGGTTAAATTTACCTCTTTTTCCAGCGCCGGGTGGGGGACTCTCCTCTTCCTCTCCTTCTCCTTCTCGTTGTCATCGGCTGAATGCGCATGCGCGGCAAGAGAACACATTCAGCCAGTCCATAGGAAAGCATTCTCAATGCTTTCCTATGGACGCTGGCGTCTTCTCACTGTGAAAATCACAGTGAGGAGCGCGGAAGCGCCTTTAGCGGCTGTCAATGAGACAGCCACTAGAGGCTGGATTAACCCTATTATAAACATAGCAGTTTCTCTGAAACTGCTATGTTTATAGAAAAAAGGGTTAATCCTAGCTGGACCTGGCACCCAGACCACTTCATTAAGCTGAAATTGTCTGGGTGCCTATAGTGGTCCTTTAATAACTATTTCTTTGAAATGCCTTCAGTGCATTTTTTTTGTAATGTAGAGTTAGGAAGATCGCAAAGTAAACACATTGATTCAGAGCTATACTTTCATGCAAAATCATAGATACAGCTACAATATTTGTATCCAAGGGACCAAAACCATTTGGGGTTTTTTAAAAAGTAAATCAAACTGAGAAATTAGATCCTTTTTATTCAAATTACATTTTCTGTGTGTCTCTCAGCCAGAGGATTTGTCACATGGCTGATGTTTTCCATCACACAGTTATTTGAAATAAATTGCAATGTTAATCCCAAATCATTTTCTGCTTTCAGTTCTCAAGTAAACCTCAGCTGTGAGAGAGTACTAGCTCTGGGTTTCTGACATCAAGCTAAATGCATGTTGTTGTGTTTATCTTCCAGCTTGGGATCCTGTGGCATGTGTTGGAATACTTATATGCTGCCTGCAGTTCATTGCCAGTTTATTGCTTGCAATGTTACATTAAAAGGACACTCCCCTGCCTAATATAAAAACTACAAAATAATCAATTAGTAGATATAACCCCATCAAAACATTGATGCTTTTCATTATGTAATTTTTTAAATTGGAGATAAATCGAAACTATAGTCGCTTGTCTGATTAACAGCCAGGGTAAAATGAGGTGTTACAAGGTTTAGTTTTAAAATTTTATTTTAGAAAGTGTGTGGGGGGGAACTAACTGATAAGGGGCAATATGTATTCCTAACACTACAGTGTTCCTTTAATGTATAAAAGCGCCAATTTCTATTGAAAGAAAAAGGACACACTCTTCACATAAAGTTCTCCAGCAAGCAAAAGTTCATTTAACTTTCTTTTTTACTCATTGTAAGTTGTGTTGCAGAGAGAGACTTTATTTCTTGTTTTTTTTGTGTTTGTTTTTTTTTTTTGGTTGACACAATGGTAAGTTAATTACATTAGCCCAGCATTACTACACAATACTGCCACTTTGTTTTGTTTGCGTTTTAAGTGGGATTATTTTGAAATGTGAAAATAAAATGTTCAGTTAACTCTTACTTTGGTTGTAAATGTACAATCATCCATATTTATATCAGATTTTACACACATTATTTCACTAAAGTGAGAATTCAAGGTAAATTTCAAGTTTAAGGTCAAAATATCCAAATTGAAAAAAAAATAAAAATAAATAAAATGTAATATGTGCTTTCCGCTCAGCTACTCTCGTTTTAAATGTAAAATACACTTTGAATTCTTGAGCAAATAACCCTGACAGTATAATTTTTACATTGAATGCCTAACAGCCACAGTGCAACACCTAACCATTATCTTCTACTAAGAGCAGATAATACAAAGAGAGAACTTGTCCACAAGCAGAAATTAGTAAATGCTCATTGATATACCTGTTTCAAAGACAACTTAAAGGCCTATGTACCCAGTGGCGTACACACGATCCATGGGGCACAGGTGTGAACCCCCCTCCCGGCGCTTTCACCGCGTGGGCCAGGGCTACAACACATGGCAGCGAGCACCTGGTTGCAGGGATCGCAGTGCTGCGATACCTGCGACCATGGTATGTACGCCAGTGCATGCAGATACACATACACTTAAAGGACCACTATAGTCACCCAGACAACTTCAGCTCAATGAAGTGGTCTGGGTGCCAGGTCCCTCTAGTTTTAACCCAGAGAAACTGCTATGTTTACACTGAGGGTTAATCCAGCCTCTAGTGGCTGTCTCACTGACAGCCGCTAGAGGCGCTTCCGTTATTCTCACTGTGAAAATCACTGTGAGAAGGCACTGGACGTCCATAGGAAAGCATTGAGTAATGCTTTCCTATGGGTGGTTTGAATGCGCTCGCGCCTCTTGCCGCGCATGCGCATTCGGAGCTTAGAGGTGGATTGGGGCAGAGAGACCCACAGAGCCAAGGGAGCCCGGCGCTGGAGTAAGGTAAGTGCTGAAGGGGTTTTAACCCCTTCAGCCCAGCGGGAGGGGGGCCACAATAGTGGGGGGGACCTAAGGACTATATAGTGTCAGGAAAACGAGTTTGTTTTCCTGGCACTATAGTGGCCCATTAATGACAAACATTCAGATACACATACAGACAAACAGATACCCATGCAGACCAAGAGATACACATACAGACCCACATACAGGCGCATGCAGACACACAGAGATACACATACATACACACACACATACAAACTCACATACACACTCATAGTGACAGACCCACATACACACTCACTGACAAACATATATACACTCTCACTAACAAACACACACTCACTAACAGACAAGCATACATACACACACACTAGCTAACAGACACACACACTAGCTAACAGACACACACTCAGTGACAGACACACATACACACTCACTTACAAAACATACACTCTCACTGACAAACACACACTCACTAAAATACACCAAACAGACTCACTAACAGACACACACTCAATAACAGACACACACTAACAGACACACAAACTAACACACAACTAACACACTCAGTAACCGACACACACAGTAACACACTCACTGACACACTCACTGACACACAAAAACTTACACACTCACTAGCAGACACACACTAACAAATACACAACTAACACACTCAGTAACAGACACACACACAGTAACACACACACTCACTGACACACAAAACTAACACACAACTAACACACTCAGTAGCAGACACGCACACAGTAACACACTCACTGACACATACACACTCAATTTTTTTTTATTTAATCCCTCAGCCTTTGGGAGTGATGAGTGGATTCCAGCTTTCCCTGGGGTCCAGTGGGGCTGCTGGGCGGCCGGTCACTGCAGGCGGCGAGGGAGCACTGATCCTCCTGTTCAGCTCCCTCACTCGCTGCTTACTGATGCCGGAGCCGAAGTGATGTCATATTCCGGCTCCAGCATTACTGCGGTGTGAGCAAAGGAGCTGGGCAGAGAGAGCACAGGGGAGAATGCTCCCTTGCCCGCCTGCCCGAGGCCTGCCTGCCCGCAAGGTGACGCCACTGCCAGTCTCGGGGGGGCCCTGAGGTGGCCAGCTCCTGGGCCCCCCAGGAGAAGAGGATGGCAAAATGCGGCCGTGCGACCACGGTATATACGCCAGTGTGTGTTCCATCTACGGCCAGTGCAAGGATTCCTGCGCCCTAGTCAAAGATCCATTTTGCCGACCCCTCTTAAATTCAACTACATTCTCTCAGAAGTTTATTCAGTAAACCCTGAATTTCAGTGAATTGGAAACCGAATTGCATAGTTTAACCAAAAACAGCTGAACTTTGACTGTAGCTGGAGAATTCTTCTAAATCATCTATTGTTTTTAATTAGGTTTGATGAGGAGCCCCTTTCCTCCACGGTGCCCAGCGTTTACCCACATCTTTCTCCTTTGTTTCTGTTTCCCAAAGCTTGCAGCCTGTTTCTCTTTATTCCAATAGGATTATTAACCAGAGTGAGAATTGTTGGGAATTCAAAGTGACTTTCTAATTTAATGCCAAAAAACGTAAATGCCCAACAAGTCTCACTTTAGTGAATAACCTTGTAATTATCTTCTGTCATTTTCTCTTCTTTTCTTTTCCCAGTCTATTCATTAAACAATGTGTTGCAATATAACACTTAGGCCAAAACAGAAAAGTTGTATAAAATCATCTCAACTTTTTCCAATCACTATTTAGTGAATAGTGTCTAGGGGAAAGCAGAGAGACCAGTGAGAGATTTAACGAAAGGGAATAGAGCGGGAAGGCAATTAGGAAAGGGATAGAGGGATTGTTGAGGTATTTAGGAAACCGATGCAGACTACGAGACATTTTAGAAGAGACACAGTGAGCAAACATTTAGGGGGAAAAAAAGAAACTGTCTAATATAAACACACACATTCAGTGCATATATCCATAGACACACACTGCCAATACATCCATACACCCCCGCCCCCAGCACACACACACACACTCACTGCCCATTAAATCCATACTGCTAAATACATACATACATACGCACATACTGCCTAATACATACATTCATACACACATAAGGCGTAATACATACATTTTACATTGAATACATAATGTATTGCTTTGATAAATTATCTATTCAATTCATTTGGTGGAATTTAACTTATATTATTGTGCATCTAATTTTTAATAATGGTGGGATATAGTGTATGCTACAATGAACTTGTGTCAAAGTTTCACTGTAAGTAAAACATTTTTTCAATATAATATATAATTATATTATTACGTATTAGAAATATTACTGGTCCCACACTCACTGGCACACACAGTCTCACTGACATAAACACACACACAATGTCACTTACACACTCTCACTGACATACACACAATATTACACACTCTCACTAACATACACACAAAATGTCACATACACACTCTCACTAACACACACACACACAATGTCACGTACACACTCTCGCTGACATACACACACAATGTTACTTACACACTCTCACTAACATACCCTTATCCTCCATATATGCCATACCTGTGTCAATGATATGACTGGAGGAGAAGGGAACCATCCTTCAGCCTACAGATAGCTGCCCTTGTTCATGGAGGGGGGACCAGGAGAACTGTGCACTGTGAGCACAGACTGCTCCCTCCAGAGTGCTTCATGTGTTCACAAGCATGGGGCAGCTGGGATACCAGGTCACATCCTGGCTTCCCTTACCTGCAGCAAGCAGTGTTCTCTGATTGGGAGCTGGGGATTCAGCAAACTCTCTCCCTGAGCAGATGATCGGCAGCAACAGGGTGGCAGAGGGAGCACAGGATATGGCTGCGCTGGGGGATGGCTAAGGAGCCACTCACCCAGCGCTGGGACCCCAGGCTGGAGCAGCCCACTCAGAAACCTCCCTGTGGGCACTTTCTGCAGGACGGTGCCTGAGGCGAAAGCCTTATTCGCATTATGGTAGCGCCAGCACTGGTACCATCCAAAAGAGATCAGTGGTTCATCCTAAACTGTAAATAGGATTAGATTGCAAGAGGCTTATAATGCTTTATATAAAATGTTCTGTATGAAACATAACATATTGGTTGTTTTTATCACCTATGACGTTGCTTTAGAGGTTTGACCTATTTCTATTGACAGCACTGAGGCATTAATCCTAGCAGCCCAGGAACTGGAATAAGAATATAATTGCAATTTTTTTTTTTTAGTATCTACATACAGACTAATATTTTGAGGCTGACAGTGTTCCCCTCAATCCTCCTCGTGGTTGTCCTCGACATGAAACAAGGGAAAACAATTCTGCCTAATAAACCTGGGCAAGATATATCAGTGTTATCTCCATTCATGTCCTTTGCCACTTTCACCATCTCTCTGTTCCATTCCAACATCCATACTTCTCTTTTTAATCCCGTCAGATGCTGTGTACCAGGTCCATTATGGTCCAGTGACTGTATTATTGTTTGTCTGAATACATAAAGACAAACGCACTTTTTTTTTTTTTTTTTAAACTTACAATGTCCTTTTTGGCAAGTAAACTTACCTGAAATCCAGTGCTAGGCAAAACTCCCGCAGGTTCTCTCCATGCCTCAGTCCATTATCCCTGCACTTGTGCTGTCCAATCAAATGCTTCTCATAGAGCAGCGTTGGATTTGACTGTTTCATTGGCTCAGAGCACATGCACATTCACTATGCCGGCAAAGGCATGGGTGTAGGAACCGGGGGGGATGTGGGGGACACATCCCCCCCAGCAAATCATGCGGGGGGACAGGTTATAGAGAAATCCCCCCCAGCTCCGCCGGCCACGGGTGGCTCCATCAGGGAACCGCACGCACTGCAGACTGGGAAGGGGAGCACCTCCCCTTCTGCGCAGGAGCGCCGGATGTCACGTGACTACCCGGCGCTCAGTCTGACACTGCGCCCGCCAGAGGTCCCCTGCTATGTCAGGTAAAAGGGGGGGACAACAGTTTGTAGGGGGGAGAGCAGAGCCGGTCACCTCTGAAAAGAAAAGAAAAAAATAGCTGCCTGAGCATGTTTTGTGTTAATTAATGGAAGGGTTAAAGAAGGGGCAAGGGGGGAGGTAGAAAAATGAATGTAAGTGGTTAGGGAGGCTTCTAATATGGATGGGAGGAAGGGGGGGGAAGAAAAATATTTGGAAGGGGTTAGGGGGTCTACTAATATGGATGGGAGGAGGGGGAAGTTAGAAAAATAATTGGAATGGTTTAGGGGGGCTTCTAATATGGATGGGAGGAGGTAAAAAAATAATTGGAAGGGTTTAGGGGGCTACTAATATGGATGGGAGGAGGGGGAAGGTAGAAAAATAATTGGAAGGGGTTAGGGGAGTACTAATGTGAATGGAAGGGGTTAGTGGGGTACTAATATGCATGGAAGGGGTAGGGGGGGTTAATATGCATGGAAAGGGTAGGGGTGGTTCTAATATTCATGGAAGGGGTGGGGGTGGTTCTAATATTCATGGAAGGGGTAGGTGGGGTTCTAACAGGGCCGGACTGGGAAAAAAATTAGGCCCGGGCATTTTTCAATCAGAGCGGCCCCCTAAGAAGGGGGCGGGGCCAGAGAGGGTGTGTTTTGTCATCACTAATGACAACACGCCCCCTCTCAAAGTGAGCATGTTGGTTCAATGCCCAGAGCCCTGCTGAAGAGCTCTGGCATTAGAAAAAGGCCCTGAATTTGTTCTGCCCAGCGCAAGCAAATGTAATAACATGCTTGTGTTGTGTTTGCTTTTAAATTGTCTCTGGTGTCTCCACAAGTGGGATACCAGAGGACAAAAGGGCCAGGAAAGTGCATGGTGCATATGTTTGGAGCCTGCTTGTGGGATTGCGTGTGTAGAGTGTGGTGTGGTATTGTATAAATAGGTCAATTTAATTTGTGTTTGTGGTGTAATATGTGTGGCTAGGGGCTGTAGAGAGTGTGTGTATAGGGGGCATAGTTTTATAGGGGATGCAGCGAGTGTGTGCATACGGGCTGAAGTGTGTGTGTATAGGTGACGTAGTGTGTGTAGGGGTTGCAGAGAGGGTGTGTTTAGAGAATGTTGTATGTGTTTGCTGACAAGGAATGTAGTGTGTGTGTGTAGGAGATCTACTGTGTAAAGGACCCAGTGTGTGTGTGTGTGTGTATAGAGGATAAAGAGTGCATATAGAGTAAGGGATCTAGTGTGTATCTGGAGCGTAATGTGTGTAGTGGTGCATTGTGAGGGGTGTTGTAGTGTGTGTGTGTGTGTGTGTGTGTGTGTGTGTGTATGTATGTATGTATATATATATATATATATTTGGACTTATTGTATGTGTGAGGGGCGCAGTGTGTGTATGTAAGAGGGGTGCTGTGTGTGAGGGTGTTTTTATCTGCTGTCACATTCTAGGTTTCTAATTTTCATTGTCTGTTAACTCACTGAGGGTTATTTTATATATATATATATGTGTGTGCTGTATATGTGTGGGAGTGTGCTGTGTGTGTCTGGGTGCTGTGTGTGTCTAGGGGGTGCTGTGTCTGGGGGGTGCTGTGTGTGTCTGGGTGCGCTGTGTGAGTCTGGGTGCGCTGTGTGTGTCTGGGTGCGCTGTGTGTGTCTGGGTGCGCTGTGTGTGTCTGGGGGTGCTGTGTGTGTCTGGGTGCAGTGTGTGTCTGGGTGCAGCGTATGTCTGGTGCAGTGTGTGTCTGTGGGTGCAGTGTGTGTCTGTGGGTGCAGTGTGTGTCTGGGTGCGCTGTGTGTGTCTGGGTGCGCTGTGTGTGTCTGGGGGTGCTGTGTGTGTCTGGGTACTGTGTGTATCTGGGGGTGCTGTGTGTGTCTGGGGATGCTGTGTGTGTCTGTGGGTGCAGTGTGTGTCTGTGGGTGCAGTGTGTGTCTGGGGGTGCTGTGTGTGTCTGGGGGTGCTGTGTGTGTCTGGGGGGTGCTGTGTGTGTCTGGGGGGTGCTGTGTCGGGGTGCTGTGTGTGTGTGTGTGTCTGGGGTGCTGTTTGTGTGTGGGGGTGCTGTGTGTGTGTGTCTAGGTGCTGTGTGTGTGTGAGTGCTGTGTGTGTCTGTGCTGTGTGTGTCTGGGGTGCTGTGTCTGGGGGGGTGCTGTGTCTGGGGGGTGCTGTGTCTGGGGGCTTAAATATTTTTTTTTACTAATTAAAAAAATAAAATAATAATTATTATTTCCCCCCCTCCCTTCTTACCTTTATCCTGGGAGGGGGTGGGGGAGAAGATCCGTTCTGCCATGGAGGGAGGGGAGCCGTTCATCCATCCTTCCCTGGTGGCCCAGTGGTGAGAGTGAACTCTAACCTGCAGGTTAGAGTTCACTCTCGCGAGATCTGAATCCCGCGAGAGGACCCGGCGGAGCTGCTTGTTAGAGCTCCGCCGGGTCCTCTCTCCTGCCTCCCTCCCCAGCCGGCGGCCGCATTTCCATGCCTGTGGGCCGGTGAGGGAGATCTTTGATCTCCCCACCGGCCCATGGAGGCACACAGCAGGGCCGGCACTCGGGTAGCGCTGGCCCTGCACGGGCTGGCAGGGGAGATCCTGTGATCTCCCCTGCCGGCCTCGGCCCCACGGCCATCGTGGCCCACCGGGCATTTGCC
>OW240916.1:55698578-55740089 GCA_933207985.1 Pelobates cultripes
GCCTGATGGTGAGTATGTCCGTAAGACCCATCCATAGAGGATCTAATGTGTGTGCTTATGAAATGTAGAGTATAGGGATACCAGTTTGTGTAGGTGATGCAGTGTGTGTGTATTGTGAAAGAGAGAGTTTGTTAGGTAGGATAGGGGCAGAGAAGGGAACAGAAAAAATAAATATATTTTTAATGTTTTGCGTCTTACATCCTCTGTAGTGTATCTCTTGCAAGCCCCTTGTTTGTCTCTTATCCCCCCTCTTTGTATGTCTCCTACATCCTCCCAACCCCTTTGTGTGTCTCCCTCCCGAGCCCCTCTGTGTGTTTCTTTCTCCCCTACCAGCCCTTTTGTGCTTCTCTTTCCCCCCTTCCTTAGCCTCTCTGTGTGTCTTCCACACCCCTGTCCCTTAATTATCTATTTTACTCCCACACATCCCTTGATGGTCTCCTCCCCCTGTCCCTTAGAGCTCTCCCCTCCTTATTGCTCTCTCCTACCCCCTGTCCTTTAGAGCAGTGTTTCCCAACCCAGTCCTCAGGGCACACCTACCAGTCCAGGATTTAGGGATTACCCAGTTGTGTCTAAGGTGTTTTTTTTCTTCTTTGTAAAAACACCTTAGACACAACTGGGTAATCCCTAAATCCTGGACTGGTAGGTGTGCCTTGAGGACTGGGTTGGGAAACACTGCTTTAGAGCTCTTCTTCCTGTACCTTAGAGCTCTCCCCTGCCCCTTAGTGGTCTCTGCTCTCCCCACCCCATTAGTGGTCTCTCCTCTCCCCCTTTGGTGGTCTCTCCTCTCTCCCCACCTCCCCAGGTGGTCTCTCCTTCCCTCTCTCCCCCGACCAGGTGGTCATTTCTTCCCCCTCCCTCGGGTGCCTCCTACCTCTAGTCACTAGTGTAGCGTTTCTGAGCTCCGCTCCGGTCTGCAGTACAAGAGCTTCTGTTTCCTGTACCCTGCCAGACTGAAAGGAAGTGCTTACTGAGCACTTCCTATCAGTCCGGCAGGGTACAGGAAATTGATTCTTCTGTACCACTTCCTCCCAGCTCTGGCATCATCAAAGGGGCCCAGTCACGCTATTAAAGCACTGCAGCGCTGACTGAGCCTCTAAGGAGACATTAGGAATGGGTGGCCCTAAGTGCAAGGGCCACCCAATGGCCCTGCATCAACGTGCGGGCCCCTAGCACCCCTAGAAAAGTGCCGCCAAGGGTGGAATGGCCCCCTAGCTACACCATTGTGGGCAAATAATAAGGAGACAGTGACTGGCTTTGGAAGAGAGTCATGTCAACTATTCCACTCACAGGGTTGTTTAATTGGCTGACCTAAGTACATATCCTGAGTACTCCCAATCAGAAAGATGTTAGTGAAAAGGGAACATGTGGCTAAGGGGCTGGAGTTATAATTTCTGAATATAGTAATAGTGATCTTGGTTCAACTCTTCACCCATCTGTTTCTGCAGTTAATCCAAAAGAAGGTGAAAAACTCAATTTGAAGCAATTTCCATTCTCAAACAAGGAATATTTTACTTCTCGACTGCAGTCATATTTTCCTTGAGGAGATAATTGTGTCTAATGAGCAGATTCTGTGAAACTTACTAAAGTGAGAATTCAATGTGAATTTCAAATTTAAGTTCAAAGTAGCCGAACTGGAAAAATAATCTCCATGTCAGCTATGCTTTCCATTCAAAAACTGTGGCTTTAAAGTTGAAATTAACTTTGAATTAATTTTGACTTATCACTTTACTAAATAACCCTATTAGAGTTAAAAAGCCTCTGAACTTGTCTCACACCCAACACTAACCTTCTTCATTACCTGAAGAAAATCCTATTATTAGTGCATTTATTTATTTAAGTTTCCAACATTTGAATGCGCATTAGATTTGGGACAAATATTGAAATTTTCAGCTGAATTGCGAATTCACACAGGCGAATCCACACAGGTGAATTCCAACAGGCGAATTTCATTCCGGTCGATTTCACACAGGCAAATTTCATTCTGGCGATTTCACACAGGCAAATTTCATTCCGGCGATTTCACACAGGCGAATTTCATTCCTGAAAGAGGGCTTAAGAAAGAATAGACTTAACATGTAATACTAAAATTGAAATACCATCACTTTTACTATGGTATATGGGAATACAGATTTTTACTGTATCACAATGTTGTATAGTAGTATCTTCTTGTATAAATGCACATTACATTCGCCAGCAGAAACATTTTTCAGCTTCCACGTTTCAAACATTGATGTGCGCATTAGATTCAACTAATTGTAGGAACAGCGACCTGATGATGTTTTGTGACAGGCTATATATAGAGTGAGATTGGTTCAGCTTAGAAATAGCTATGAAAAGAATTTCAGGTTGCTATGGCAAGCATGACATCAAGTTGAATGCTAGATTTTTTACCTAACACCGGAAAGCCCATTTATTAGATGCCTGCAGCTCACATATTTTTTCTATACAAAGTTGATGGAAATACAAATATTGCATAACCAAACAATGCAAATAACATGACAAGAAAATGTTAATGAATATGAATCCTCTGTGCTGTAATGCCAATTTAACCCCTTAATGCCGTTACGGCGTTCTATGCCATCCCCATTACAATGGGCTTTAAAGCCGCTGCAGCGGCATAGAAAGCCGTAACGGCTGAAGCCCCCAGGAGCCTCCAGATACTCACCTTCCCGGCGATCTGCTTCGGGAGGACTGCCTGACAGCCCAGGCAGCCCTCCCCCGGGAAAAAAATCAGGCCCCCGGGGGCCATGGGATCGCTCTCAAAGAGTGTGGATCTGCCAGCAGGGAGATTGTCTGGGCTGTCAGACAGTCCCCCTGCTGGTGGGAAGAGCTAAAAAAAAAAAAACACAATTAAACATGTAAAAATAAATTACATGTATATATATATATGTGTAGCGTCAAACGTAGTGTATTTTAAGGTTAATATAAGTACATATATAAGTATTAAAATACACATAGAATGAAGTTACATACATATAAGATATATATAATACATATATATTTTATGTAATATATAATTACAATAATAAATAAATCAATAAAATATTTAAAAAAAATGAATTATATATACATATGTAATTTTATTCTAACTGTATTTTGTTATTAATATATATATATATATAGAAGAGACAAAAGTGGTAAACCGCGCCCAAACAGTGCAAATAATAATTAAAATATATACATACAGAGAATCCTCTAATTAGGAATGTATAAAACCTTCAAGGCAAAAAAGTACAGAACAATAATAGTGCAATATGTCAAGTGAAATAAGAGTATATAAAAGCTTATAAAAGACTCACACACACTTTGCAGAGCTACTCAGAGCTCTGCCGTATAGCGCCTAGATGGTATAATCCCCGTCTCAGGATATCAAGTGATGGTATAATGCGGTATCCAATCCTCCACAGTGGTATATGGAAAGATAAAAATAGAAATAAAATCCAATAGTGTAGTATATCTATTAAAAAGTTTGCAAATAAAGGAAAAATATCCTACTTACAAATTTCAGAGCAAATATCTTGCTCTGGTATAGACAGCATGTGGTGGTATGATCCCCACCAAAAGATATAAGTCAGGATTCAAGATGTATCAGGAACAACAAATAAAGTAGTAAAAACTATAAGCTCTGAGTAGCTCTGCAAAGTGTGAGTGAGTCTTTTATAAGCTTTTATATGCTTATAAATGCTTATAAATGCCCTTTAAATGCTGCAGCCGCCTGAGCGCTCTGTTAAGAGCCTCAGGCGGCTGCAGCTTCTCCTCTCCTCCCCTCCCCTGTAGCGTGGCCGAGCTGCTCGCTAGTCCGCGGTGCCCGGCCGGACTGATAGGAAGGTGCACTTCCTGTCAGTCCGGCCGGTTACAGGAAACAGAAACTCAGCGCGGAACAGGAGTTTCTGTTTCCTGTCACCGGCCAGACTGACAGGAAGTGCACACTCCTTCCTGTCAGTCCGGCCAGCACCGCGGACAGCAGAGCAGCTCGGCCACGCTACAGGGGAGGGGAGGTGAGGGGGGGATTAAGAAGAAGGGGGAAGGGGGAATTAAGAAGAAGGGGGAGGGAGGGGAATTAAGAAGAAGGGGGAGGGAGGAATTAAGAAAAAGGGGGAGGGAGGGGAATTAAGAAGAAGGGGGAATTAAGGAGGGGAGGGGTGGGGGGATTAAGAAGAAGGGGGAGGGATTAAGAAGAAGGGCAAGGGATTAGAAGAAGGGGGAGAGGTGCAGGGATTAAGAAGAACAGGGGGTGGGGAGATTAAGAAGAACGGGGGGTTAAGAAGAACAGGGGGAGTAAGAAGAACACAGAGAGGAGGGGGAAGAGTAAGAAGGACACAGGGAGGAGGGGAGAGAAAGGGAGATGAGGAGAACACGGAGGGGGAGGTGAGAAGAACACAGGGAGGGTGGGGGAGTGAGAAGAACACAGGGAGGGTGGAGGGAGTGAGTAGAACACATGGGGGGAGGTGAGGAGAACACATGGGGGGAGGCTGAAAGAATGCAGGGTTTGGGGGATGAGAAAGGCACAGGGGAGGGTGGGTGGGTGGTGAGAAGTGACTGCTAGTGAAGGGGAGAGACCACTAAGGGGCAGGGAGGCTCTATAGGACAGGGGTCAGGACAGGGGCTCTTTCACACCTCTGGCCCTTACACACATAATGCATCCTATACATACACAAACACACAATGCATCCCTATACATACACAGAAACACAACATGCTTCCCTTACACACAGAGAAGCACACAATGCATCCATTACACACACACACACAATGCAACCCTTACACACAAAGACAATACATCCTTTGCACACATACACAGAAACAGACAATGCAAACCCGTACACACACATGCAAACACACACACTTCTTTTCTTACATACACACAGAAACACAATACATCTCTTACACTCAATGCACACACATACAGACACACACCTTGCATCCCTTATGCATACAAACGCAGATTCACACAATGCATAAACATACACAAGCACACACACTGCTTGCCTCCACTACAAATACACTGCATCACCTACAAACTGGTATCCTATACACTACATACCACTTAAGCACACACATTAGATCTCTACAATAACACATAACACATCCCTACACACTCCTCCTGTGTGAGCGAACTCATGGGTGGAACATGTACTTTTACCTGCATCCCTTATGCATACAAACACAGATTCACACAATACACGCCAAGCTTATACACAAACACACACTGCCTCCACTACAAATACACTGCATCACCTACAAACTGGTATCCTATATACATACCATAAGCACACACACATTAGATCCTCTACAACACATAACACATCCCTACACCTCCACTCCTGTGAGAACTCATGGGTGGAACATGTAGGTGGACTTTTAGGTGGGCCTTATGGGCATACTCACCGTCAGGCCCTAGGACCCAGACCTTGAGCTGTTTAAGGGGCCCCAAAAAATTGAGCTGCTTCCCATTCTACTAGAACTTTGAATTTTGTGACCACAGTTACAAACAGCCTTCAGAGATCCTCTTCTACACCAGACCAGTGGAGCCAAACCACAGCCCATCATCATCCTCATCTGGTTGTAAGTAGGCAATCTAGTATATTATTAGTGACACTAATCTATAATTTACCTCACATTAAAGGGACACTATAGCTTAATTAAGTGGTTCTGGTGTCTATAGCCGGTCCCTGCAGGCTTTTTAATGTAAACACACACTGTGTGCAGCTT
Organism: Pelobates cultripes; assembly: GCA_933207985.1. Taxonomy (NCBI): domain Eukaryota; kingdom Metazoa; phylum Chordata; class Amphibia; order Anura; family Pelobatidae; genus Pelobates; species Pelobates cultripes. Next base: position 55,704,291 of record OW240916.1, read on the forward strand.
TGGCATTAGTTCATATGGCAGATTATATAGGTGGGGCATTGTGATGTCACATGGGGGGCAGCTAATTTTTCCTTTGCCTAGGGCAGCAAAAATCCTTGCACCGGCTCTGATCCTGGGCAGGTGCACCAGTCTACTGGTGACCCACAGGAGGGGAGTGCACTGATTGCACTGCACTCTCCTCCTGTCCAGCCCCATCTTTACCGCAGTGCAAGTGCCCTCTGCCCTAATTTACAGTGGCTCACACTCACAACAAGCAGTGCCTGGAGCCCTTTGCAGAGACGGGAACAAAGAGGTTCTGCGGCAGCTGGCCGTCCTGCAAGCATTACATTAAACAGCTGTTCCCCATGCAGCCACAGGTGGCGCTGTGCTGGGAGAATGTGATTACTCTTCACTTCCTCCCAGCCTACAGCGTAGCGCATGGGAGAGGGAGAGGAGGAGGCATGATTTAATCTTACAACAAATCCATTAAGCAAATCTTTGGGGGGGATCAGCTTTGTTTGCACAGTTTATTGGTGTTTACTCTGATGTCTGTATTAATATTGAGGGATTTCTAAGTAGTAACATCAGTATGTGTCAGCAGGGCCAGCCGTTGGGGTGTGCAAGCTGTGCGGTCACGCAGGGTGCCATGACAACAGAGGCGCCCGGCGGCCAACACAGCTCACAAGTTGGGGACCCCAGCATATTCAATTTAAACGATTCGCTGGTGGTCCACTGGTCCAGCAGTAGGTGCAGTCATATTACATCCTCTCCCTCGTGGTTCCGGCGCTCAGTTAGTGAGTCAGAGCACAGGCACAGAGATTCTCAGCCTGCGCTCTGACAACATTGAAAGTCAGAGCCGTGAAGGAGCGGGTATGGCAAAGAGCTACTGATTAGCATAACATCAATATCCGTTATAAAACCAGGTGGGCATGGATGGTGAACTGATTTGGTGGTGCAATGGGCCACTTGACTGGTTTTGCCCCCCAGGCCTAAGGCTGCCAGCCCTCCCCTGGCAAGCACTATATTTAACCCTGTAACTTTCCAAGACACCATAAAACCTTTACATGGGGAAAGTTAGAGAGTCAAAGATAAGGCATGCATTTAATTTTTTTCATATTGAAATTTGCCAGTTTGGTAATGTTATCTTTGAGACCGTATGGTAGCCCAGGAATGAGAATTACCCCCATGATTTCTTACCATTTTCAAAATTAGTCAAACCAAGGTATTGCAAATGGGGTATGTCCAGTCATTTTTAGTAGCCACTTAGTCACAAACACTGTCCAAATATTAGTTTTTTGCTTTTTCCACACAAAAACAAAAATGAACGCTAACTTTGGCCAGTGTTTGTAACTAAGTGGCTACTAAACATGACTGGACATACTCCATTTGCAATACCTTGGGTTGTGTACTTCTGCAAATGGTATGCCATCATGGGAGTAATTCTCATTCCTGGGCTACTACACGGTCTCAAAGGTAACATTACTAATCTGGCAAATTTTAATGTGAAAAAAAATGAAAAATGGAGTGTGCTATATTTGACTGTAACTTTCCAAAACACCGTAAAATATGTTAATGGGGGGTACTGTTGTACTCGTGAGACTTGCTGAATACAAATCTGTGCATTTTATTGCAGTTAAAGCTAACTGTATTATGACATTTACAGCTAAAATGTCAGGCAGAACTACAAATTTCTTTTAAAAATCTTAATTTCTCAGTTTTTTTTATTTTATTCATAATAAATTATGTTTCATATATGTATAGTTTATGAGAAATTAAAGCCCTGTTTCTCCTGAACAAAATAATATATATTATAAGCGTGGGTGCACTTAACACGAAATAGGTGAATTACGATTGAACAGACATATAGCGCAAATTCCAGTATTTGTTTACATTTTGTTTTGATCAGAACGTGTACTATTGATTCCGTCCTGAAGGGGTTAAAGGTTGAATTTTATTTTTTAAGGATGTTTATTTCAGTGCAACATTTTCTACTTGCTTTACAGCTCATGCTTGCTTCCTCTCTTCTCTTCTAAAATAGTATTAATAAGTATATTAACATCAATATCTATAGGTAGTTTGATACTAATTAAATCTATATTAACATTAAAATAATTCATTTTAAAAGTAAATTAAGTAGTTATAGAATTGTATATCTGTTAAACAAAAGGTGTATCTTCTTACCAAAGTTCACTGTTATTATAAACTTTAAAGGGACACTATAGTCACCCAGACCACTTCAGCTCAATTAGGTGGTCTGGGTGCCAGGTCCCCCAGGTTTTAACCCTTCAGATGTAAACAGAGTTTCAGAGAAACGGCTTTGTTTACATTGCAGTGTTAATCCAACCTCTAGTGGCTGTCTTCCTGACAGCCGCTAGAGGCGCTTCTGTGACGCTGGATGCTCGGTCTTGCCGCGCATGCGCATTCCGCTCCACTGGATAGCTGACGTCGGCAGGTGAGGATTAAGGTAAGTAACTGAAGGAGTTTTAACACCTTCAGCTCCAAGGAAAGGGGGACCCTGAGGGTGGAGGGGTCTTAAGGATGATATAGTGTCAGGAAAACGAGTTTGTTTTCCTCATACTATAGTGATCCTTTAAAGCAGTGGTTCTCAAACCAGTCCTCATGGCCCACCAACAGTCCAGGATTTATGTATTGTCCTGTTTTATTCCAATGGAGATACTAACAAAACATGGACTGTTGGTGGGTCTTGAGGACTGGTTTGAGAACCACTGCTTTAAAGCATTCACAAACTTACACACAGATCTGCATTTACAAATTATGCCTACATATGCAGTTACTGTGCTGTTGTTTTTCACGTAGAAAAAAAGGCATTTTCATGTATTGAATTATATGATATAATAAATATATGGAAAAACCCACTGTGAATGTTGGTTGCAGTTTTATGCATAAAAGTGCAGTAGAGGACTACAAAACAGATTTAAATTTCAAAAAATGCTAGAAAACGTGAACTTACACTTAAGTATATAAAATGTATACTTTACTTTAGAAAAACGAAATCTCAATGGTGATATTACATGTTAAACTATACATGACCACTGCAAATAGCTCTGTTCTAATTTGCTCTTTAATAGGACTGCACAAAAGACAATAGATCACTCAATTATGTTAAAAAAAAATTGCAAATTTTTAGCCAACCATGGGAAAGCATTGGATTGGCTAAAATTGGCAAGGAGGCGGGGCCATTGGATTGGCTAAAATTGGCAAGGGGTGGAGCCAAACACCGTTTTGGCCAATCGGCACCTCCTCATAGAGATGCATTGAATCCATGCATCTCTATGAGGAACATTCAGCGTCTCCATGCAGAGCGTGGGGACGCTGAATGGCAGGGCTGCTTACTGTGCAGCCCTGAGCCAGGAAGCCCCTCCAGTCGCCATCTAAGGAGTGGCCCCTTGGAGGTGTCCCTAGGGGCAATGTAAACTCTGCCTTTTTTTCTGAAAAGGCAGTGTTTACATGAAAATGCCTGAAGGGAGCTATTAAACTCACCAGAACAACTACATTAAGCTGTGTAGTTAAGCTTTAACAATGAAGCCATGTCATGAAATGAATGGAGAATTTAAACACTTATTACTATGCTGGTTACTATGCTGGTTACTATTACTGTACTGGTTATCCTGGTAGAAGAACCCTAGGTGGCAGCAAATAAATACTTAATGTAACAAACAGTTATATCAAAAGTGGTTAGCAGCAACATAGCAATAGAATTATAATGCAAACAAAAATATTCTGGGACAATGTAATAATGTTTAAATTCCTTTTTTTAAGAATGCCTAGTAAGTTAGTCCTAGGAAATTTCTTCTACATATTTTTCTATTTGGAACTTACTGACAACAGATCCGGGCCCTGGGCCCATGTCATATCCACTTTAGAATCAAACAAATATGCATGAGTTTATTCACTTAACAGTTAAAAGTAGTGAATTGAAAGACAAATTGCACAATGTATTTATTTAGTTAAAGTTAGCTTTAGTCACAGCTTGGCTATTTTAAGTTGCACCTTGTGATTCAGTTTTTAGTTCATGACATAATGAAAAGAGGTAAGTGTGTGTGTCTGTGTGTGTGTGTGTGACTGCCTTTGTGTTTGTGACTGTCTGTCTGTGTGACTGCCTGCCTGTGTGTGTGACTGTCTGTGTATGACTGCCTGCCTGTGTGTGTGACTGACTGCCTGTTTGTGTGACTGCTTGCCTGTGTGTGACTGTCTGTGTGACTGTCTGTGTGTGTGTGACTGTCTGTCTGTGTGACTACCTGCCTGTGTGTATGACTTGTGTGACTGCCTGTTTGTGTGACTGCCTGCCTGTGTGTCTGTCTGTCTGTGTGACTGCCTGTGTGTGTGACTGTCTGTCTGTGTGACTGCCTGCCTTTGTGACTGTCTGTGTGTGACTGTTTGTGTGACTGCCTGCCTGTGTGTGTGTGACTGACTGCCTGCCTGTGTGACTGCCTGCCTGCGTGCGTGTGTTTGACTGTCTGCCTGCCTGTGTGTGTGTGTGGGACTGTCTGCCTGCCTGTGTGTGTGTGTGTGACTGCCTGCGTGTGTGACTGTCTGTCTGTGTGTGTGACTGTCTGTGTGACTGCCTGCCTGTGTGTGTGTGTGACTGTCTGACTGCCTGCCTGTCTGTGTGTGTCTGCCTGCCTGTGTGTGCGTGACTGCCTCCCTGTGTAACTGCCTCCCTGTGTGTGTGTATGACTGTCTGCCTGTGTGGGGGGGACGCCGTGAAGACTTTTCGCACAGGGCACCTAATGACCTAAGGCCGGCCCTGGTTGTACTTTATGCAACACATAATGAAGAATTGCCATGGAATTAAAAACGTGAAAACAAAAGTTTTGCTTGAAAATAAGCTGGACTGAGAATTTTTCCGGTTCAGTTATTTTTTTCCATAACATGCAATCCTTGTCTGTTCAAAACTGCAATGTGTTTGTGCACATTGCAGATATGTCTTTGTCAGTAGAGCAAGTTTGTAAATGTGTGCATTTTTGTAGCTTCTCAATGTGTCTGAAGGGTTATATGAAGGGTTATATTTGTGTATAGTGTAAAGATTTGTTTATGCAGTGTTGTATGTGTAGTGTATTGTCAGTATATTTGTAAATGCTGGAATATATGTGTGTGAATGATATATTGGTGATTTTTACCAATATGTGTAAATGCAGAGTGTAATTGTGTGTGTGTGTGAAAATAGTGGTATGTCAGTGAGGAGTGTGTGAATTCAACAATGTATTTTAGTAGACACCACTGTGGGATTCTTCTTTCAGTTTATTTCTCCACACCTCCAGGGCCACCTTTAACCCCTTAAGGACACATGGCATGTGTGACATGTCATGATTCCCTTTTATTCCAGAAGTTTGGTCCTTAGGGGGCTAAAGGCAAAAGGGGCAGCTGCCCCGGGCCCAGTCATTCCTGGAGGGCCCAAAGCAGCTGCCCCTTTAGCCCACCGGCCACCGTGGTGCATTTGTATGTGTGTCTGTGTATCTGTTTGTATATATGTGTGTTTGTGTATCTGTTTGTATGTGTGTTTGCATGTGTGTCTGTATCTGTGTGTCTGTATGTGACCCTGTGTATCTGTATGTGTTTCTGTGTATCTTTGTACCTATGTGAATCTGTGTGTCTCTGTATCTGTTTGTCTGTATGTGTATCTGTGTGTCTAAATATCTGAATTGGGCAAGCCTTATATTGACCCTGTAACCTTCCAAAACACCATAAAACCTGTACATGGGGGTATTGTTATACTCGGGAGACTTTGTGAACACAAATATGAGTGTTTAAAACAGTAAAACATATCACGACGATGAAATCACCAGTAAAATTGCAGTTTTTGTGTAAAAAAAAAATGCAAAAAACAAATATGAACGCTAACTTTGGCAAGCGTTTGTGGCTAAGTGGTTACTACAAAAGACTGGACATACCCCATTTTGAATACCCTGGGTTGTCTACTTTTACTAATGCTATGGGGTTAATTTTTATTCTTGCGCTGCTATATGGTCTCAAATGCAACATAGGCCCAGCAAACCAATCTGGCAAATTTCAATGTGCAAACATGGAAAAGGGGAAAGCCCTACATTTGACCCCTGTAAGTTTGCAAAAAAAACATAAAACCTTAACATTGGGGGCACTGTTGTACTCGAGAGATGTTGCTGAACACATATTGGGGTGTTCCTTGTTAGTAACACATAACAGGAACTGAGAATCCATGCCTAAAGTACAATGTGAGAGAAAAATAACACAAAAAAATGACTACCCAAAAGTTTGACAAAGACTGGTGTTAGAATTAGTGCATGGAAAGTGTAAAATACCACCATTTGAAATACACTAGGGTGTTTACTTTTCAAAAATATATGGTTTGATGTGGGTAAATTACATTGGCCGGCTTCAAAAATGTCCCAAATAGGACATGGGTGCATGATGACCAACTGTGAAAATTCCAAGTTGAAAAACTGGAATGCGCACCCTCCAAATAAGATCTTTTAGCCCCCAGAGAACCCGACTGTACTCAGGAGATGTTGCTAAACACATATCGGGGTGTTCTTTAGCAGCAACCCTTAAAGTTCTCCGTACATGTATTCTTAAATTGCTATGTGTGTCAAAAAAATAACCAATAATTTTTATATTTGTTAAATTTGGCATAGATTGGTGGTAAAATGGTTGAATGAAAGGTCGTAAAATGGTTGAATGAAAAGAGTCAAAATGCCCCATGTTTAATACCTTAGGTTGTCTTCTTTTAAAAAAATATATACATGTGAAGGGTTATTCAGAGATTCCTGACAGATATCAGTGTTACAATGTATTTTGGGGAAAAAAATGTTCTGGAAATAGCAAAGTGCTACTTGTACTTATTGCCCTATAACTTTAAAAAAAAAAAAAGCTAAGAACATGTTAACATTGGGTATATCTAAACTCAGGACAAAATTTAGAAACTATTTAGCATGGGTGTTATTTGGCGGATGTACATGCGTAACAGATTTGGGGGGTCAGAGTTAGATAAAATGTGTTTGTTTTTTAAAAGAAAATTCATTATATTTTATAATTTTTTCATAGTAAATTATATGATATGATGAAAATAATGGTATCTTTAGACCATTTAGTCGCAAGAAAAACGGTATATAATATGTGTGAGTAAAGTAAATGAGTAAGAGGACAATTACAGCTTAACACAAACATGCAGAAATGTAAAAAGAGCGCTGGTCCTTCACGTTAAGAAAATTTAAAAACTGTCTGGTCACTAAGGGGTTCAAAACTGTTTACTTGCAACACCATGATTGCTAGTAACTTGGAGGGAAGCAACTCAGAAGGGCTAGCTGTGTCAGGATGAGCTGTGGGGTGAATAGAGCCCACATTCACTAGAGGGAAACGCTCTACATTTAAGGGTTGAGTACTTTGCTTTCATGCCTCTATTTGTATAAATATGTGTGTCGATAAAAGCTTTACATAGAAATAGAAACACTGACCATAAAAGTAAGTAAAAAAAAAAAAAGGTTACATCACAGTTGCTATAGTAACTGGTCTGTACATTGAGATACTGGATTAAGCACTGATCGCTACAAGCTTTTTCAGTCCTCGAGTGCAAGTCTCTCAAGATAATGTGTGTGTATATATGTGTGTTTATAACTAAACCCCCATTATTTTTGCCTAGATTAGTTTTTAAAAAAACTAATAAAATCTTTCAACATTGAAGTTGCTGTTTAGTGGATAGGTGAGTGCGCTGGATCTTGTGTTTTGTATTATTTGGCCCCCAGCAGCACCCCCATTTATGCATGTTTAGGTGAGTGCAGCCAACCCCCCCTTGTTTCATATGTATATATTTGGGAGTCTAGCCAACTCCTTGGTTTTGCACCCCTCCCTGTCACAGGTGCCTCATCCCAGGGCCCTATTTAGCCTTGTACTGCAGAGAGCCCCAGATGGAATTTTTTTCCTCAAGTAAGTGGTTAATCTCATAAGAGCAGACATTAGGCTGTTAGTGTAGGACCTGCCAAAGATGGGGTACATTGACGTTGTGGCAGGCTTATGCAATGTATGATCATATAATGTAACTAAACCCCCATTATTTTTGCCTAGATTAGGTGTTTTTAAAAAAACTAATAAAATCTTTCAACATTGAAGTTGCTGTTTAGTGGATAGGTGAGTGCGCTGGATCTTGTGTTTTATATATATATATATATATATCTTTTCGTAATTATTGAAATTATGCAACAGTTTGCAAAGTTCTAATTTACATTTGAGATTTCATTCATATAGAAATGCTTAGTTAGCATGTTAATTTGGGATGTACTGCTGTATGTTGCACAAATAATGTGAACAAGAGCACATTTTTATAATTAATATAGCTGTGGCTATTTACATTGCTTAATACTTTTGCAGGATGGTAACACTGTCATGCCAACACATGCTAGAACCGAATTGATTTGTCCAAAAATAATAGTTTTCTATTAGGTAAGTCGGGTTTTAGTTCATATGACACTTTTCATATGACACGGTTCTGACAAATTTCGTCCATGCAATTGTTTTGGAAAAAATTATTTGGATGAACCAAAATGGAGTGAACATGCTCTTAATGGTGTACTGTAATTTATATGCTTATAACATATACAGTTGTGCTCAAAAGTTTGCATACCCTTCAGGATTGGTAATATATGTACCATTTTTAAAGAAAACATGACTGAACAGGCAAAACACATTTTTATTTCTTATGGTATACATATTCAACTGTAGGTTATAACAGAATGGCACAATTATAAAACAAAACATGGCAACAAAGAAAACAATTAAATGACCCCTGTTAAAAAAATGTCTGCATATCCTTAGTTCTTAATAATGTGTATTGCCTCCTTTAGCATCAATGACAGCATGCAGTCTTTTGTAATAGTTGTCTATGAGGCCCCTAATTCTTGCAGGTGGTATAGCTGCCCATTCATCTTGGCAAAATGCCTCCAGGTCATGCAAAGTCTTTGGTTGTCTTACATAAACCGCATGTTTGAGATCTCCCCAGAGTGGCTCAATGATATTAAGGTCAGGAGACTGAAGGCCACTACAGAACCTTCACCTTTTTCTGCTGTAACCACTGGAGGTCACCTTCATTGCTGGAAAGTCCCATGCACAGCCTTCATGTAGAAGAATGCAAATTGTCTGCCAGTATTTTCTGATTACATGCTGCATTCATCTTGCCATCAATTTTCACAAAATTTCCAATGCCTTTAGAGCTCTCCCCTCCCACCCTCTTCCCCCAAAAAAAACATCAGTGAGCCACCACCATGCTTCACAGTGGGGATGGTATTCTTTTTACTATAGGCTTAGTAGACCGCTCTCCAAACATAGCGCTTTTGGTTATGACTATAAAGCTTTATTTTGGTCTCGTTACTCCAAATTACAGTGTGCCAGAAGCTGTGAGGCATTTCAACTTGTTGTTGGGCATATTGTAACTGGGCTTTTTTGTGGCATTGGCACAGTAAAGGATTCTTTCTGGCAACTCGACCATGCAGTTCATTTTTGTTCAAGTATCACTGTATCGTGCTCCTTGAAACAACCACACTGTCTTTTTACAGAGCCGTCTGCATTTCTACTGAGATTACCTGTGAGTTGTTCTTTGTATCCTGAACAGTTGTGGCTGAAATCTTTCTTGGTCTACCTGACCTTGACTTGGTATCAAGAGATCCCTGAATTTTCCATTTCTTAAATGATTAAATAGTACTTTATGATTAAATAGGCTTTGTGTCAGGATCCTATCCTGATGACCAAGAATTATGTTTTGTTTATTCTGTTTCTTTAAAACAAAGTTCCTGTACTGACTGTTTTACCACTAGTGGCCTCCCTTGCCTCTAGTTTGAAACTTACCTTCATCAGCCTCACCTGTCTGGATTAATTACAATTCGTACAAAAGGATACACCCTGCTCACAACAGTGCCTTTACAAGGAAGTTGATGGTCATCCAGAAAGACTTCTGTTCCTGGATCCTGTAATCGTTCCTATGGACTTACTTTCTTGCTACATTTCTATGTGAAAACCAACCTGATCAATATTATCAACCTTTTAATAACCAGCACCATACCAGCTTACATAGTTACATAGTTACATAGCTGAAAAGAGACTTGCGTCCATCAAGTTCAGCCTTCCTCACATTTGTTTTTTGCTGTTGATCCAAAAGAAGGCAAAAAAACCCAGTTTGAAGCACAATTTTGCAACAAGCTAGGAAAAAAATTCCTTCTTGACCCCAGAATGGCAGTCAGATTTATCCTTGGATCAAGCAGTTATTACCCTACATTGAAAGATTATATCCTTGAATATTCTGTTCTTTGCAAGTATGCATCTAGTAGCTGTTTGAACATCTGTATGGACTCTGATAAAACCACTTCTTCAGGCAGAGAATTCCACATCCTGATTGTTCTTACAGTAAAAAAAACCTTTCCTTTGCCTTAGAAGAAATCTTCTTTCTTCCAGTCTAAACGCATGGCCTCGTGTCCTATGTAAAGTCCGGTTTGTGAATAGATTTCCACACAATGGTTTGTATTGGCCCCGAATATATTTGTATAATGTTATCATATCCCCTCTCAGGCGACGTTTTTCTAAACTAAATAGGTTTAAATTTGTTAACCTTTCTTCATAGCCGATATGTTCCATTCCTTTTTATTAATTTTGTAGCCCGCCTCTGCACTTTTTCTAGTGCCATAATATCCTTCTTTAGAACAGGTGCCCAAAATTGCACAGCATATTCAATATGGGGTCTTACCAGTGATTTATAAAGAGGCAAAATTATATTCTTGTCCGAGAATGAATGCCTTTTTCATGCATGACAATACCTTACTGGCCTTGGCCACTGCTGATTGACATTGCACATTGTTGCATAGTTTGTTGTCTATAACAATTCCCAAGTCCTTTTCATGTGTTGTTATCCCTAATTCGCTTCCATTAAGGGTATACGTTGCTTGTGTATTCTTTACGCCGAAGTGCATAACTTTGCATTTTTCAACATTAAATTTAATCTGCCATTTGAGTGCCCAGTCCCCCAGTCTATCTAAATCCCTCTGCAGCAAAGTAATATCTTGCTCACATTGTATTGTTTTACAAAGTTTTGTGTCATCTGCAAACACTGAAACATGACTTTCAATGCGGTCTTCAAGATCATTTATAAACATGTTAAATAGAAGGGGTCCCAGAACAGACCCCTGAGGGACACCACTTGCCACCTCTGTCCAGCTTGAAAATTTACCATTAATGACAACTCTTTGTACTCTGTTTTTAAGCCAATGTTCTACCCAAGAACAAGCATTTTCATCTAGACCGATTTCCTTGAGTTTGAACACTAATCTATTGTGTGGAACTGTATCAAATGCCTTGGCAAAATCCACTCTTCAATCCTGCTTCATTTCCAAACCTGCTCAATACCAGTCTGAACTACGCAACTATCCTGCTTTATCTTGCCAACCTTATTTATACCATCCTGATCCACACAACTGTCTGAATTATACCAACTTGCATAACACCAATCTGGACTTTGCTACAAAGTAATATTGCAAGGTCAAGGTGTTATTTTCCTACTTGATCAGTATTCCTTCAAACAGGGGGCTGATTCACAAGTTCTTATTTTCCTGTAATCTTGAAAACCTTATTGTTCTGTTCTGCTTTATTTGTCTTTCTATTTCAACCTATACTTTTATCTTCTTAGGTTTTCTTATTATTTACTTACATCCTGTTTATAACCTATTTGGGGCATATTGCCTAAACCCCTTTCTTTCTGTTCTCTCTCTTTCCTATAATTTTGTTTATAGGATTTCCAGTTACTTTAATATGTCCAAACTCACAAGTAAAGATCCTGATGTTAACTCTGGCCAAAGTCTCATATCTGACCTGCTCAAGACCATGACACTTTGGATATATTTTTATATCCTTTTCCATCTTTATAAAGTTCCATTACCTTGTTACGCAGGTCTTATGACAGTTCTTTTCTGCTCCCCATGCCTCAGTACCTAGCCTGCTCAGTGCATCCACGTGAGAGCTAACAAACTCATTGACTATTTATACACAGACACTAATTGCCATTTTAACCTGTGTGTGTCACCTTGTGTGTCTGTAACAAGGCCAAACATTCAAGTGTATGTAAACTTTTGATCATGGCTATTTGGGTGATTTCTGTTATCACTATGATTTAAAAAGGAGCCAAACAACTATGTGATAATAAATGGCTTCATATGATCACTATCCTTCAATAAAACACATATTTTTGCATAATCAGTCATATTTTCCAAATCAATACCAAAATTTCACAATTTTTGCTAGGGTATGTAAACATTTGAGTACAAATGTATATTTGATTTACCGTTTGGTTTACAGATCCACATCTGGAAGTCTGATCCATAAAACAAAAGATACAGCTTGTCCGTGGCCTATATCATTTGTTTTGTTATTTATCCACATAGTGTTTCTGGGTTGCAAAATTGAAGATTATGCTAGCTTTAGTGTACTAATAATCTTAATTTTAGTAATGACAGGAGGCAAGTATTTTGCATAATCTCTCTTTACTAGCTCCACACAGCAAAGAAACATAGAAAAAAAGAACCAATCACAAGAGAGTAGGATGTAGATGAGGTATAATGACCTAATCAATTCCTCTTTCAGAAAGCGACATCAAGCAGAAGCAAACATATAACAAGCAATAACAATAACTCCTAAATCCAATATCCGAAGGAGCAAACTTCCCGTGAATGCCACACAAACAACCAAAATGTCTTCAGGGACGAATCAAACTGAAAAGAGAATTTGTGACAGGTTTAGACACATAGTCATGAACGTGGAAATCCAAGTAACACACAGTATACATTATTCAATAGTAAAAAATTATAAACTACAGTCTGACAACGGAACAAGAATCATATAAAACTCCAATGACAATTCCTTACCAATGGAAATAAAATCATCCATTTAAACACAAAACATTAAGAGCCCAACCAACCTTAGACCAGTGATACATATAAAGAAAGCAAACAGAAAGGGTGGGATAGCAAAGCAGGGTGGGGAAATACTCGCCTCCTGTCATTACTAAAATTAAGATTATTAGTACACTAAAGTTTTACAACATGACAGGAGGCTTCATATTTTGCAATATAGAGACATAGACCATCGGGAAATAAGGAAAAACATCCACTTTGCAAATCTGGTACATGACGGAAAAAACTCCAGACCAAGCATAAAAGTCCGTCAGCAGATGCCCAGTCCTGTAGACAAACGGAAAATGATCTCCACGTCCCATAAGCTGGAGGTGGCTGTCACTGGGTAGTTGGTACACATGAGGATCCTTGCCCATCGGGAGTCCCCTTCTGAACTCACCACATAATGGATCGAGGTTCCATTCCAAACACCAACCTGACTGGGAATGCCCAGATGGAGAGGCAGCATCATCTTGTCCCTAATGCCCAGATGGAGAGGCCCACGAGTCTCCTAAGAGGTCCCCAGCAGCCTTCGATAGTTCGCTGATCTGCCAAGAACCCCAGAAAGAGTCCAGGCCACCAGGATCAGCTTACCCTCCAGGAATAGAAGATGTGGATTCCCCTTCGAGTCCATCGGGTATGAATGTAGAGTCGGGTATGAATGTAGAAGGAGATCATCCTCACCGGCCAGTCCCCTAAGGTCCGGGAAACAAGGTTGACTCCGTCACAGCAGGATGGCCAAGGCAGTGTTACTCGCTGACACAGAGGTGATGGAGAATCCTCGCAATCATTGCGAAGGAGGGAAAAGCATACGCCCCCGGGGAGGCCAAGCTGGCAGGAATGCTACCACCATTGTGCACTCCGGATCTGGCAGCCAATCGAATAACACTGAATTCTGGTGGTCCCTCTGAAGACTTGAGAACCAATCTGTGTTGAGATGTGTCTCCCCTGGGAGTTAGTCCGCCCTCGGGGAGATCCTGCAAGGAAGGCAGAAATCGAAGATGCCTTTCATGATGTCTGATAGGAGACGGGAGCTGGCTCTGTCCAGGCAAATGATATATCTGACTGTCGACGCTCTGTCCATCCGGAGTTGGATGCAACAAATGGAGAACTCTTTTACCAGTCTATGGATAGTGAAGGACCCCACCTAGAATTCCAGGCATTCAATGTGAAGGGAGAATTCCTGAGTTGTGCACACACTTTCTGTGGGTGTGCTCTCGCAGGTTGTCACCGCAGCCCCACAAGCTGGTATCAGACTCCAGAACGAAGTCCGGTTGGTCATAGGGGTTCGCCTGAGGAAACCTTAACAGGAAGTGCTGCATTTCCTGGTAACGTAGCGGGTCTAGGAAGATAGCTGGATGGAGGAGGGCAGTAGCCCACATTCCGTGCAAGTGTGTAGAGGGTCACTGTGTTGCAGTGGAGTATTGTGCGAATTTCCTTGGGGATAGAGGAGACCTTTGAAGGGGAAAGCTTTAGTATGCAAAACACGGAGTCGATTACGAATCCTAAGAAGTGGACCATCCACTATGAAACACAACGATTCCAGCCGGACCACAGAGAATCGCGAATGTTCACGCAGTCTTGAATTCTCTAAACCGAACAGAAGGATATCATCCAGGAAAATAATGCAACGCATTCCCCATACGTAATTGATCACTAGTTTCAGTAGTTTCATGAAGGCCCCAAGGATCTGAGCTGAGAAGGCAGGTGAAGTGCAAAGGTTGATCGCGTCACAGGAAACATAGAGAACATCGCAAAGAAGGGCGGAAAAGGATCGACAGGAAGTGTCTTCATATCCAGTTTTGCAAGCCAGTCACCTACGTGAAAAAGGTGCCTTATTAAGTTTGAATGCCTTCCACCTAGAAGCAATGGTATCTCATTTGGCCGTTGTAGAAAGTACAGTTGATGCTAGCCCAGGGACGCTTACCTGAGGAAAACAGGATCTAGTGCATCTGCGCGTTCCGTGTTCTCTGTTCGATCATCTGGAGTACCAGAAGGTTGTCTATCACCCACTTCGGGTAAAGAGTTTGCGATCGTGAGGTACAGGGGTCAGATGGCCCAAAGTGATTGGCAACATGACCCCGCTGTAGACCAGTCCGGTAGAACACTTCCTAGGGAGTTTACCATGTAACATCTTCCTTATGGAGGTTTAGGTCTTGATGAGGGAAGCGGGAACAAAAACGTGTGTAATAAGCTCCCTCAGGAAAGAACGTGCCTTGTGCCTGGGGTCCCAATGTTTTGGCACCCACAGGCGTCTGTGCCACTCTAGAGGCTTGCAAAGCCACAGGTGCATAAAGTTGGCCAGTCTCTCGAACCTGGATGACGGATGTTGTAGGTTACACAGCCATTGACCAGTAGGATCCAGGATCGCTTCCGTGTCTGCTTGGTCAGTGCGAGGCATCGTCACCCTCAGCTATCTGGGGCTCACCCAAAAAAAACCTGTACATGAATGCGGAGCCATATGTGGATTCCGAACCCCAGTCGTCGTCAGACCACGATGCCTCCGTGTGCCTTTGTTCCATGATGGACAGATAATGTTGCAGCCCTCAGCCGAGAAGGGGTCTAACCATGGGTTCAGGGCAGGTGCCGGAGTCGGCATACTGCGTTTGGCGGGGGCTTTGTCCTTAGACCGTAGAGGTCTAGTGTCTTCACAAGGCATCAGAGTCCACCCCTTAGTGGCCGATACCTGTGAGGGGACCAGCCCTCTTGTCAGTACATTTGAGAGTGTTTTCTCCATGAATACAGCCACCGTTCTGTGTATCATGACCTGAAATTCCACAGGTTTATCCAAGGAATCTTAAATATATATTAAGACATTACAATAAATTGGAAATTTTAGATCATACAGACCTATAGGGACTTCTTCCTGTCCCCTGGGCTTTTGCCCATAGGCTACTTTTTTCTTTTAGTATATCTATCTTTACAAAGTAATGCGCAACCAGGCTATATGACATGCAATTATCTGATTTCAGTAATAATTTTTTTTAAAAACCCATACAGTCAAATAAAGACAAGTTTACAAAGGACACTCTAGAGGTAGAGGCTAGAGATTATCCCATTTAATTTATTTTACAGACTACTCCAGTCCTAGTGTTTTTTTTTTTTTTATGATAGACAAGATTGCATGACTATGTATGTGTGTAGAAAGGTGCAAGGATGCATGACTGGAAAATAATATGTGGTTTTAGTCCAAGTTGTACGAGGCAATTGTTGGATGGTTTACAGTTAGGCAGTTCAGCAGTAACCACAATTTGAGCTCTAAGGCACTGTGATTGTCATGGGTGCCACTCACACAAACTTTTTTTTTAACTGACAATTGATAAACTCTCATTGATCACTCAGCTTAAAACCCTGGGCTAGGGTTAATGTTAGTGCTATTGGGTCAGAGCTAAGAGTTAGGGTTAGGTTTAGGGCTAATGTTTTGGGTTAGGATTAAAGGTATTCTATAGTGTTAGGAATACAAATCTCTATTCCTAACACTATAGAGCCCTTGGGTCCAACCTCCTCCCTTGTGGCCCCCCTATTCCACCACCCGGGACTGCAAAAGTTAAAATATCATTTGATCATGTACCCGATTCTGCACTCTACCTCCTCCAACATCTGGTGGGGGGGCTAATGCACATGCGAGTGCATTAGGCACTCCATTGAAGCAATGCTTTCCAATGGGGATTTTACTGATGCTGGATGTCCTCAGGCAGAGTGTGCAAGTCCGTTAGAAACCAGGAAGCACGTTAAGTGGCTGTCTCATTGACAGCCACTAGAGGCATTCTTAGTCCGGCAATATAATTATTGCAGTCTCTCAAAAACTGCAATGATTGACATTGCATGACTACGTGGGACTGGCTCACTGCACCCAGAATGCTTCAATGAGCTGAAGTGTTCTGGATGACTAGAGTGTCCCTTTAAAGGGTCACTATACGGTCAGGAACACAAACATGTATTCCTGACGCTATAGTGTTAAAACCATCATCTAGCCCCCCCTGGGCCCCTCATGCCTCCCTAAATATGGCAAAATCTTACTGTATTCAAGCCTGACGCTGTAACTCTGCATGCTGTTTGCCTCAAAAAAACAATCAGTCTGCTGACATCATCAGAAGTGGTAGCCTGATCCAAGTGCAGTGCTTTCCCATATGATTGGCTGAGACTGACAAAGAGGGGCAGAGCCAGCATGATTCAAACACAGCCCTGGCCAATCAGCATCTCCTCATAGAGATGAATTGAATCAATGAATCTCTATGAGGAAAGTTCAGTGTCTGCATGTAGAGGGTGGAGACACTGAATGTTTGGATGCATTTTAGGCAGCCATGACCCAGGAAGGATCTGTAACAGCTATCTGAGGAGTGGCAAGTGAAGTTATCACTAGGCTGTAATGTAAACACTGCATTTTCTCTGAAAAGACTGAAGGTAATGTTTCTACTCACTAGAATAAATTCAATAAGCTGTAGTTGTTCTGGTGACTATAATGTCCCTTTAAATCTAAGCCTAGTGGTAGGGTTAGTGTTTATTATGATAAGGGTTACAATTAGGATTAAGGTTAAAATTAGGGTTAGTGATAGAATCGGGACTTATGTTCAGTTTGAGTCTTGGTTAAAATTACAGTTAGAAACACGCTAAATGTTTAGAGTTAGGGTTTTAGTTTTGTTAGTCAGGCATGAGTTTGAGGAAATTGTGAGGTATGTCTAGAGTTTTAGCAGTGAAAGAAAAAAGATAAGACAAAAGTTATATAGGAATTTAGTTTGTTGTATTCTATTAAGCAAATTTTGTTTTTCTGGTGAGGCACATTTCAAGATGCCACTTACACTGTGACAAAATGTGATACCGATAGTAGCACTGAATAAAAGCATTATTGGTGATCAAGCATGTCTCTCTAATTTCATTCTATAACTTCACAAATAGCCTGGCTAAGGTATGCATAGGTCTACATGTATAATATGCATAGGTTGAAGGCTGAACTCGATGGACACACGTCTCTTTTCAGGTGGTTGGAGCTGTCTACGAATTAATCAGGTGGTGAAAGTAATTTCATACGTCATCTTTAAAAATATTCACAATGAAGTGTGTGTGTGTTTTGCCTAAACAATTATTATAGCACAGTCTTATAGATATTGGTGATTAAATAGCATCATAAAATAAGCAAATTACCCCATGTAAAATAGTCTTAGGTGGACTACTTTAGTAAATAGCATGCCATGATGATAATAATTTGAATGTATGGCCTGCTATTAATTTTAAAGTCAACAGAAGATTAGTTTTTTTGTATTTCACTAATGGGTCTTTTATAATTTCACACACTTGGTCAAAGGATGCACTGAACAAATTGTCAAATGAACTCATGACAGCGCCAGTTTTTCCTTATTTATAAATTACATAAACTTTTTTTTTTCTACAATAACTTTTCTTTCAGTTTCATCACAACAATGATTTGTAAGTTCGGTATTTTTACACATTTTGTTTTATTTTCCCCGATTCAAAATAGTAGTCAATAATAGTTAAATCAACATTGAAACCTTTGCATTTTCTGTAAGATTTAAAGTAAAACAATTACATTAAGTATTTTACCAGTGATAGCATGAAAAATTAAACATTTATTCGTGCATAGATTTACTTATATTAAGAGCCTACAGAACTATGATAATTAAGAACCATAAAATGAATTTCAAAACATATAAAAGTAGAAAAATAAAAACACATTTCAATAAATTATATGTGCTTCAACTAAAACTACTTGTAATAGCTCAATAAACAAAACAAAAAACATATTCTTTTTTTTATATGGGACTGTTTTTTCATTTTTCACATTTATAGTTTTTTTAAATTAAGTTTTGAAGTACAGTAAGAACAAGAAAATAATGCAAATTACACAATTGTCTCAAACAATTGTTTACATAAATTGGGTGGCAATGAGAGAGAATAAAAATAAAAATAAAATAATAATAATTTAAAAAAAAAAAAATATATATATATATACATAAAGATACAGTATTAGAAAACAGCTATGTAAATATAAATCAGCATCTCTATGATAAGTATACCGACATATCTTTCTTTCCATTTTCTCCACTACTTTTTCTTTTTTGCCTCTGTTTCTTCTCTTCTTCTGCTGTTTTTTTCTAACTATTTAAGTCTGTGCTTTCAGATATAAATTTAATGAGTTGTCTAAAAGCCACGTGTATTTTTAGGATGGACAAAACTATTTATAACTTTGCAAAAACAGAAATATTCCTCCTGTGTAACTGATAGCTTTCTTGCTGGAAACACACTTTAGGATCATGGTTGCTCTCGCATTGTATTAATCTGTGGAATATTTTGCCAGTAAAAAAGATAAAATGGTAGTCTTGTCTTCCAGATTGATCTATTTTGAGTTATATGACTCACATATGGACATAATGGAACATATGTGAATATTTACTTGTAATATGCATCAATATAGGGCATTGTGGTCTATCTTAAGAGTCCTGAAGATGTTCTGGTTTGGGTGGTGGGGATTAAATGTCTCATTGGACCCTAAGCTGGATTCTTCCTCTGCCACCATCATCCAAATTGCATCAAGAAGGACTTGGCCACGTTGCATTTAGTATATGTATTGGGATTGGCTTATTCTGAGGGATGGGAGTTTTTTTCTGCTCATTGACCTATTCTTTTTATTCTTGAATCAGTTAAAAAAAAAAATTCTGGAGCATTACTGTTTGGAGTTGGTCCAATCTGCTTGGTTTGATTACCTGGTCACATCATGCCTCAGTATTAGTGATGATTAGTTCTCCCCATCAGACTGGTGGAGGGGTTGTAGTGCATTAATACGTTTTTGTTTTGTGATTCCCTATTCCTTTTTCAAGGGACAGACACTCTTAAACATTAGGGTGAATATGTCTGTTGAGGACATTGTCTTCACTGTTTTAGAAGTTCATAAGGCTATCATCTAAGCGTTTCATTAGCCAGCTTACTGCTTGGAGAAAAGGAGGAATGTGAAAACCGCATAGAACCTCTTACATGGGATACTATTTCAATGCTATACCAGAATCTACTTAATTTTAGATTTTCCCTAGCAGGAATGATTAAATTTTAACATTGGTATACATTGCTATAAACAAAATAATGTTTCTTTAAATTTGGTATAAACCAGCCCACTTAATGGCTAGAATGATTAGAAAGAAACAATGTTTACAATAAGTAAGAATCACACTCCACTGTTGTGCACCTACCCCTTTACACAATAAATTGCAGTTTTTACATATACTGATGCTTTCCATTAATTTTAATCCATTACTATTTGACATGTAATGTTATATGCAGAATCTCTCAGGAGAACCTGCCCTCCTGGAAGACCCTTTGTCATAAACAGAGTTAGCAGCTGCCCTCAAGCCCTCTTACAAAATGTAAAATCCCAGATCTCGATGACCTTTCTATCAAATACTAGAATTCATTTGCAGACCCCTTATAGTGACTATAACTGTACCTTTGAAGGAAAGCAAGGACCCTTTGATGTGCCTACCTATTTAACCAATTCTTTCCTACACTCAGAAGTAAAGCTATTTTCAAAAGTAATTGTGAAATTACTGAAAGTCTCCATCAACTTTATGGTGACTCCAGAGCAGATGACTTTGTCCTTGGAAGGAGAACAAGATATGCCACAATATAAGCAGTAAAAATAATTTATGATGCTATGACGACCTTTAGGAATCTGGTCCTCCTCACTATGGGTGCCAAAAAAAGCATTCAATTGGATGTTTATGTCCTCTACACAATGCCACCTGTGTTTGGACTAAACTAAAAGTTTATTGACCGAGCTCAATTCACATTCGAAGGACACTCCCTAACATTTTTTGCAGACTTAACAGGCGACACATTGGCTTGGAGGGGGTCGTTAAAGCCCTTCACTACACTTCTCAGGCAACGAGACATACAATATAGATGGCACCTCGACCGTTCACTTATCGTCCTGAAAGGAGAGGGCAAACACATGGTATACAATCTACAAGGAGCACAAGACCTGTTACACACCTTGGGACTACCCCAGGAGGCCATGCACGGCCTGGCACTCCAGGCAAACGCAGGCCTGCAGCACAGATGGGACCCTGAGCAAGTCAAAATCTTTGTGCCATGGCAGCCCAGGCGGGGCTCCTCTGAGGTGGCCAGCACCTAAGGACCCCCAAAGACCCACAGACTGCAGCTAGTACTTGTCGGGACTGTATAACAGTCAGCCACAATTCCTTTTGTTTATTATTGTTTCTTATCAGTTGAATTTCTTATTGTTTGGTTGACGCATGCTGTATTTTAATAACGCGAGCGCACACACCGCCAATTCTCCGCTCTCACCATATTTAGCAAACGCAGCTCAACATATTTAGAACTCCTACCCCCTCACCCCCCGGCTCTGGGAGCCCACGGGGAGAAACGCGAGGAGGCACCAGAGGGACGCGTAACAACCCATACACAGCAGCTAGGTACACGCCAGGTCCAACGGACAACTGCGCACACAGCATAGAAGTCTACAAGATGTACCCAAACCACTGATCCATAGAACACAAAGAGCAGACACTATAGTCAAGTTCGCTCCATCGCCCCAACACTAGCTTTTAGACGCATGGACTAAACCGCAAAGCGGAGTTTACAGTGGTCCAGAAGTGTATCATGCTATCAGAGTTTTATCCACGTCCCACTATCAGCAATTGGGAACACGCACTGTCCTTCACACTATGTATATCCCTAGAACGCAAGTTTGTTGACGCATCTGAAGAGCATGATATTTTTCACCATAAACAAAAATATGTGCATGTTATATAAGCGCCATAACTTTGTCTTCTGTTATATGAAACCGCTTAGTTTGCTGAGCTATTGTGGCACCGCAAACTCATTGTATCAATTCTTTGCGCGAAAATAAAGAATTAAAAAAAAAAGTTTGTTTATTAGGAATTGGTCTCCTAAATTATACACTTGCATATGGCTCACAGTAGTGGGAGTCATAATCTAAGTTATTCTACTTACTTGTAAAGCAACTACTATCCGCACTAACTGTTCAAGCAGTTAAACATTTTGCAAGTCTATATATAGTCCTTTGTTTCAATTAATTCAAGTGCTTCTAAATAAATTTTTAAAAAAGCAACATTTAGTAGATATACCTGAAATGAAGACTTGCATTCATTAATTTATAGATTTTTTTTTTTAATTAGGGATAAATCTAAAAACAGCTTGCAAAACCTGCAGTTCTCTTGTCTACTGCCAGTGCAAGCCTTCCCCTTCTACCCCAGCTCAGACTTTCTTTGACTGACCAACGCAGCTCAATGAGAAATTATGTGCTCTGGACAATTGCTGCCTCTTGAGTTTAGCTCCACTGAGCTAATGAAACCAGGAAGTAATATTACCTGTTATCTGATTGAAAGCCAGGGAATGTAACCAAGTCAAGTTATAAAAGTGTCAATTGCTATTGAAATCTGCACTTTTTGTGAAATAAAATAAGAGGACAAACTCTTAACACATAAAGCTTTTCAGCAAGCTAAAGTGCTTTAGGGTTCTCTAGTGTCCTTTTAAATTTATTGTGTTCGTCCATTATTGCAAACTGCAATATAACAATCACCATAAAACATGACACCTATACTTGTGAAATTGTCATTGGATATGGGGACTGGACTAAGTTTCACTTTATGCCTCCTTACATTATGTGTTCATTTTTTAAAACTATTTACTAAACAAGCATAGACTATGCCAATTGTTAAAGTCCTTGTATCCCTTCATAGAAATACCAGATCCCAAAAGGGGTCTTCAGTCTGTCGTAAGTCTTCCCGTACAGGTACAAAGATGAACTGGTTGCTAAGTAATTGCTATATCTGTGCCACTTATAAAGCCAGTAGTGCTCTGACAAACAGGCCCGGACTGGCCATCGGGCACACCGGGCAAATGCCCGGTGGGCCGCGGTGGCCATGGGCCGAGGCCGGCAGGGGAGATCACAGGATCTCCCCTGCCGGTCTATGCAGGGCCGGCACTCTCCTAGCGCCGGCCCCGCTGTTTGTCACGACGGGCCGGTGGGGAGATCAAGGATCTCCCTGACCGGCCCACATGCGGCCGCCGGCGGGGAGGGAGGGAGACAGCCAGCTAGGCTGGAGAGAGGACCCGGCGGAGCTCTAACTTGCAGCTCCGCCGGGTTCCTCTCGCGAGATCCGGCGCGTTGCCATGGCAACGACCGGATCTCGCGAGAGTGAACTCTAGCCTCACAGGCTAGAGTTCACTCACCCACGAGGACCACCAGGGAACAGCTCCACCCCGCCTGCCAGCGTGCCGGACCCCCCCTCCTCCCAGGCTAAAGGTAAGAAGGGAGGGGGGGACATAATGACTTTATTTTTTTTTTATTTACCCCCCCCTACACACACACACAATAACATTTATACAGCACTCTCACACCCATCACACACAGCACTCTCACCCATCACACACAGCACTCTCACACACATTACACACAGCACTCTCTCACACAGCACTCTCTCACACAGCACTCTCACACCCATCACACACATCACTCTCACACAGCACTCTCAGACCCATCACTCACACCCAGCACTCTCTTACCCATCACACACAGCACTATCACACACAGCGCACTCTCACAGAGCACTCACACACACACAGCACTCTCACACCCATCACACACAGCACTTTCACACACACACAGCACTCTCTCACAGCACTCTCACAGAGCACTCTCTCACACCCATCTCACACAGCACTCTCACACCCATCACTCACACACGGCACTCTCACACACATCACACACACACCGCACCCTCACACACACACATACACCGCACCCTCACACACACACATACTGCACCCCTCACATACACACAGAATCCCCCCAACACACTGCACCACACACATACACAATACTTCCAAATATATATATATATATATATATATATATACATACACACACACACACTACACTCTTAAAGGACCACTCTAGCCACCCAGACCACTTCAGCTTAATGAAGTGGTCTTGGTGCCAGGTCCTTCTAGGGTTAACCCATTGTTTTATAAACATAGCAGTTTCAGAGAAACTGCTATGTTTATCAATGGGTTAAGCCTTCCCCCAAAGCCTCTAGCAGCTGTCTCATTGACAGCCGCTAGAGGCGCTTGCGTGCTTTTCACTGTGAAAATCACAGTGAGAGCACGCAAGCGTCCATAGGAAAGCATTATAAATGCTTTCCTATGCGACCGGCTGAATGCGCGCGCAGCTCTTGCCGCGCGTGCGCATTCAGCCGACGGGGCGGATCGGAGGAGGAGAGCTCCCCGCCCGGCGCTGGAAAAAGGTAAGTTTTAACCCCTTTCCAGAGCCGTGGCGGGAGGGGGTTCCTGAGCCACATATGCATCACATTACACCACAAACACAACACGACTAAAACCGACCTTATTGCACAATACCACACCACGACCAGCTCACTCTACACACACGCAATACCACAAGCAGGCTCCAAACACATGCACAATACTCTGTCCTGGCCTTTTGTCTCCTGGTATCCATTTATAGAGACACCAGAGACAAGTTGCAAGGAAACACAGTGCAAGCATGTTATTAAATTTGCTTGCACTGTGCAGAACAAATACAGGACTTTTTTCTCATGCTAGAGCTCTTCAGCAGAGCTCTGCGCATGGTCTGCCCTGGAAGAGCATTGAACCAACATGCTCACTTTGAGAGGAGGCGTGTTTGTCATTGGTGATGACAAAACACACCTCCTCTGCCCCGCCCCCTTTTTAGTGGGCCGCTGTGTTAAAAAAATGCCCGGGCCGAATTTTTCTCCCAGTCCGGACCTGCTGACAAACCACATTATATGTATCCAAATTGATTACCTCTCTGCAGCTATAGGCTCTCAGCCAATGAGCGATCCCAACTCCAAGATTTAGCTCATGAGAGCTAACAGCAAGAGCTTCTGGTTCTCAATACAAGAAAAGGCAGTGACTAGTGCCCAGAGGACCCCAGGTAAGAAGTCAAATCATTAGCAAACTGTTTGACTACTAACATTGGAGGAGGGGCACGAGCACACTCCTTGCATCATAACCACCATAAGCGTACTGTAGTGATTATGGTGCTTGGAACTTTCCTTTAAGACATATTAACATTTTGCATCTATATTTTTAGCTTTAGAGACAAAAATACAATTTCCCATTATGCTCATGACCTCTTCCCTATTTGTGGTTACATTTCTATTCTTAAATGGTTGACCCTTGTCTAGTAACTGGATCTGAAAGAAAGAAATGATGGGTTTAGCATCTAACAGGTAGAAAACTATTGGCTAATAATCCCTTAAGGACACATGACATGTGTGACATGTCATGATTCCCTTTTATTCTAGAAGTCTGGTCCTTAAGGGGTTAAATCAAGTATTTTCCATTAATATGTCTATATTAACACACCTGTAATGGCACATATATTAACAGCTTCTTATGTTCTATGTTTTTTTTCCCATTAATATGCATACTCAATCTATGCGACATTTGCCTATGCTACTTTATCAACCAGCAAAGCTAATCTTTATATGATTTTGGATGTTTCTAGAATATATCAAATGCTTTATATGTAGTAACAGATGAATAAAAAAAATAATAAAAAAAAAAAGAGATTGCTTGCTATTTAAAATTCTGAAAAACGATTGCAAGTATGAATTCAGTAATTACTACTACTAATGATAGTGAGCCTACAAACTCCTCTGACCTTGGTAGAAAACACCTGTGCACCTTCAGGATATAAACCAAATGCTGGATGGTCAATGCTGTAGATGCCAGGGGACTCAGCGCTCCTGTATCCCTAAATGGTGAGAATGCCCAAGCATTGCTTCCATTATCTGGAAATTTTCAGATAATCAAATTCCTTTTTCTCCGCCATCACAACTCATTTCTCCGTGTATAATCAATCCCTAACAATTCATATTTGTAATGTTGCTAAACAATTGATACCTCTGTTCTGGAGGCAAGATATTACTCCACCAATGCCACTGTGGTTTTCTAAGATGGGGGACCTGAGGACGCTCTGGTGGAATTATAGTACTTCTCACAGGATTGGATCCAGGTGTACTCTGAAATTTGGGCTTCAGCTTTCACAAATGCTGGGCTTCAGCTTTCACAGCTGACTTTTAACAATGCTTTTTCATGGAATATCCATAATTCTTGTTCATAAGTCCATACTTATTCTGCATAAACTTCTCTGTCTCCCCTTTCCCATTGGTTATCTCCTCTGCCTCACCTTTTCCCATTGGTGGGAATCGCACTGCTGCTGTTATTTTCACATTGTATGGTAATTCTAACAAACACAGACCGCTAAAAAAATAATCTAACATTGTAACTAGGGTATACCCTCCCTGCGTATGTATCAACACATATATTGTATTGCTTAATGTGACTTCCTTACGTACTCCTAAGTTATATGTCTCCTACATGTAGGGCCCGAGATGACCTTTAATCAGTGATGACTTTGTTGTACTATCCTTTTTCCTTCCTTTTTTTCTGTTTCTCTTATACTGTGTTATCTTCCTGTTCAGCAATGAGAGTTATCTAAACACAAACCAGGAAGCACACCAAGTCTACTGTCAATAGAAATGCAATTTGTTTATGAAGCAATATAACAATACACCAGTAAAACATATAAAAGGACAAAGAAAAAGTGATAAGGCTAGAAATTAGACACATAATACACATTTACCTCAATAGCCTACCAGAGCAGGACAAAAATTTCCCTTGAGAAAGGCACCTTTGCATGATGAAATGTTGTTGGGTTTTTTTGTGACTTGTGTTCTGCTGTAGTAGGCTATTGATGTAAGTGTGCATACCGTGTGTCTAATTTCTAACCAATTACTTTTTGTTTGTCTTTTTATATGTTGTATTGGTGTATTATTATATTCTTTGTAAATAACATTGCATTTATATTAACAGCCAATTTGGTATTCATCCTGGTTTGTGTTTTCTCATGACTCTTGTGTTTTCTCATTACTCTTAGGTCGGTCCTTTCCTCTCAGCTAATAAGACAGGAAATAAACAAAGTAATAAATAGAAGACCCTGTGCCTTTTATCGGAGTCTTGTCGTAGAGTAGCCAGGAAAAAAAAATCATGATAGGCATCAGAAAACTGTTATCTGTGCACACCTATACATGACAACATTACTCTTGGATAATACTTATGACGATAAAATTGAATGGGGAACACCGAAGACTAAAAATCAGGTGATCAGCCACAATTTTGATTTCATGCCTAAACTTGGGAGAATCAAGTAGCACAAGAATTAACCTACTTTTTTTCCACTCTTGATTTGGAGTATTGCTTTGAGCACCAGAAAAAAAGTAAAATGGGATGGAGATAATGCTGTTTACCTATTTGCCTCACCCAAAAAAAAAAAAAGCGCTTAGTTTGCAGACAAGAGTTCTAATCTTGTTGGCTGTATCTCCTTGATGCAGTTATACACGCAAAAATTTAAGACGTTTATAAGAAATGATGGTTAATTTTCCACACCAGTGACTCTAATGAAGTGGGTCCGTTTACCCATGAAACCGGTTAGGCTGTTGTGAAATTTTTTTTTGGTGTGCTATCAGTGAAACTTAGTAATTGCCTGTGGTCGGAGCTCAGTGGAACACATTTGCTGCAAAGAATCCATTGCTTTAGGTAGAGTAGGCACCTGCCTACAGTTGTTTGGCCACTAGGGGGTACCTGTTTTCAGCACTTAGAATGTGCCTTTTAGAACTTAAATAGACTGGTGTGAGAGATAAGTACCAGTAGCCTTGGCCAGTACACTCTGTAGTCCAGTGGGCATTGATAGCAGAACTGCAGGAACAGTTATAGAGGGTGTAAAATTGAGTGCTGTCCCAGCTCCTCCAGTGTCTGTGTGTGAGGCTGGACAGGAAATGGAAGGGATCACTTCCCATCTGACCACTAGTAATCTCTCACACAGGAAATGTCTTGCAGAAAGAAGGACGTTTTTGTGATTCACATTGTATTGCCACTCATGCAGTTCTAACGTTATCAATCTGATTGGTTTACAGAATTTGTAGGAGGTTGAGTACTTTGCAATAACCCTTGATACTCCAGCATTTAAAATCTAAGCATAAAAATAAACCCTTAACCCAAATCCTATGTTTAACTCCTCCTAAAAACAAAAAAAAAACGTAATCACTCCAAATACTAAATTTAAACCAACTCTAGTACTAAACACAGTAATCCTAAACAGATCTTATACCACAAATTTAACCCCCAGTCAAGCTGTTAATCTTATTAAAGGAGCAGTCCAAACCCCAAAGCACTTCAGCTTTCTGAAGTGCTTTATGGGTGAGGAGTATAATTTAACCCCAGTTTATAAAAGTGCAGATTTATATGAGAAATCTGCACTTTTATAAATTAACTAGGGAACACCTCTCTTTGAATCAAACAGCCAGTAGGGAGGTTTTCCTTCCTACCTCAGCTAACTCCCCTGAGCTAAAGGAAGAGGCAGGCACGCTCTCCGTGATCATGCCTGTACCCGCACTCAAAGACCTCAGACTAGCTCCTCTGGACCTCAGAACAGATGTGCGCATGTGCACAAGCAGGGCCGCCACAAGAAATTTTGGGGCCCCTAACTCAGCTGGGACCAGCCTCCAATCCCACCCACAGGGTCCGCATCCAAATCCCTCCCGTGCCGAATCCTATCAGCCCCAGCCACCCTCCTGCAAAGAAAAGGTAAGAAACAGGAGGGTGCCTGGAAAATGAGCTCTGTGTGTGTGTGTGTGTGTGTGTGTGTGTGTGTATATGTCTGTATGAATGTATGTCATTATGAATATATGTCTGTATGCATGTATCAATGTATGTCTGTATGTGTGTGTATATATATATATATATATATATATATATATACACACACACACACACACACACACCTGTATGTATGTCATTATGAATGTGTGTGTGTGTGTGTGTGTGTGTGTGTGTGTGTGTGTGTGTGTGTATGTATGTATGTATGTATGTGTGTGTGTGTATATATATACACACACACACACACCTGTCTGTCATTATGTCTGTCTGTCTGTATGTCATTATGAATATATGTCTGTATGTACGCATGTGTGTATGTATCAATGTATGTCTGTATGTCTGTCAGTATGTATTGTGACAAACTTACTTTCCTGTGTGTGTTTGTCCAGGATCTTTTGGCAACCGCACAGCCCTCTAGGGTAAGAAAACCAGGTCAAGACAAAGTCCAGTTTCAAAAAGGCCACTGGCCTGTTTATTTTCTGTTGTTGTGAAGTAACATGATACAATGAACAGAAAATCTTCTTTCTCCTCCAAAACACTTCCTTCACTTCACCCTGCTTTAACTGCAGTTATATAGCTGCTCACAGCCCCTACAGGTGAGGCTTATGACCTCATTAGGCAGTGAGCCAGAACTCTATGGAAAACCTGGGCTGGACTCATGCACAACCGCTCTGACAGTGGGTGGAGAATCGGCCCACCCTGCTCTTCCGAATACTCCACCCCAGGGACCCAAATAACAACAGAGGAAAAAACCTACATTTAAACTTAACTTTCCCTGGGGCTGCATGTGCTTACCCACATGTCAGGATAGTGGCTGTGCAAAAGTCTGGGTACTCTGTTACAGTATGTATATATGTCTGTATGTATGTCATTATGAATGTATGTCTGTATGTATGTATACATGTATGTATGTCATTATGAATCTATGTATGTATGTATGTCTGTATGTATATATGTATATCTGTATGTCAGTATGTCAGTATGCATGTATGTCAGTATGCCTGTATGTCAGTATAAACAGGACAAGGAGTGTTTTCCATCATTCCTTTTTGTTTCAGTGTCCTGCAGGCAGTATTTTACCCAGTGAGCACTATTGGTTGTCTCTTTCTATCCGAGTGTTGAACATGCCATTGACGGAGGAAGTCCCCCCTATATCCCATAAGCGGGGATTATACCGCTGTACGCCTTTCATACTAGAGCGGGTTAAAGCTCTTACAAATGTGAGTTTTATTCCAGCCTTTTATATTTTATTTCTTTTATCACTAAACATATTGCACTATTTGGTTCTCTATCTATTTTATCTCTTACATATGAGTGGACCCATACGGAGGAGAACAGCAAGGACATTTGTTCTGGACCAAGAACTTATAGACTCTGTGACTTCAATAAGAGCATTTTAGATAAGACTTTTTTTCTTTATTCGCACTATTTGTTATTTTTATCTCAAATCAAGTTTCTCTGGCGCAGCCCTTATTTCTTATTTTTCTCTCATGTATGTCAGTATGTATGTATGTCTGTCAGTATGGCTGTATATATGCATGTATACCATTATGAATGTATTTCTGTCTATGTATGTATGTGTGTATGGATGTCAGTGTCTGTATGCATGTATGTCTTTCTGTATGAATGTATGTATGTATGTCTGTATATATGTATGTATGCCAGTAGGAATGTGTAACGGATCACCTGGCACCCAGACTGGGTACCTCCGTTGAAGGATGCTCCTAGCGCTTCCTGAAGACTCCAATCACTGCAGCAGACACCACAACCACCGAACCGGAGAATGCTCTCAAGCATATGAATGTTGTATACAGCCGAATAGGAAAAACCATGCGAAAAGTTTTACACTCCTAGCAGTCAAACTGGAACAGCATACAAGAAATCCTCCCCCAATAATGAACAACACTTCACTTTGAGGGTTAAGCAGGAACTGACTGGACTGGCACATACAGCCTCTTTTATTCACAATCCACAAATATAGTACTGCCCACAGGGTTTTGAAACACAGCCAATCAATCCGTACAATACACACAGACACTCCCACACAAAATCCTCCCCTCTGTCTGTGATACAACTACCTTACACAATTCGGTAATCTAATTATCACAGACAGAGAAATACAGTTTCATAAAACACATCACAGGGACCCCAAAACATGCAAGAACCCCATAAAAATATGTATATCTTTGGAACCGGGGGATCTGGGTGAACCACATATCCAAAATTCACCCAGATCCTTTCAGTACTTTGGAAGATACAGTTTAATGCAGATTCCGCAGAACATATACAGGCTAAATGAAAAACAATCACTGTATAATGTGTCCCCTGTTGTATAGTCCAAATCGATTGCCCGCCTCCTGCCATGTGACTATGGCCCCTGGGATGTATTGCTGTTTAAAGACATGATTTGGGCATAATGGATTTGTGTTGTGCTGCTGCTGGCCCTTTAAGAACCATCTGGGGAGTTACTGGGTGGCCACCATTTCATGTAACAGAAGCACATGGTGAGAACAATAGATGGCGGTCATTTTAACTCACAGACACTGTGTGGACTTTTCTACACGGTGCCATCTCGCCAGTATTTGGTGCACGGAGACATCGTGCAGTGGTTTTGGACTATACAACAGGGGACACATTATACAGTGATTGTTTTTCATTTAGCCTGTATATGTTCTGCGGAATCTGCGTAATCTGCATTAAACTGTATCTTCCAAAGTCTTCTCCAATGTCCAGTGGCGAGGTCGGTTTTGCCACAGAATGTATGTATGCCTGTATGTCATTATGAATGTATGTCTGTGTGTGTGTGTATGTATGTATGTCAGTGTCTGTATGTATGTCAGTGTGTATGTATGTCAGTGTCTGTATGTATGTAGTGTGTATGTATGTATGTATGTGTCTGTATGTCCTCATGCATCTGTGTCTGTATGTATGTTAGTATGTGTCTGTCTGTCACTATGTATGCCTGTGTGTCTGTATATGTGTGTATGTCTCAGTATGTGTGTGTCAGTATGTATGCCTATATGTGTGTATGTCTGTTTCAGTATGTGTGTCTGTTAGTATGTATCTGTGTGTGTGTATATTTGTGTCCTTTTGTATCAGTGTGTGTGTTTGTGTCTGTGTGTGTATTCCTGTGGGTGGGATTTGGAGGCAGACCCCATGGGCGGGATTGGAGGCGGGCCCCAGGGGGCCCAGACCCTGAGCTGAGTTAGGGGCCCCAAAATTTCTGGTGGCGGCCCTGCACAGATACATACTAACAGACACACATACTGAAACAGACATGCACACATATAGGCATACATACTAACACACATACTGAGACATAAACACATATACAGACACACAGGCATACATAGTGACAGACAGACACATACTAACATACATACAGACACACATGCATGAGGACATACAGACACATACATACATACACACTGACATACATACAGACACTGACATTCATACAGACAGACATACATGCATACAGACACTGGCATCCATACACACATACATACATAGACAGACATACATTCATAATGGCATACAGACATAATACATACATACATACATTCATACTGACATACATGCATATATACAGACATACTGACAGACAGACATACATACATAATGACATACATACATTCATAATGACATACATACATGTATACATACAGACATACATTCATAATTACATACATACAGACATATATACATACATACTGACAGATATACAGACATACTGACAGACATACACACATAATGACATACATACATGTATACATACATACAGACATACATTCATAATGACATACATACAGACATATATACATACATACTGACAGACATACAGACATACTGACATACAGACATACATGTATACATACATACATACAGACATATATACATACATACTGACAGACAGACATACAGACATACATTGATACATACATACATACATGCATACATACATAATGACATACAGACATACATTCATAATGACATACATACATGGGCTCAGGCCCATATATCTTTCTTGTTCCTTGTTTAATGGTTTTATTTCCCTACTTAAATACCTCTCTCTTATCTCTGTAATTCTCAATCTTAGCTTTTGTTTTTCCTTAAATTACCCTTAAAATCAAATGCCCATCTATGCACCCCCATCTCTTAGCCCATCTGACCCTAATATACATCTTTCTCCCAAAGTCTGATTTTTAAACATATCCAGTCCAACATAGAACTCAGAGCTCCATCAGCATTTCCATGTCCATTTGAAACAGGTAGCCTTCTGGAAGACTGATATCCCTCCCACCCACCCCATGCTTATTTCCTCATTTATAGATAGTCTCCCACACAACTTTCAATCTCCTGAAATGACAGGTGCAAACACTGATCAGCACACCCTTCCAATCTCTTAATCCTATAGAACACATACCCTCTCTCCCTACAAATAGATATATCACACACCAATACTATATACTTTTATTTAATTTTTGTTTTTCGCGATTTCTGTTTCATTTTCAACTACACACCTCATACCACTAACATGAATCCAAATATAACCATACTGATATTCTTAATAACCCTTTTCTCAATCCAATTTTGTTCACACCACTACCAGCATAAGCACACACCTCAAACTGGAACACAAATTATCATACACCATGGCATGCTCTGTTCCTGTAACTTATCTGCTGGTGCTGAGTTCTAAAAAATAGCCCTCCTACCCCCACCTCACAAAATTATAAAGTATCCCATTCACTATATGGACAAACAAAAATGATGTCCAAATTCCTATTCCTTATGTTACTTGCCCTTGCAAATGATGTGGAGTCTAACCCTGGTCCCCCAGCTAATTCTAGTCCTAATCTCCCCACTAAAAAGGCCTCTCTTTTGTGCACTTCAACATCCGTAGTTTACTCCCTAAACTGGATGCACTGCAAGCCTGGTGTTCCCATTACAAACCAAAAATCATTGTGCTCTCAGAATCATTGTTAATGACTAAAATACCAGACACCGCCATTGCAATACAGGGGTATTCATGTTTTAGAAATGACAGAGCAAAGAGAGGAGGAGGCATTGTTATTTATGTTGACTATTCCATAAAGATTACCCCTTCACAAAACCTTAGTCCTCCTGCCACCTTTGATTTCCTTTTTGGCACAAGTGAGATCCCGTGCAGTAAATCAATCATTGCTGCAGGAATCTACCGCCCGCCTAGCTCCCCTGTGCATCCCTTTCTGACATAGTCCATCTCCTTAGTGAAACCATAGCTCAAAACCCTAAAAGTGAACTGTTGGTCTTTGGAGATTTTAATATTGATTGGCTGAATCCTAAAAAGAATAGTTCTTGCACGCTGTTTAAGACTTTGCAGCTAACGCAATTAATCTCCTCCCCAACTCTCATAAACATTAAAAGCCATAACCATACCCTGGTAGATTAGATTCTCTCCACTTCTCCTGATAGAATCCAGGAGGTCGGTGTTCTCCCAAACACTTTCAGTGATCACCGTTTAGTGTACTGCATGCGCAAAATAAAGGCTATTAAATCCACTTCCAAGGTTAAAATAACTAGGTCCTTCAAAAAATGTAATCTTGAATCCTTTCTAAAGGACATCGACAACCTCCCATGGCACAGATTAAACATTATCCCAGATCTAGACTGTGCTGTTGAATTATTTCAGTCTGAACTCCTACAAATTTGGAATTTGCATGCCCCGCTGCGTAAGGTGAGGGTAAAAGGAGCACATACGAACTGGATCACAGCTGATCTCATCCAAATGTACCAGTTTCAGGGTTCTTTGTGGTCAAAGTTTAAGCGTACTGGCTCTATGAATGATCACTGTGCATATAGACAATGGCGAAATATATGCACAAAACAAACAAAATTGGCCAAGGCCCAATATTCCTGTGAAAATCTGAACAATAACATCTCAAACCCTAGAAACTTTTGGAAAGTCATAAATAAACTACAAACTCCCCCAATCCACTCCCAACCCTCCACTGTCAAAGTGGATAACCAAACCCTGCAACTTCCCTTAGATGTAGCAAATGCTTTTAACAATTATTTTGTCGGATGCTCTACTGCCCTTATTGCCAAGCTAATAAATGACACGCATCCTGTAACTACAAATGTGGATCAGGTCCCACTAAATTTGCAAAGTCCCAATATAGACAAGTTCATTTTTAAATCTGTTAGTGTCATTGAAAAACATCTTAATAATCTAAAAATGAAAAACCAGTCCGGACCTGATCAAATCCCAGCAATGCTGTTGAAGCTGAGTGCGCCGGCAATATCTAAACCCGTCGCAACTCTAATTAACGAATCCTTGGTGTCTGGATACATACTCAAACGTCGGAAGACTGTGAGATTAGTGCCTATCCATAAAAGTGGTGACACTACTTTGGTTTCTAACTATCGCCCAATATCATTGCTCCCGGTATTGTCAAAAATCTTAGAAAAATGTGTCCATACGCAACTATGTGAGTACTACCAACAATCAAACTATCTGACCCCTGATCAATCGGGCTTTCACCAGAATCACTCCACTACAACTGCCCTCTTAAAAGTTTGCAATGACATCCAAACTGGCATGGAACAAGGAGACCCAATTGGAGCTATTTTCCTTGATTTTGCTAAGGCCTTTGACACAGTAGACCACGACATTCTACTGCACAAACTCAAAAACTCAGGTATTGGTGATCGTTCGCTAAACTGGTTTTGATCGTATGTATCGGATCGCTCGCAATATGTGTCCATTTCTGACAGCGACTCCCTCCCCCTCCCAGTCACGTGTGGTGTTCCCCAAGATTCCATTCTCGGCCCCCTACTATATACATTATTTATAAATGATCTGCCTAATGTCTGCAAATCCTCAAATGTTCACATGTACGCAGATGACACAGTAATCTATGCGAGCAATTACGATCTATCACAGCTTGAGGCTGGGCTCCAGGACCAGTTTACAGAGGTAGAAAAGTGGATCGCAAAAAACAAACTCTTCCTGAACACTGACAAAACTGTCACAATGATCTTTGGAACAGTAACTAAATTGCACACTTTACACAATTCCCACCTATCCATCAAAACAAATTCAAATGGCACACTGACCGCAGTACACTCTTTCAAATACTTGGGTAAGATGTTAGACCCCAATCTA
>OW240916.1:55740528-55750581 GCA_933207985.1 Pelobates cultripes
TCACCATTGTGACATGCTAAAAGTACTAAACTGGCTGTTGCTGGAATCCAGACGCACCCTTCATCTTTCCAGCCTTGTGTTTAAGAGCTTTTCTGGGAAACTCCCACCCTACCTGAACACAATGCTTTCCCCAGCTGTTCCCACTTCCTATAACCTCCGATCCAGTACCAACACTTTACTTAGTCTACCTCAATACAAAAAGAAAGCGGCCCGATCCTCCTTCTCCTACAGAGCACTGCAATTGTGGAACGACCTCCCGCAATTTAAAATTTTTCCCTAAGCCTAAAGTCCTTTAAGAGATCCCTCTCTCCATACCTCAAAACAGAATACACCTGTCATGGTTGATTATATATTTCCTGCCTGTTTTATGTTAAATTTTGTATTTATTGTGTATTAATATTGTTTTTGTATTTTATTGTACCATAATTGTAACAATGCAATGATTTGTGGACCCAGGACATACTTGAAAACGAGAGATATCTCAATGTATCTTTTCTAGTAAAATAATTTATAAATAAATAAAATAAATAAATAAATAAATATACATACATACAGACATACATTCATTCATAATGACATACATACGGCCACTGCGCTGACCGGGCCCCTGAAGATATAGGGCCCATCGGGTGGCCCTAAGTGCGTGGGCCACTCAATAGGCCCCATCAGCATGCGGGCCCCGGTGCAACTGCACCGGCAGCAGTTCCGCCGCTACACGTGGGGCCTGGGCTCCTCAGGGCTGCCTGGCCCGTGACAACCATCATGGTTGTCACCCCCTGATGGCGGCCCTGTGCACAAGTGAACCAGCACACGCGTGCACATGGTCACCAATTTTATTAAAGGACACGGAGGCTCTTATTAGGCTTTATCTCTTTCTTTATTCCTCAGCAGCAAAGAAAGGATATTGATATTTTTTAATATAGCAATAACAAAAAGAAAAAACAGATACCCTTAAGGGTTAACCATATAACATTCCATATCCATTAACCAATAGGATCAGTCCTTGTACTATATCCCTTCATGTGAGGTAAACTACTCCCTCTTTCTTTGCTGCTGCCTCAGCTAAGTACCACATATTTTTCAGCTCCTCAAATATTGTGTTGTTTAGATTCATATTACTATTTATTTATTTATTTCTTTGGTATATCTGCTGTTTTTGTTTGTGTCTATTATTTTTCATTTGTTTGTGTATTTTACTGAGGTTTGCTTTTCCTCCTGTTCCCAGTGCAGGGTGCTTGCCTCCTCCCTGAGGCAAGCCCCATCCTGCACTGCCGTTTTTCGGGTTGTTTATAACCCGTTCCTCCTTTCACTTCCCCGGGTGAGGGTCGCTCAGGCATCCCCTCCCCTCCCCCCCCTCACCCCCTCCGGCCCAGAACGAGCCGTTTTTACTGTGGCGGCCGTTTCCGCCGCTCGCGCATGCGCGGTCTACACTCGCGCATCGCGGCGGCCATCTTAACTGAGGGCAATTTTGCCGCTCTTTTCGCCCGCGGTCCGCGCCACTCTGACAGGGAGGGGCGCGAGCTGATTGGGTGAGGGAAGTGTTGGGCAGCTTTCCAGTGTCCCCCAGGAGTCATTCCTGAGGGAACACTCGGTAAGCTGCCATATTATATGTGCCAGAATACTTGTGCCTTGTAGAACTGTGCCTGCCTTTACTTTTAGTCTAGTGCTCAGCCACTTACCTTATACTGCCGGTATATTAACCTCTGCAGTGCTGCCAGTGTGCATTTGGTCCAAAAGTGACTGTTTTATTTCAGTACCTTTCTCCCTATACTACTACTGTGCACATTCCTGATCACTATGCAGTCCCCTGCTGATAAGCAGACAGTTACCCCCCCTCCCACCTCTACTAAACCCAGCAAACGTGATAAGACAGCCATGTCTACAGACGCTGCTGTCATTGAGGGAGTTGGGGACGCATCCCAGGAGCACGTGAACTCAGAGGAGTTCCAGGCGCTCCTGGATGCCACGATGAGTAGGTCTGTCACACAGGCCATTTTTACTGCCATGGGGGCGATGTCGGACACCCTGTCCCACTCCATTTCCTCTGCTATTAGGGCATCCGGTCACAACCCGGGCTCGGCACCCCCTATATCCAGTGATAGCAAGCCAATGGTCCCTAGCGGCCGCAAGGCTACGTGTAAATCGCACCACCTGTCAGGTGCTACCTCCAGAAATACTAAGACGGACAGGTTGCGCCCTGTTGAGAGTGATGACGTGGTGCTCCCACGTAAAAGAGCCCCCCGCCGGGCAAAAACGGTGCGGAATTGGAAGAGGGCAAAAGCCCTATCTGATCCGTCCGACTCCGACTCGGACTCAGAGGAGGTATCAGATGGGTCCGATGACATCGACCCAATTAATTCTGACAATTCATCCCCCGAACGCAGCGACACCGCGCCTCCAGCTCTAGACGCGGAGCGCGAGACGGATGAGTCCGCTGTGTTAGACCCCCAAGGGGAACCCCTTTTTGATCCCGATACCTTACACAATCCGCGTTCAGCGGAGTGGTATCCCACGACTCATGTGGCCGTTTATATTGCGACTAGGGTCAGAAAACCCCTCGACAAGGCCACAAGAAACAAACTAAGGGCGGAATGCCCAAGGCCCACTGTCCCAGACATGGCCTGCGTGACCCCTGAAGTGGATCCCAAAGTCGCCCAGTTCCTGGGTAAGTCAGGATGGAGGGCCAAGAAGGGTTTGGACTACTCCTTAAAACACTGCCAGGACAAGATCCTGGACATACTCGGGCCTATAGCTAAAATCTTCGATATGGTCGAAGCGGCCCTTACTGGGGGGACCCCAATTGACTTGATGGCCATCAGAGGCTGGATTCAGAGGGGCATATGCCTAATAGGAAATGCCAACACCGCATTGGCCACGGAACGGCGTAAAGCCATATTGTTGAAAATCGAGCCAAAACTAGTGCATTTGGCAATCTCCGAGCCTGGCACACAGGCAAAAGGTCTCTTATTTGGAGACAATTTTGTTAAGACCCTGGGTAATTACGTAAACACATTTACGGCACTAGATAAGGCACAACATAATATGAAGCGAGTGTTCTCGCAAAAGGTTTTCGGGGGGGCCGGCAGACAGCGGGGCCGTCTGTCCGGCCGCCCCTCCCGGACTCAGTTCCGGGGCTATCGAGGCTCCGCCACACCCGGTTCCACCCACCCGAACCGAGGGCACAATCACCATTCTTCCCGACCAGGGGCAGATCATGGCATCCACGCGGAACCAGGGGATCCTCCTATGGCCGTCGGCCTTATGGTGAGTCACTCCACATTACACACCATTCCCTTTGTACCTGTGGGGGGCAGATTGTTTCAATTCCAGGATGCGTGGCACAACCTAACCTCAGATACATGGGTCCTAGAGACCATCCTCGGCTATCACATCGAATTTACACAACAGCCGATTCAACTCTCATTGCCACATCAGATTATTTTTTCCCCACTAGACAAACAGCTAGTGTTAAAAGAGATTCACGCACTGGAGAAAAAATGTGCGATATACAGGGTTCCTATTACCGCCCCCGGGTTCCTAAGCAACATCTTCTTAGTACCCAAGAAAGGTGGGGGCATGAGGCCAGTAATAAACTTGCGGCCTCTCAACGCCTTTGTCACATACCATCACTTCAAGATGGAAGGAATACACTGCCTCCGAGACCTATTAAGACTGGGAGACTGGATGGTAAAATTGGACCTCCAGGATGCATACCTCACACTACCGATTGCCGAGGACTGTCAACAATTCCTGCAATTCCAATGGGACCAGACGATGTGGCGTTTCCGCTGCCTCCCTTTCGGCCTGTCTTCAGCCCCGTGGTGCTTCACCAAGCTGCTGAAACCGGTAGTTGCCCTCCTTCGCAGCAGAGGTGTACGTCTGATCATATACCTCGACGACATGCTGATCATGGCCCAAGACACACAGCTACTGAATCAACACCTATTCTGGACAATAACCCTTTTACAAAACCTAGGTTTCCTAATCAATTGGGACAAATCGATCCTACAACCTTCACACTCGATAGAGTTTTTGGGTTTCGATATAGACGCAGTACACGGAACGCTCAGTCTTCCTACCGCAAAAGTAAAACTTATCAAGAAGGAAATCCGGAGGACGTTGGCTCGACCAGTCTTAACCCTCCGACAGCTAGCCAGGATAATTGGCCTGCTCTCGGCCTCTATACAAGCGATCTTCCCAGGCCCTCTCCACTACAGATCCCTACAACAACTCAAGGCAACCCACCTACGCTTGGGTCACTCCTATTCAGATTCTGTACCTCTAGACTGCGCGGCAAAAGAGGAACTGGCATGGTGGCTTCAACACATGGAAGCATGGAACGGCAAGGCAATCTTCGGCGCCACTCCGGATCTAGTCATAGAATCCGACGCGAGCAGACTGGGATGGGGGGCCCGCTGTGGTCCTACCTCTACAGGTGGAAAATGGTCTTCCGAAGAAAAAGAACTCCACATCAATGGTTTGGAACTCCTGGCTGGGTCATTCGCCCTACGGAGCCTCCTCGGACACACGACCAATTGTTCCATACTCCTACGCATGGACAATGTCTCAGCCGTCCGCTACATCAACCACTTGGGTGGCACGAGGTCCTCAATCCTCACGAACTTGGCGAAAGAATTCTGGCATTTCTGCCTGAGTCGCAGCATATCCGTACAGGCGGAATACCTCCCAGGCCTCTCCAACACCGTAGCGGATTGGCACTCCAGGCATTTACGAGACAACAGTGCATGGCGATTGAATCGCACAGTATTCCAGAAACTCCACCAACTCTGGGGACCGATGCACATCGACCTTTTTGCCTCCCGGCTGAATGCTCAACTCCCCTCATTCTTCAGCTGGAGACCGGACCCAGACGCCACGGCAGTGGATGCCTTCCTACAAAATTGGCCGAACACCAGGCTATACGCCTTCCCCCCTTTCTCACTCATAGCACGGACTCTCCTACACTTACAGCGCTCCCGAGCATCGTTGGTTTTGATAACACCGTTCTGGACGGCACAGCCATGGTTCCCTTCCCTCATGGAAATGTCAATCGACCTCCCCAGATTGATTCCAGGGAGCACGGAATTATTATCAGATCCCGATGGGAACTCTCATCCACTTCTGGTGCAAGGTCATCTCAGACTCCTAACATGGCTCCTCTCCGGGGACCCTGGACCATGCCGAATGTTTCACAAACGACTTTGGAATTATTGGCAGGAGCTTGGGCCCCAGGGACAAGACGTTCCTATGCTCATGCCTGGAACACATGGTGTAGTTGGTGCGTGGAACGGCACGTGGATCCCATACGTGCTCCTATAAACCAGGTTTTGGGCTTCCTTACTACCCTTTATGACAAGGCTTGGCTTATCGCACCATAAATGTGTACAGGTCAGCGATTTCAGCTGGGCACACTGGTTGGGAAGGCTTCCCGGCTGGGAAACACTTATGGATCTGTCGTCTCCTACGAGGCATAAAATTTGCACGTCCGCCACAACCTCGTTACACGGCCCTATGGGATGTGAATATGGTCCTTCGGTTGTTGCAAGATTGGCCCCCAAACTCGAACCTCACACTCAAGCAAGTGTCTGCAAAATTGGCGATGCTCCTATGCTTAATTTCCTGCAAACGGGTATCAGACGTGAGGGCCTTAGATATCGATGCACGATCATTCACACCGGATGGTGTCCTGTTTAATATCACCAGACGTACGAAGTCGAACACCACTTCAGTCTTCTATCCCTCCTTTCCTCACAACGCTAACCTCTGCCCGGTAGCATGCCTGCAGGAATATGAATTACGGACACAGCCATTCCGGAACCCAACAACACATAATTTGTTCTTGGCAGTGAGAAAACCTCATCAACCAGTATCCACGGGAACTCTGACACGTTGGGTGAAATGGATAATGTCAAATGCTAATATCGACACAGCCGTTTACGGGGCACACTCTACTAGAGGCGCTATGGCCTCTAAAGCATTCTACATTGGATGTAAACTGGAAGACCTCCTCCGCACAGCTGACTGGTCCCGAGAATCGACGTTTAAGGAATACTACTTTAGACCAACAGAACATATCTCGTCTAGGGTCATATCACAGCTTTAAACTAGCCTAATAAGAGCCTCCGTGTCCTTTAATAAAATTACCAGATTTTACTAATTACATGACGTAAAGTCATGATTTTATAAAGGACACGGAGGCGAGTATTAGCCCGCCCACTGAAAGGTAAGCCGTACATGTATTTTTTTCCCACCCACTTACTCATAAACAAGCTATAGCATTTTGGATGTTTAGAATCAAAGTTCTAGGGTAAGATTGCGATTTAGACTGATTTATGCTAGAATGTCGCAAGCAATGTTTTCAGATATAAACGTTTGTCTACGGACCGGTACAACATATATGTATGACAACGATATTCGAATACATTTTACCATATATCTCTCTGTCTCCTACAGCTTAACCCTGTGATGACATAACCGGGATCGTCCAATATCTCAACATTATTTGGAACATTCGCCGGAACCCCTAAGAAAGATTATCCAAGTTTGAGAAAATGTTTTTCCCTTGTTGATGTGTTCAGCTTCGGCGTCAGCCAGAAAGAGGAAGTAGTTTACCTCACATGAAGGGATATAGTACAAGGACTGATCCTATTGGTTAATGGATATGGAATGTTATATGGTTAACCCTTAAGGGTATCTGTTTTTCTTTTTTGTTATTGCTATATTAAAAAATATCAATATCCTTTCTTTGCTGCTGAGGAATAAAGAAAGAGATAAAGCCTAATACTCGCCTCCGTGTCCTTTATAAAATCATGACTTTACGTCATGTAATTAGTAAAATCTGGTAATTCTCACTGAGAAGACTGAAAATCTCTTCTGGGGAAAAAAGGGGTGGACTTGCTAAGGCTGCAGTTCATAAGATCTTCAGCCTTTACAAGCTCTTTTAAGATATGCCATCAAGGAATACACGCATGAAAAATTAAAGAATGCATTCATTGGGAATGTATCTTTTAAACCGTGAATTATTTATTTATTTTGCCCATTAGGGCATTGGAGTGTTCCCTATGTCATATAACTGAAATTAATCCCTCTTTACCCTAACTTCTATTATCTTTAACCCTGCATGCATTTACACAAGTGCATACACTCTCGTTTAACTAGATTAAAACAACTTTTATTAACAAAGTAATTTTGATGGTAGAAAGGTTATTAAAAGAAGTAAAGTTTTGCATATATAGAAATTCTTGATTTTCAGATATTACTATTTCAAGAAACAATGTTTAAGAAGATTAATGTTTTGGCAGATAATTACACAAGAAACATATTTTTCAGAAGACGATATATATATAATACATATTGTATTTTACTTAAGTAAATAAACTTAAATAATCAAATACGGGACATAATCCCAAAAGATTTAAAGCTAACAATGTCTGGCTACAGGAATGTCTACTAGGCTGTTTCATTTTCATTTTCAAATCAACAACTTTCTCTGAAT
The DNA here is from genome assembly GCA_933207985.1 of Pelobates cultripes. Classification (NCBI taxonomy): domain Eukaryota; kingdom Metazoa; phylum Chordata; class Amphibia; order Anura; family Pelobatidae; genus Pelobates; species Pelobates cultripes. The sequence goes on from OW240916.1 coordinate 55,748,024, forward strand.
ATAAATTTACTGCTTCTGGGACAACCACATTCTCTAGTTACAAAGAAGAATGACTCCATGAACCCAATTTCTCCAAATCCAGCAATAACTCATTGATATAAATAAGAGGATATAAAACACTCATAAAACACCTGTGGGTGAAGAGAACAAGGGAACAACAATATTAAACGATTTTAATGAGTTGCATACCACTGATGCAAACCAACATAAAGAAAAATAAAAGTATTGCTAAAATGAGCAAAAACAGAAAGTTAAAATTATGTGCAAATCAGCTGCAAAATCATCTCTTGGACTTTGAAATGGCATACTTTTTTAATGTCCCTAATAATATGGGATTCTTGTTCCAAAGCCGATATAAGATACATGGCTGTGCACGCAGTATTATTTTAGTTCCCCCAACACAATGATCGAATACCTGCACATTAGAGACCAATTTCCTTCCTGAATAGGCAAAATGTAGTTCAAGGGTTTTCTTGTGAATACTGATCGGCCGTTTGAAAGAAAGTTATATCTCCAAAGCGCTGCTGGGACATAAAACCAAGAAAACGTCTAGGCAATGCCCAAACATGTTTGGATGCTTCCAGATTTCCACTCATTGACATTTGTGATTATATTCCTGGCGCAAAAAAAAAAAAAAAAATGTAGAAGAAATTGAATTTTTTAAGGGAGGGTGTAAAAGCAGCTTAGTTTGCCATGATTGACAAGAGGTCTGCCCAATGATGTGGACTGCATGTCCTGTCCAATCAAGAGATGGATAAATAGAGATAGTTGATGATCGGGGAACATTGCTTCCTTGAGCTTCTGGCAAAGATCTCTAATGAGACAGAAAGGTGTATTTTTTATATACACCCCTATATACTTATTAACCCTTAATAGGGAACATATGGGATGGGTGGCAGCATTGTAACAAAGCTGTGTGATACAAAAAGTGACTACAAATACAAAAAGATAAGTCCTGCGTTCACTCCCATCACTTCTGGGGGGCAGCAACGACTACAGTACACATCAGCTCCAATACATATAGTAAACACCAAAGAAAAAGTTACCTGTGCTGTGCCTAACTTTTATTCACTGATTTTTACTTAGTTTTTCTTTAACTGTTTTTATTTATTATTTTTTTTGAGTATGTTTAGCCCTGTTTGTTATGCAAATGTGCAAGCACAGTGCACTGCACCATGTGCTGTGTGCTGTGTAGTGTTTCTTAAAGCCAAACACAAAAAATGTAGGTCAGTTCATTATGTTATGGTCTTACCTTGGGTACAGTCCAAAGTGCAGAGATGTTTGCTCACCAAGCAACATTCTTCTACACAAAATCAATTTTTGCTGAATGAAGTTGTTAGTTTACGCAATACATATTCATATCCTAAATGTATCCTATCCCAGCCTGATATGTTGCTAAGGTTGGACCTCATACACTAATCCTCCCAGACAGTATGCGCTGCCATCAGTGTGCTGCCAAGGAGAGGAAGGCACTTGTCATGGTCTTACCTTGGGTGGAGTCCGAAGTTGCTCACCCTTGCAGATATACACAACCTAAGGTAACCAGGTAAGAAGCCAGGGGAGGGCTGGCAGCCTTAGGCCTGGGGGGCAAAACCAGTCAAGTGGCCCATTGCACCACCAAATCAGTTCACCATCCATGCCCACCTTTTCCTGGTTTTATAACGGATATTGATGTTATGCTAATCAGTAGCTCTTTGCCATAACCGCTCCTTCACGGCTCTGACTTTCAATGTTGTCAGAGCGCAGGCTGAGAATCTCTGAGCCTGTGCTCTGACTCACTCACTGAGCGCCGGAACCACGAGGGAGAGGCTATAATCTGACTGCACCTACTGCTGGTGTGCACCAGTGGACCACCAGCGAATCGTTTAAATTGAATATGCTGGTGTCCCCAACTTGTGAGCTGTGTTGGCCGCCGGGCGACTCTGTTGTCATGGCACCCTGCGTGACCGCACAGCTTGCACATCCCAACGGCTGGCCCTGCTGACACACTCTGGCATCAGAGTAAATACCAATAAACTGTGCAAACAGAGCTGATCCTCCACCCCCCCCACCCCCCCAATTTATAAAGATTTGCTTAGTGGATTTGTTGTAAGATTAAATCATGCCTCCTCCACCTCTCTCTCTCCCATGCGCTGCTCTGTAGGCTGGGAGGAAGTTTAGAGTAATCACATTCTCCCAGCACAGCGCCACCAGTGGCTGCATGGGGAACAGCTGGTTAATGTAATGCTTGCAGGACGGCCAGCTGCCGCAGAACCTCTTTGTTCCCATCTCTGCAAAGGGTTCCAGGCACTGCTTGTTGTGAGTATGAGCCACTGTAAATTAGGGGCAGAGGGCACTTGCACTGAGGTAAAGATGGGTCTGGGCAGGAGGAGAGTGCAGTCAGTGCACTCCCCTCCTGTGGGTCACCAGTAGACTGGTGCACCTGCCCAGAATCAGAGCCGGTGCAAAGATTTTTGCCGCCCTAGACAAAAGAAAAATTTGCTGCCCCCCCCCCATGTGACATCACAATGCCCGACCTATATGATCTGCCATATGAACTAACGCCAGTGCTGCACACA
>OW240916.1:55750973-55872215 GCA_933207985.1 Pelobates cultripes
TTTGTATTCTTGTACATGAAGGCTGCGCATAAGAAACACTCTTGGACTTTCCAGCATGACAATGACCCTAAGCACAAGGCCAAGTGGACCCTTTAGTGGTTAAAGCAGAAAAAGGTGAAGGTTCTAGAGTGCCCATCACAGTCTCTTGACCATATTATAATCAAGCTACTATGGGGAGATCTCAAATGTGTGGTTCACGCAAGATTACCAAAGACTTTGCATGACCTGGAGGCATTTTGCCAAGACAAATGGGCAGCTATACCACCTGCAAGAATGAGGGGCCTCATAGACAAAATAGTGCACGCTGTCATTGATGCTAAATGAGGCAATACACAGTATTAAGAACTAAGGTCATTTTTTATTTTTGTAAGTATTTTGAACATGGGTCATTTCATTTTTTTCTTTGTTGCTACGTTTTGTTTTATGATTGTACCTTTCCGTTAAAACTTACAGTTAAAATAAATGTGTTTTGCTTGCTCACTCATGTTTAAAAATGTACTAAAAATGGTACATGTAATACCAATTCTCAAAGGGTATGCAAGCTTTAGAGCACAACTGTAAATCCCTCTACAGCAAAGTAATTCCCCTCACACTGTAAGGACCTAGTTTTGTGTCATCTGCAACCACTGACATATGACTTCCAATGTCTATTTCATTATCATTTATGAATATGTTGAAAAGAAGCAATCCCAAAACAGAACCTTCAAGGCCTTGTTACAGACACAAAGTCTTACCACTTTTTCCAGCTTGAAAAACGTCAATTAATGATAACTCTCTGTACTCTATCTTAAAGCCCACGTTCTGTCCAAGAACAAGAACTTGCAGTTAGAACAATTTCTTTTAGTTTGAACTCTATGGAACTGTATTGAATGCCTTGTCAAAATCCAGGTAGATCATATCCACTGCAACAATATGATGAATGCTTCTAATTACTTATTTGTATAATGCATTAAGATAGTGGGACATGATCTATGTTTTAAAAACCGTAGTGAGTTTTCTAATAATGTTATAATGTTACCAATGAACTCTTAAATATTTTCTCTTAATAACTCTTCAAATACTTGCCTAAGAACAGAAGTTAAACTCACAGCTCTTTTTCAGGCAAACATTTTGAATTATTTTTAAATATAGGAACCACAGTTACCATTCTACAGTTCCTGAAAGGAAAGAATTCTGAAAAATAAAAAACAGAGGTTTGCTTATTTTCACATTTAGCTCATGGGTGAATACCCGCAGGCACAGGGGCTTTGTGTATATTAGCTTTCTTTAGTTGTTGCAGGACCTTGTATTGATTCATCTAATCACAATTTTTCTGCAAGTTATTTGGCAGCAATAATTTGCTTATCTCTTGCATAGGTTCCTCCTTCAAATACACTGAAGAAAAATAATTTAACATGTCTGCTTTTTCCTGATCTTAATTACTAACACACTCATCTCTAATTTTAGTGTACCTATACTCATTTTCTAGTTTAAGCCATGTAATTGCCTTTTTAAATGTATTGTTGGCTTCGTTATAGCCTATATAGGATGCCTCTGACTTAAGATTTAATGCTCTTTTCATGTCTAATTTTGTGGCTTAACTTCCGAACAAATCACATTGGTTTTAGTTTGTTTCTTTTATATTTTTTTGACAATAGTATATACAGAAAAGTGCACATTTTCAATATTTGTTTGAAGATTTATCAATTAATTTTTTCCACTAAAGAGTTTATACCAATCAATCAATGTGTTTTAAAGCTGCCCTTATTTTAATGAAAATTGACTTTTTTTAACCCCGTAGTGACCAGAACGTTTTTCAATTTTCTTACCATTAAGGACCAGGGCTGTTTTACATTTCTGCTATGTTTGTGTTAATTTCTAAATTTCCTCTTACTCATTTACTGTATCCACACACATTATATACTGTTTTTCTTGCCATTAAATGGTCTTTCTAAAGATACCATTATTTTCATGATATCCTATAATTTACTATAAAAAAACAATATGATGAAAAAGTTTTAAAAAACACACTTTTCCTAACTTTGACCAAAATCTGTTATGCATCTACAAACGCCAAAAAACACCCATACTAAATAGTTTCTAAATTTTGTCCTGAGTTTAGAAATACCCAATGTTAACATGTTAAAAGTAGGACAATGCTGTTTTAAAATATATATTTTTAAAATGTATCAACAGTGACATTGTAACACTGTTATCCGTCATAAATATCTGAATCACACATCACATGTACATATTTTTTTAAAGTAGACAACCCAGGGTATTCAATAAGGGGTATGTCCAGTCTTTTTTAGTAGCCACTTAGTCACAAACACTGGCAAAAGTTAGCATTCATATTTGTTTATGTGTTAAAAATGCAAAAGAACATTATGAACTCTAACTCTGGCCAGTGTTTGTGACTAAGTGGCTACTAAAAAGAATGAACATACCCCATCTGCAATACCTTGGGTTGTTTTCTTTTGCAAATGGTATGCCATCATGGGGGTAATTCTCACTCCTGGGCTACATTACGGTCTCAAAGGCAACATAACCAATCTGGCAAATTTCAATGTGAAAAAATGTGAAGATTAAGCCTTATATTTGACCCTGTAACTTTCAAAAACACTATAAAACCTGTGCATGGGGGAATACAAATATTAGTTTTTCAAAACAGTAAAACGTATCACAAGAATGATATCTGTTGTGATACGTTTTACTGTTTATGTGTGAAAAATGCTAAAAACTTTGCTTTTACTGACAATATCATCAATGTGATATGTTTTTCTGTTTTGAAACACTAATATTTGTGTTTAGTGAAGTCTCCCAAGTAAAACAGTACTCCCCATGTACAGGTTTTAGGGTGTCACGGAAAGTTACAGGGTGTGATAAAGTGAAGGCAGATAGGCCTACAACATTTAACCCCAGGGGGAGTATGTGTAGTATGTGTTGTAGGCAAAACAATCTACCATTTAGTTATGGGACCCTGGGATGGAGCATTTTGAGAGCAGGGTGGGCCAATGCTCCACTCCTCAGTTTATACACAACTGGGGGAAATAATGTCCAGGCCAGAGTTTTTTGGAGCTGTCTCCAACCCACTGCTCAGCTGCAGATAATCAGCTGTAGCAGTGGGAATAAACCCCTCCCTGCTAGCCAGGTGAAGAGGGATTGCTGGCTTCCTCCCTGGAAGCAGGTAGGAGTGAGGCTGTTCTCTCCAGTAAGAGAGTCAAGGAGACTGAGCACTGGGAGTGCAAAAGGGAAGCAGTCAAGGCTGGCTTGGAGCACTGGGAGTGCAAAAGGAAAGCAGTCAAGGCTGGCTTGGAGCAGTGGGAGTGCAAAAGGAAAGCAGTCAAGGCTGGCTTGGAGCACTGGGAGTGTAGAAAGGGAAGCAGCAGGCTGTCTAAAACACTGGAGTGCTGAGAGCTGAAAAAGACGCTAGGTTGGTGAAACCACTTCTTGTTTTGTTATAGATTAAACCCTTGTGAGAGAGGGAACTTGATGTCAGTTAGTGCTCAGACCGAGCTAGGTTTTTGTTACATTTTTGTTTTCATTTGCTGCTGTAGCTGTGGTGGAGTTTGACAATAAAACTGCCTGGATTATATGCAAACCAAAGGACTGCGCCTGTTTACCCTAGAGGACCGTGCTACCTGCACACAAGGATCACAGTATGGTGGAGAATGCTGGCACAGTAGCACATTGAGGGTCTGTGGGTTTGCCAGTCATTCGGTAGTCTGCTTGAGGACTTTTTATTTTTGCAGACCTGTTTAAAAAAAAAAGTAGCACTGTACCTTTAAGACTGTTACCTGCTTGGTGCTATAATGGAGGACCTGCTGAAAGCTCTGGTACAGGCAACCGCTGTACAACAAGAGGCAACTGCTATCCAACAAGACACCAACAATTTCCTGGCTGCACAGCTTAAGAACCTGAGGGACGCTCAGCAGGAGTATAGAGCTGCCCTTACTGATGTTTTGCAGATTGCCCACGGCAGGGTGTGTGGGGACAAGGGACCCCGTAACCAAGCTACTGACATCCTGCATAAGATGACAGAGGCAGTAGAAGAAGTCTTTAGCAAGCTGAAAAGCATAGGAGCAGCAAAGCATGATGTTGAGAAACACACAGAAGAGAGAGAACAGGAATTAGAAGGCAAGAAAGATAAAATTGAGCCTGAAAGTAGTGCTAATGTGGAAGAAGGTGAACAGCCAGATGAATCCTCCAAGGACCAAAAAGAAAAAAGGTTAGTAAACAGACCTGCAAAACTAAAGGAAAAAGCGGAATTGTCAAGAGACCGTGATGGTGACACTGACATGCACCAAAGTAAGAAAGGGCAGAAGAATCAGAAGGGAGAGTGAGGCAAACTGATTAATTAAGTTGACAAGTGTTTATTTGAGAATCAAAATGTTGCAGCTTCACGTGAAAGCCTCAAACTTGCTCTAAGTGGCATCACAACAGATAAAGCAATCTTGGGAAAAGAGTTGGAAACAAAAATATTTTCACGCTCAGAAACTGAATCTTGCATGTTTCAAGAGAATGCTGGAAAGACATTTGAAAACAGAAAGGTACTGATAAATCTTCCCAAGGTAACGAAATGAGAAAGAGCGACTGTGACTGAGGCCAGCAGTGTCGAGTTGGTTTGTACTATAACGAATGAGACAAGTAAAAATACACAGTGTAAAGGTGATAAGACTAAAGCATGCAGAAACATCCTAAAGAAAACGTCAAGGATGAGAAAAAGATGTATGCACGGCCGAGTGCTGGTGGTAAGCAAAAACCACCCGTAAGTTGTAAGTAAAGCTAGTGGATACAGCCAGGGGAAGACAAACGAAGCAGGAGCCCCTGATGTACACCCAAGTGAACAAGTTAAAGGCATGAAAAGCAGACTGACTTGGGGAGTCAGAGAAGACAACCGCAAAAGAGCTGAGCTTAATAGAGAGAAGCAAAGCACCCCAGCTGAGTATGGCAATGCGGTGCACTGTTTAGTAGCCGAGGCTACCCAAGAATGTCGACCAGCTGTTGAACAGTTTGGCAGAGAAAAGCAGAGAAGTAGTGGCAAAACTAAGTCAAAATAAGAGGCAAAATAGCTGCTTCTGATCTAAGCCAAGAGAGAGCAACAGTTACAGAACCAAGCTGTGGTGATGAGATAGGCACGTCCGCACCTATGCCCGACCAAGGCGAAAGTTACAAAGTAGGTGACATTGGCGCAGCTGAATTAAATATTTAAAAGACATCTGGTATTGCTTCAAAGATTTTGAAGGATTGTTCAGGAGCCATAGAACTGGATCTGCTGGCAAAGACTACTGCTACAAGGCCTGGGCGCACTAACTACCTGGAACAGCTGCCAGACTCTGGGAACACAGTCGTGGAATTAAAGGCGGGACTCGGACTGCCTGACCGGCTGTTTGATACTGGGGCTGTCATGATCCAGCAAGAGGCCGTGACTGCATCTCTGGACACCCTCAAGGGAACAGGGAGACTGCTAGACAGCCCAGAGGAAAGCATTTCTGACATTGAGAGGTGGCCACTCAAGGCCGAGCAAGCGGAGGATACCCCTGGGGAGGAAACCAGGCAAAGGAGAGATGAACTAAGCCAGGAGTCTGGGCCTCAGGTAGAAGAACAGCGCTTCAGGCCAGGCCAGGCCGAGCATGATGGGATGGAGCTGGGATCAAAGGCTGCATTCATGCAGGAGGAGGGTGCTCTAGACAGCCTCCTTGTCCAACCCCCTGAGGATATAGAGATGAGACCTGTATCATTACCCGTAGGGAGCAAGGAAGGCTCCCAGGAATTCGCAGAACTGATGGAGGATGTTGTGGAGCCCTTCATGGAGGGACCTGTTCCAGTGGAGGATGAGCTGGTGACAGAACCAGGTCTTGAAGAGGTTGAGCACCCAGACAATTCAGCTCATGAAGGAATCATAAGCGATATTATATATATATATATATATATATTATAGAAAAGTTAGTTACACGCAAAGCCTTTGTAAAGTTTGCATTGGGAAGTAACTCGGACATTGAAAGATTATCAAACCAGAAGCTGCTGTGGATGTGGAAGCGGATGATGATTGAGAGGAACTTGGCTGCTAAGGAGCCACACAGTATTGAGCCTCAGCCTAGATCTGCTAGCAACCAAATAAACGGGGAAACTGGAAAGAAAGGACAGAACCTGATACTGAGTCTGGGACAATATAACTATGATGGTAGAATGTACCCAAAAGTCCCATTACAGCTACGAGACCAGACTGAGAAACTCAGATGCTTCAACGGCCACATGCAAGGACATGTTACATATAACTGTCCTGAGAGTGAAGAGCCAATACAGTGTGACATACGAATAAGGGCTCTGCATAGGATTGTATTGACTTACTTAAAGATGTGTGTGTGTGTGGTGACTAGTGGTGGTGTTACAGCACAGTTAAAAGTGGTGATGGTGGAAGGGAATTGTGTACAAGCACTAATCAATTCAGGGAGTGAGGTTACTTTGATGAAAAGTGTTCTCCTCCAGCCAGAGAAATGTGATACAAGACAAATGATTAATATTGTGTGTACAAATGGTGACACCCGCACATACCCCACAGCAGAGGTAGAGTTTGTTACAGAGGTTGTAAATGTTAAATGCCCTATAGTACATGTAGCTCAAACGCAAGAGCGGATAAGTAAGGCCAGGTATCGGAGTATCTTGGACCTGGTCATAGGGTATTGGCAGGTTCCCCTGACAGAGAAAGCAAAAGGAAGGACCGTGTTTTCTACTCCCGAGGGGTTGTAGCAACATAAAGTACTGCCATTCAGGTTGCATGGTGCAATGGCACCCTTTCTGCATATGACTAATAGGATACTTTGGCCCCACAGAGAGTATGCAGCTGCCGGTTTGACCGCTAACACTAAGCTGGTACATCCCTAGATGATATGTATGTTCATGGTTTGTGTTTGAAGGCCGCTCGCCCCGATGGGTCTGAGCTGTGGGGGGAGGATATGTGATAAAGTGAAGGCAGATAGGCCTATAACATTTAACCCCAGGGGGAGTATGTGTAGTATGTGTTGTAGGCAACACAATCCATTGTTTAGTTATGGGCCCCTGGGGTGGAGCATTTGGAGAGCAGGGTGGGCCAATGCTCCACTCCTCAGTTTATACACAACTGGGGGAAATAATGTCCAGGAAAGAGTTTTTTGGAGCTGTCTCCAACCCACTGCTCAGCTGCAGATAATCAGCTGTAGCAGTGGGAATAAACCCCTCCCTGCTAGCCAGGTGAAGAGGGATTGCTGGCTTCCTCCCTGGAAGCAGGTAGGAGTGAGGCTGTTCTCTCCAGTAAGAGAGTCAAGGAGACTGAGCACTGGGAGTGAAAAAGGGAAGCAGTCAAGGCTGGCTTGGAGCAGTGGGAGTGCAAAAGGAAAGCAGTCAAGGCTGGCTTGGAGCAGTGGGAGTGCAAAAGGAAAGCAGCCAAGGCTGGCTTGGAGCAGTGGGAGTGCAAAAGGAAAGCAGTCAAGGCTGGCTTGGAGCAGTGGGAGTGCAAAAGGAAAGCAGTCAAGGCTGGCTTGGAGCACTGGCAGTGCAAAAGGAAAGCAGTCAAGGCTGGCTTGGAGCACTGGGAGTGTAGAAAGGGAAGCAGCAGGCTGTCAAAAACACTGGAGTGCTGAGAGCTGAAAAAGACTCTAGGTTGGTGAAACCACTTCTTGTTTTGTTATAGATTAAACCCTTGTGAGAGAGGGAACTTGATGTTAGTTAGTGCTCAGACCGAGCTAGGTTTTTGTTTATAGGATTTTGTTACATTTTTGTTTTCATTTGCTGCTGTAGCTGTGGTGGAGTTTGACAATAAAACTGCCTGGATTATATGCAAACCAAAGGACTGTGCCTGTTGTTTACCCTAGAGGACTGTGCTACCTGCAGACAAGGATCACAAGGGTTAAATACAGTGCTAGCAAATTAATTCTCTTGACTTTTGGACTGGGTTGTCAGGCAGGTCCCTCAAATTGCTATCAATAAAAGTACTTAGTTATGTAAAAATATTATATAAATATGCACGTAGAATTTAATTATAAACACATATTTATATATTTAAAGCCTACATGTATATTTATGAAATTATTTATGTAATTATGTATATGGATGAAAAAAAATTTTTTTTTTTTTTTTAAATTCAATCTATATATAAAAAATAAATAAGATTGGATAAATGGGAAAAAAAATTTATGTGTATATATGTGTGTATGTGAAACAAGAGGGGGTTGGCTGCACTCACCTGAACATGCATAAATGGGGGTGCTGCTGGGGGCCAAATAATACAATACACAAGATCCAGCGCACTCTCTGAGTGCGCTGGATCTTGTGTGTGTGTGTGTGTGTGTGTGTGTGTGTATATATAATATATTATAAAAAAGCCCTGCACTCCTACTCACTCAGTATTCTTTAGACCCGGTGCTCGACTGCACTAATAGACATGAAACAAAAATAGTCAGCACTCCCAGGGTTTGTAAAAAAAGATTCCAATTCTCCTCCAAGACGTTTCAGCTCCACTTGGGAGCTTTCGTCAGGACAGCATACATAAAACAAATGAATCACACTCTGTTTAAATAAAGACAATAATCAAAAAAAGACTTACAGATCAGCTGTGTAAAGGGCCGGCCATCCTGCTCTCCGAACGTCTAAACAGACACCGTCCAGCGTGAGCGTTTCATTAATCAAGCTGACGTCATCTTGTTACCATGGTGATCATGACGCTTAAGCGTCTGTAATTCACCTTCCGGATTGCATTCTAAGCGCCAGCGTTCCCCGTCGTCAGGGAGATACTGGCGCATGCGCTTAGGACAGGCTGTGCTGTTCTTGGTGTCTGTCCCTCGATCGGGAACAGAGTGATTTTGGCCATAAATGCTGGAAACATTGTAAAACAGACAAAATGTAACCATATATCCCTTTTTATAACAGCACTTTGCATATTCAATACACCCTCATATAATAAAGTGTTAAGGTATTTGAATTTCGATTCCCTGAGTTCTCCGCCTTGTTATCCCTAATATATAAAAAAAAAAGTAAGTTTATAAACACTAGACAGTGCAAATGAAAAATAAAAATATAAACTTATAACCTAATAAAGGCTACAAAAGCCATATTAAAAATCGTGATCTCGTTTTCAAAATTACTATAATGCACCTGCCATAGCTATGTGCCATATTTGTACTGTGATACTAAATACTACCAATATTTTCAAAAAAAGTGCTAGTACTTAGACTTAAAAGTGCAAACCTGTGCAATCAAAAAGTGATGATAATGATTTGGTAATTAATTCCATGTGTATCAGAAAACAAAAGACATATAGACAAAAATATCTATTATCACTTATTTTTGTCTTCTGATATTCGTGAAGAAAGATGAACAGGAGGGAACTAAGGAAAAAATGGGGACCATTATTATCCCAATATATCGTATCATGAATCGCTAAAAAAATATGAAGAGTATATAATCAAAATCCCATATGTCTGCAGTCTTATAATGAAGAAATAAAACGTATCTATCCTAAACCCCAAACACTTCAGCCTGAATAATTGAAAAACATTAAAAATGAGCATGGCAATTTAAACCAAAGTATTCTATATTGTCATGCGGTATCTCTTTCGCGTTCGGCACTTCCGCATTGCGGAGCCGGCCCCGCCCCTTCTGACGCGGCTCTGACAGTACTTAGGGAGACCGCGCCAGGGAGAAGGCGCTTGGTGATTGTGCGACCTACTTCCGGGTATACATGCTGGCTCCACAAGCTCTGACAAGCCGTCCCAGCCTTTGAGCCAATGCAAGGATTGCCGCATGCCATAGAGGATTACTGGAGAATGGATACTTTGCTAATTTACAAGTGGACCATATCTCTGAACTATTGGAGGACTACACATATTAACCTTAAATATATCTTTCAGCTATTTGTCTACAATATCATTTAATAATGAACCAATTCCTGCTTGCTTAAATCTTCTCTGCTTCAAGTTACTAATTATATGGAGGACAACTCCCATCATGCTTATTTTCTACGAACTGTTTCTTGGAACCAATTCCTGCTTGCTCAAATCTTCTCTGCTTCAAGTTACTAATTATATGGAGGACAACTCCCATCATGCTTATTTACTATGAACTGTTTCTTGCTTTACAAATACTCTCTGCTACCTGCTTAATGTTTCTATTTAAGATTATTCCCAGCAACCTAAAAAATCTTATTATAAACTTTGAACTTTTGTATTGTTTGATAACCTGCACTTTCTTCTTATTGGATTATTGCCTATATGCAGTTCATTTAAGTTTATCAATCATTAAAACTTCGTTTGATTCTCAAATTGCCAGCAATCCTCTCTTTTCTTAAACCTACAGTATTGATACTTTAAAGATTCTTTGTTTCTTTACTATTGTAATTAATGAGTTCTACAAGCTGCAGTTGAGTTCCAATACAAATAACCCAAGTAGCATAACATATATACAACAAAACTTTAATCTCAAATCTCATGAACAATATAGCATCATCTATCACAAATTTTTTTACTTACCCGAATTTCTGAACGAAACCAAATTTTTTTGCCCATATACATCCCTACTGCCTATTACCTTTGATGGTAACATGCAACGGACCTCGGGTATTACCCCACTACTGTGTCACCCAATACGAACATATCAGACCCATTGCACCCCCAAGTACACACTGTGAATGGTTTCTAGGCGCATAGCCAAAACCTCACTAAAAAAAGAGCAGTTCCACACCTTTGCATAAATTGGTACGAAGATCTTATCATTCTTTTTTGTTATTTTGTGTTGCACTGTTCAACCTGTGCACACTACGTTTTTGTTTTTTTTTTGTAAACTCGCTTTCACTGTAATTCCAGATCATCTTATGTTGATTTGTATTCTGTTGTAGAGACTTTAATATATATATATATATATACTGCTTGATTAGATTACCTCTATCATTGAAAACTATATCTGTCTTCCAAAAAATGTTATAGTAATCATAGACTGAATATAGCTGTTCTTTAAATTAGTGCTTAGATTAGTATCCATAACTATGAAGGATAAAGGGTTCTGGGTGGAAAATATCGACTTTGTCCGATTCAAACATAGACAAACCTGCATACGTTAAAAAATGATTTCTTCAATGAAAAAGCTTAACCCGAGTAACAAAATGACAGTTCATTATAATTTCGGTATGGCTATAATAGCTATCCAGTTGTTACATTGTAGTAAAAGTATCCACCAATCCATTTAAAGGGACACTTCAGTGCCAGGAAAACAATCCATTTTCCTGGCACTGCTGGTCCCCTCTCTCTCCCACTCCCCATCCCCGGTTGCTGAAGGGGTGAAAACCCCTTCAGTCACTGACCTGAGACTCCCGCCGATGTCCCTCGGTGGTGCGTTCTGCTCACGGCTGCTCCTCCTCTTCCTTACATTAGCCGGTGGGCGAGACTGATCCCGCCCACCGGCTGAGGAGACCTAATGCGCATGCGCAGGGAATTGAGCGACGCTGGAAGTCCTCACACAGTGTGAGGGCATCCAGCGACGCTCTAGCACAGAAAACCTGTGCTATTGACATGGAAGTGCCTTCTAGTGGCTGTCTATTAGACAGCCACTAGAGGAGTTAACCCTGCAAGGTAATTATTGCAGTTTATAAAAAAACTGTAATAATTACACTTGCAGGGTTAAGGGTAGTAGGAGTTGGCACCCAGACCACTCCAATGGGAAGAAGTGGTCTGGGTGCCTATAGTGTCCCTTTAAGCCTAGACAAAAGCAGATGGTAGATTCATATATTCTTATTTTTACCACTAGATGTCAGTAAACTGCTAGGTATCTGATAATAAATAGCACTAAATACTGAATCTGGTTTTGAAATTTTGTAGCAATCTCAGACTTTAATCATGTATACCAATAGAGTAAAACATCTTAATTTAGTAATTGAATATAGCTCACTTGCTAGTGCACATACCTGTGAGCTAAACTAACTTATAAGTGGAAGGAAAAGGGAATAGATCTGGTATACCTAATGTAATACACAGCAGAGAGGGAGCAGGACTAAAACTAAATAGCTACTGACTGGAACGATAGAGATCCACTAAAAACCTATACAATAAAAGGGAAAAAACACTAAAAAAGTGATAATACACTAAAAAAGTGCAGGAAGTTCAGGAGCTAGCTAGTACATGGCTCAAAAATGTCAATAAAGGGTATAAAATGCAGAATAAAATACTATAGGGATGAGTCGATGAAAATATGTGCACATATTTTCATCGACTCATCCCTATAGTATTTTATTCAGCCATATAGAGATAGTCCTAACCAGGGCCGGACTGGGAAAAAAATTAGGCCCGGGCATTTTTCAATCAGAGCGGCCCCCTAAGAAGGGGGCGGGGCCAGAGAGGGTGTGTTTTGTCATCACTAATGACAACACGCCCCCTCTCAAAGTGAGCATGTTGGTTCAATGCCCAGAGCCCTGCTGAAGAGCTCTGGCATTAGAAAAAGGCCCTGAATTTGTTCTGCGCAGCGCAAGCAAATTTAATAACATGCTTGTGCTGTGTTTGCTTTTAAATTGTCTCTGGTGTCTCCACAAGTGGGATACCAGAGGACAAAAGGGCCAGGAAAGTGCATGGTGCATGTTTGGAGCCTGCTTGTGGGATTGCGTGTGTGTAGAGTGTGGTGTGGTATTGTATAAATAGGTCAATTTAATTTGTGTTTGTGGTGTAATATGTGTGGCTAGGGGCTGTAGAGAGTGTGTGTATAGGGGGCATAGTTTTATAGGGGATGCAGCGAGTGTGTGCATACGGGCTGAAGTGTGTGTGTATAGGTGACGTAGTGTGTGTAGGGGTTGCAGAGAGGGTGTGTTTAGAGAATGTTGTATGTGTTTGCTGACAAGGAATGTAGTGTGTGTGTGTAGGAGATCTACTGTGTAAAGGACCCGGTGTGTGTGTGTGTGTGTGTGTGTGTGTGTGTGTGTGTATAGAGGATAAAGAGTGCATATAGAGTAAGGGATCTAGTGTGTATCTGGAGCGTAATGTGTGTAGTGGTGCATTGTGAGGGGTGCTGTAGTGTGTGTGTGTGTGTGTGTGTATGTATGTATGTATATATTTGGACTTATTGTATGTGTGAGGGGCGCAGTGTGTGTATGTAAGAGGGGTGCTGTGTGTGAGGGTGTTTTTATCTGCTGTCACATTCTAGGTTTCTAATTTTCTTTGTCTGTTAACTCACTGAGGGTTATTTTATATATATATATATATATATATATATATATATGAGTGTGCTGTGTGTGTCTGTGCTAGGGGGTGCTGTGTCTGGGGTGGTGAGTCTGGGTGTGTGTGTCTGGGTGCGCTGTGTGAGTCTGGGTGCGCTGTGTGAGTCTGGGTGCGCTCTGTGTGACTGGGTGCTGTGTGTGTCTAGGGGTGCTGTGTGTGTCTGGGTGCAGTTGGTATGTGGTGCAGTGTGTGTCTGGGGTGCTGTGTGTGTGTGTGTCTGGGGGGTGCAGTGTGTGGGGGGTGCTGTGTGTGTCTGAGGGCTGTGTGTCTGGGGGTGCTGTGTGTGTGTCTGGGGGGTGCTGTGTCTGGGGGAGTGCTGTGTCTGGGGGGGTGCTGTGTCTGAGGGCTGTGTCTGGGTGAATGTATTTTTTTATTTAAATTTAAATATTTTTTTTTACTAATATAAAAAAAATATATATATATATTCCCCCCCCCTCCCTTCTTACCTTTATCCTGGGAGGGGGGGGGGTGGAGATCCGTTCTGCCTGGGGGGTGGGGAGCCGTGCTGCCTTCCCTGGTGGCCCAGTGGTGAGAGTGAACTCTAGCCTGCAGGTTAGAGTTCACTCTCGCGAGATGAATCCCGCAAGAGGATCCGGCGGAGCTGCTTGTTAGAGCTCCGCCGGGTCCTCTCTCCTCCCTTCCCAGCCGGCGGCCGCATTTCCATGCCTGTGGGCCGGTGAGGGAGATCTTTGATCTCCCCACTGGCCCATGGAGGCACTATGCAGGGCCAGCGCTCGGGTAGCGCTGGCCCTGCACGGGCCGGCAGGGGAGATCCTGTGATCTCCCCTGCCGGCCTCGGCCCCACGGCCATCGCGGCCCACCGGGCATTTGCCCGGTGTGCCCGATGGCCAGTCCGGGCCTGGGTTCTAATATAAATGGAAGGGTTAGAGACGGGTAGTAAAATGTATGCGAATGCACTTCTGAAAGTGTCACTGAATGGCAGTTAGGAAATGTGGTCACCCTAAGTCAGGGGCAGTATTACACAATCTGTATACGTATAAAAAAACATAAAAAGTAATCTGCAAAGTACAAAATGTTTGTGTCAAATGTCGTGCTAAATATTAAGCTAAGAATGTGCATTTAAAAAAAAAAAATATTAAATACTTTTTAGAATAATGATACAGACATTTTATTTCTTACATTTGTGATGATTCTTTTCCCCCCTCTATTTTCAAGGGACACTATAGTCACCAGAACCACAACAGCTAAACGTAGTTGTTCTGGTGTCTATAGCATGTCTTTGCAGGCTTTTTAATGTAAGCACTGACATTTCGTAGAAAGGCAGTATTTACATTACTGCTGAGGAATACCTCTAGTGGACACTCAGATGGCCACTAGAGGTGCTTCCTAGTCGAGACATGAATGCCGCCCTATGAAGTATCTGCGCATGTGCGGCAAAGCTGCGCATGCGCACCAGTGAGCAATGACGCTTCTGAATAGAAGTGTTTTATTGCTCCCTGTTCACACCCTCGGGGACGCGGCATCAGGAGGATCCTGGCGCTGTATCTGGGTAAGTAAATCCCCTTCCCTGTAGTGACCTTTTAATGTTATTATTTTATCATTTATATAGCGCCAGCAAATTCCGTAGCACTGTACAATGGGATAAACAACTCCTAGTTTACGGAATAAATATATACCCAGCGAGTAAAAATGATATCCCCCCTCCAGATTTTTTTGGGTTCCTACACCCATGGGCAAAGGGAAAGGGATTTAAAAAAAATATTTAGATATAGATATACACATCTTTCTAAGCTATGGAGGGAGGTGGGAAGGAAGCGGATTATATCTGTCGCCATACAGATAGAATTTTTGCACAGAATTGACACACAGAGTACCGAATTGCCTAAGTCACGTGTTTACAGGGTGCAACAGAAACGTTGCTCATACAGACTCCTACCACCATGACCACTTTAAATCATTGCAGTAGTCATGGTGGTTGGTGTATAATTGTGATATGATAACTTTGACTATATGTATTATCAATGGGCGATAATACACAGCCCAATACACTGTGACAACCCTATCCAATTTACTGGGCCATCTTACCTCTCTCAAAGGAGAGAATCTGCTAGATGGCAAAAAGAAAAATATATCAATGGGAGATGTAAACTTAAACAATATGAATTTTGTACACCCTTCTCTTTTCTTTAAAACCTGCGGTTTACACAGAAAAATCTTCTGGACAATAATGAGTTATTTTCTTTAGTTTGACAGGGGGTGGAATCCAAAATCTAACTGATGCTTTATTAGCATCTTTGAAGTTGTCCCACCCATTATCTTCCGCCCATAAAACAGATTTAGGTTTTATATTCTTGGCACTGACAGCTGCTCTAAATAGAGTCAGCTGAAAAAATAAGTCTTAAGAAGGGTATCACGATGGAGACTTGATGTAGGCTGTGTTTTTAAACAAAGAAAAAGGAGTTGTCTTCTAATCCTTCATAGTGAACTATACTCTGACGCTTTAATTCCTCCAAAAGGTAATGTATACATAATTGACTCCCTGTTTTTAATAATGCAGTATACAGATAATGCATTAACATTGTATAAAAATGTTAGGCAAGTGTCAAGAGCAGCTAGACTCTCTCACGGGAAGACTCTCAACAATGAGGAGCCTCAGGTTCTGTTCTACAACAGAATGAATGGATACGCTAAGTAAACTGATACCAGCCATACTGAAACCCCTATCAGTTTACAAACAGCCTGGTTCATGACTACATGCAGTGATCGGCAGAGGTTTGGTGGAAGAGAGATAGCTTAGTCTAGGTTAAGTCCGCACATTTCTGTCCCATTCAGTACACATAATTCCGTTGTCGTCCTACTGTGAGGTCATATCTCTACACGTGGATTAATACCGATCCGATACTACGAAACGATTTTCATTCAGAAATACTCTTAAGTTATTTCAGACCCCCCCATGATGGACCCGAGACTCCGCCTCTTTTGGCTGTGGCTTACACGCTGTACCGCCCAGCCATTTCTAAATGGCTCTTACATTACTCCTGCTCGCCCAATCATAAAGCCAAAAGTCCGTCCCTTTGGAATGAGACTTACCCGATGATCCGCCCAGTTGCATCGGATCCCAGCTGATCTGTAGGGTATATATATATGCATGACTGGATCCAATCACTTCACTTTGTCTCTGACGACGGTGTGTGAGCACACCGAAACGCACGTCAGGCTTTTTTAGCTTTAGCACTTGCTTTATATCACTTAGGACGCACTATGAGCACTTACTTTAGCTTTATTTGATGTTCTACTAGGGTCAGTCGGTCCAGGTAGGCACCAGCCTTGTGTGGTGCCAAGGTACCTTAGGGATAGATTTCTCAAGGTCTTTGGTCATTACTCCCTAGGTCTATTCCAAGCTTTTATTTAGTGGTGTGTGGGGCTTTAGCTTATTAGTCCATACTGGACTCCTTAGAAATCTGATACTTATCAGCACACACTTATATGCCTATTAGACCTTTGGGATTGTGATTGGGTCTATAAAGGACTATAGCCCTCCCTACAATTCTTTGACCATTGTGATATGCTAAGCAGCTTTGATTCTCTATGTGTGCATCCAATTCTCCAATAATTTGCTGCAACCGCTGTATACTTAGCTACCTCTGCTATTGAGGCACCTTCAGCAACATTTAGGGACTTCCAAGCCCTATCTCCTAGTCTATCCTCCTGAACCACTCTACGACCAAGACTTATAGAGATAATTCTTAGGGGATATATTATACTACCCCTTTTGTGTCTTCCCTTACCTGTACACCAATACTCTGGTGTCTGTTTTTTCTCCCCTAGTTGACATACATATTTTTTTTTTTTTATTCTTTTAACTCTAGTTTGAATAAAGGTAGGGTCTTTGTAAAATATTTCCACTGTACATATATCCCTTACCTTCTCTAATGTGCTCTCCCTCGTTGGGTCCCCAATCCCCTGTGGTACTCACTGAGATTTCTTAATTCTATTTTTGTATATTTAAGGGTTAAGCCCTATTATTTAGAAAGCACAGTTTAGGCGACTATTCTCCTTTTTGGAGATTTGATATCCTGATTTCCCCTCAACCTTATCAGATTCAGGGGTCACCACCTTATCATTATTTCTTTGAGTGTGCAATACTGCATGCACAGTGTGAGCAAACTTGATAGAGGCAGAACTGGAAAGAAACATACAGTTGCCTGATTGACATTTCTGGTGGGCCAGTTTATAGCTGTACTGATTTTTTTATAAATCGCTAGTCATTAGCCATTCTTAAATTGGTACAGGGTAGTTTCTGTGCCATAAACTTTGCAATGATGCATAGTTCTGGTAGTGCTTAGACCGACCGTTCACATACTTGCTAATCTTCCATGTCCACCGTCTGGGAAAGAAATGGACAGGGAAGGGCAGGCTGTATAGATCACGGTAAAGAGAGCAAACCTAGTTGGCAAAAGGGCAGCCCTGACAGAAATAGATTGCCCATTAGATGAACAAGGCGGTTGCCTATAGTTGAGGCTCAAGCTTGGAGGTTCAGCTCGGAGCAGGCCATGCAGGGAGATCACAAGACCCATGCATACACACACAAAACACACTTATTGACCCAAGCAGATAAATACCCATGCAGACACATACACACATTCATTGACCCAAGCAGACATGCTAGAGTACTACAACTCCACACACCTTGCCAGCTTTAAGGTTTGGAAAAGCACCACAGTGCTTAAGGTTCGCAAGGCATCATGGGAGTTGTAGTAATACAGCAGCTGTGGACTCCGTGCTCTTTGAGCTTGGACACTGAGGCAGAGGGAAGCTATGCGAATCAGGGCCTGGGCCTAGAGACATGCTGGAGTGGCCAAAACGAGCATTGAGGTTGAGGCCAGGTAAAAGCTGTAGATTCGCTTGTTGGTGACCTACAGTATGATCCTGCTGGACGACTGCAGCAAGAAGTAAGGGGAACACTGCGTACAGCATGCAATCCCCGTCTCTTCATGCAGTGTCAGGCCTCCACTGCAGGAGAATGACCTCCCCACTGGCCTTACAACATATTTCCTGCCTGCAATGGCTGCCCCAAGGCTATGGTCTCTGTGGCCTTGATAAAAATCCCATCCAGGACATAGTGCTGTTGAAACACTCTATATATGAACCTATTGTCCAGTCCCTGCTGAATTTTGAACTCAGACTGCAGATTTCAAAATATGGGACAGGTCCCAGAGACATATTTTCCTATATTTGCAGATACATTACCCAAAAATGCTAGACTGTCTCAGCAAATTCTGTACTGTACTGTTCACAACTTCGCACCTATCCCATTAGTCATAAACATGGGATAAAAAGTAAAATGATTATATTTACTAGATTTCAGATTGCCAGGTAAGGAGCCACAGAGATGAGCAACACAGGGTATAGTAAAATAAAATAACCCTCCTCTGATATTCACTATATCCAATATGATGTTTTGTGTCAATGCTAATACTGGAATTATAATAATTTTTATTACAGATTCCTCTATTCTACTCTTTTCCCAGGCTCATGTTCCAGCCAGTAATGGATCCCTAGTAAACTCCCCGTGTACAAAGCAGAGAGCAGCTGCTGACAGCTCGGCCAGGCTGGGCACTCCCTATCCACGTGTCTAAAAATATCCTCTGACGTTTTTCTGTTGAGGCGAACTCCGTAAGAAGAAGAAGAAGGGGGGGGAAAAAAAATAATAATCACGTGACCCCGCCTAGTCCTCCATTGGCCGGATCTGGCCCTCTGGCGTGCAACGGGTTAAACCAATTACATCAACCCAGACTGCTTTGCGGCGCGGCTGCCCACCCATATGCAAACTAGGGAATGGTCGAACGTCATCTCTCACCAATCGTAGGGCGGCCCGGTGACATCATGGGGTTAAGGTGGGGCTATATAAATGATTGGGCGGCGGCAGCGCTCAGGAAAGTTATAGTGCTTTATGGCAGGGAACCTGTGTCTGCCTTAGTACCTGAGTGACAGCGGCCAGGAGATAGAGAAAGGCTGGCTGAGGGGAACCGGAACACAGGGAGAGATATAGAATCTTTATGGAATGCTAGTGTGTGGAACGTTCTGAGGGGAGAATGAGTCCAAGGAGGAGGTCGAACTAGGACCAGTTGCTTTTCTTCAGAACAAAGACTCCAGAAGTAGAACTCGGTAAAGCAAACTCTGACCGTGGTTACTTCCTATATAATATCTCGTGGCGGGGGGGGAGTCGATAATCACACGGGGGACCCACTTGTGACCCAGCCAGAGAACTAAAACAAAGACCCTCTGGATCTTAAAGGGAAAGAGACTTCAGAGAGAGAGAACAAAGGCATGATAACTGCACACACTGACTGCTTTGGGATCCCTTTGTCACTGACCCCCAAGCTGTAAGAGGAACCATATAAAAAGCTCACAAAGGTAAAGCACGTTGGCATTGCTAATTTCCACTAATCTACTTTTGGTTTATTTTAAGAAGATTGTGGGGTTAGGCATATGCGTCTTGGTGTATATTCAACTAAAGCAGGAAGGTGGGGGTATGTTTAATTGACCCCCAACCTAAAGGTTAAAACCAAATTTGCTGTTAGGTGATGATGGACATACCCTTTTACCATGATGATGTGTTAACTGCCCATCAGGCTACTACTACTTACTCATCACTCTTTGGCACCATGATGAAGAAAGATCTTAACCTCAATCTGAATGATCAGGTTGTGGCCAATTTAAAGCCTCACCATGGGGATGTACTAACCTCACCTGATCTTGGACTACTGAAACTGGCCTCTCCGGAACTTGAAAGGCTTATAATCCAATCTAATGGCTTGGTGACTACAACACCCACCAGTAGCCAGTTCTTGTACCCCAAGATAGCCAGTGAGGAGCAGGAATTTGCGGAGGGATTTGTTAAAGCACTGGAGGATCTCCATAAACAGAACCAACTTGGAGTTCCACCATCTGGAGTGGATTTAACTTCAGTACCTGTTGCAGGTAGTCTTCAGCCGCCTACAAATTCTGATGCGCCCATTTATGCCAACTTGAGCAGCTACCCAAGTGGAGCAATGGGTACCACTGTTAACTACAGCACTGATACTGTACCTTATCCTCCCCCACCTTCCAGCATACCTCAGCAGCCACCTCAAGCAAGACTGCAGGCTCTTAAGGATGAGCCTCAAATTGTACCAGAGGTTTCCAGTTTTGGAGAAAGTCCCCCTATGTCTCCCATTGACATGGACACGCAAGAGAGGATCAAGGCTGAGAGGAAGAGGTTGAGGAACAGGATAGCAGCTTCTAAATGCAGAAAGCGAAAGCTGGAGAGGATTTCTAGGCTTGAAGAAAAGGTCAAGAGCCTTAAAAATCAAAATACTGAGTTGGCATCGACTGCAAACCTGTTAAGGGAGCAGGTGGCCCAACTCAAGCAGAAAGTCATGAGTCATGTGAACAGTGGATGCCAGCTTCTTCCTCAACAGGTCCAGGCCTACTAATTTTATGCAGCACCTCAAAACTAGACATTTCTTTATTTTACTGTCATCTCTTGAGCAACTTCAAACAGTGACCTGTGTTAGGATATCGTATATCAAAAACCAGACAAAATGTTGGATTGCCCTCTAGTTTTGGACATTATCTTGCAACCACCAATGTTGACTGTAGATTCAAAGCTGCCTGTTCATTTGTAATGACAAAGTTGTTTGATGAGTAAATGAAAATTATTGGGACCTCCAAAAATGTTTAGGGAAGTACTGATCCAGCACACATTCATTGATGCTGCTGCCAGGATTTTGATTTGCATATAATATGCTTTGGACCATCTGTTTTTATAGGCTGCCTACCTACGTCAGCAAACCTTTACCATCCAGAGGTCTACAAATTGACTAACAGTGCCCATAGTGCCTCTAAAAGACAAATGCTGCTTTTTTGTAATACCCCACTCACTCCACCTTTCTACATTGTTTTATGTCCATGTGTTCCTAGCACATCTTTTGGGTGTTTAGCAGTTTAAACAAGATCTGACTTGCAGTCACTGTTTATATCCCCAACATTTTCTTGACAAACTTGGTGAGATATTAATGCCAAGTGCAATTAGTTTGGAGATATGTATAATATCTGCCTTAATTGTTTACAGTCTCTCCAAATTCTCGGAGTGGAGAGTGTTTGTTTTTATTTTCTTCTCTGAAGTTTGACCTTGATGTTTTTGGCCAGACCATTACAAATGCAGGTTGTTTCACGATAAGAATTTAGCGAATGTGTATGCTCATTATGGTTATACACTTTATCAGACTTTCATTTGTAAGATAATGTAAATGTAATATTTTATGGAATCCTTTCTTAAATTGGTCAATTAACAATATTTATGTTATACTGGGAACAATATTATTATTTTTTTTTTAAAAATACACATTCCAGTATACACAGTGCTCTTATGTATAATAAACTATTGCATAAATGATAAGAGTGCATTCTTCTTGCGAGTTTTTTTTTTTTTCTCTTGCCTATACTGTGTAAGGTGTGTGGTTGCTTAGTTTGTGTGTGTTTTTTTTTTTAACTGTGCCTTCATCACAATTTTACTATTTCAGCCTGTGTGTTTCTGTACATTCTTCATTTTTACAATTTAGTGTTTTGTGTACAAACCATTTTTTTTTTTTATATATATTTGTTTTTCACTGTTTTGTGTACAAACCGTTTATTGCCTGAATGCATTTGATGTGCTGCTTTTGAGTTGTGTTTTAAGTCCTGTTCATTCACTAGATGAATGTCTTGTACACATGTGCTGTGTGTAGCTCCTTGGTGTATGCTGTCATATAAAAGTGAGCCTGTTGTTCGAAAATGATCATCCGTGGCATATAAATGTCGCTTGATTAGATGTTTAGATGGAAAAACTTGTGAAAATATCAGTTTCTAAAAATGCACAGGTTTTATATAGTACAATCTAGTTTATTAACATTAGGGTAAATTAATTATGGTTTTTGTTAAATTATTATTTTGTTTGATTTAGCTTTCTCTCAAGCTGAGCAGCCATGTCGGGTCAGACTCAACCTAACTTGTCTGTTGCTGTAGTGTCACAGAGCAACTGCAGCAGGCAGGTTAGATTGAGCAACACTTGGTCAGATAACAGTATGGCCCAACGTGGCTTCTCAGCCAGATAAAAAGGTATAACAAAAAAATCAATATACATAAAAAAAAAAAAAAAAAAAGTTTACTTAAACTTTTAAAATGTGATGGCAGTTGTACTTTTGTAATATAGGTAGCTCAGTATACAGCAACAGGTCTTTCTTGTTTGACAGGGCTCCAAATTATGCACATGAGATTAGTGTGGAAATCCATTCTTTAAGTTTAAAATGACCTCCATGACCCATTTCGCTATTGATGTATAATGTGTAACAAAATTCTGGACTTTTCCCAGTGTTTGAAGGATTATTTCACAGGAAATCACTGTTGTCACAGTAACTAATTTATTGTGGTTAGTTTCCTGGGGCTTGATCAACGAGGAATTGGTACAAAGTACTGGGGCCCACTAAAATAGTGTGAGAATCCCATTTTAGGGCTCAACTCAAGAACCAAGAATATACATTGCATGACGTACAATAAGTGTCCCTAAATTAAGCAAATACTAACCTCAAACATTCTAAAATTAAAGGAACAATATTGTGTTAGGAATACAAATGCTATAGTGGCACTGTCCCTAGCTTTATACTGTCTATTTTATATTGTATTCAATGCTTTCCTATGGGCTTTCGCATCACATGACCAGTTTTTACTTGATCAGTGCAGCCAGAAGTGCCTCTAGGGGTTGTCAGGAAAACAGCTGCTAGAGGTGGGTTTTTTGTACTGATTGCGTACAAAAAAATTAAAATATTTCCCTTAGAAGCTGACAAAGTCAAAAACCGTAGAGGCATAATGCTGCTTTACGCCAGGATGAAGTGGTGGCACTTCGGTACATGGTAAATATATAGATGTTACATGATGCCCATAATGCACAATTAAAGTACAATTCCAGTGTGTTTCAAGGGAAGAGATGAAAAAAATACAAAAAAACAAAGTACATTGGTACACAATATACAGAAGATATATTGGGGGGGAGGGGTGTGGGGGGTAGCTTTACTTGATTAGTGCATACAACTAAATCTGTTTCACTGTAAGTCCTTAAGGGGTTAAAACCTGGTACAAAGGTGCCACTTACCAAACCCAGATTGCAATCTACAATGTGTATGTTCAGTACAAATGAAGCAGGCACAGGTGAGCCATACACTTTTCTGGAACATTTATTTATTTGGTTATTCTGGATTCCTAACTTCGGCTTGCCCCGATTACTCTTTGTGGACTGCCTGCACAGACTTATTGAGTTGTTATACTAACTCCTATGACTTCTGAATCCCCTGACCTTGGCTTGTCCCTGTTTGTGTTAAGCCCAGCCACTCTAAGATAAAGTGGCTACATCAAATAACTTAAAGGATCACTATAGTGTCAGGAAAACAAACTTGTTTTCCTGACACTATATAATCCTTGGGGGACCCCCACCCTCAGGGTCGCCCTTCAGCCACTTACCTTAATCCAGCGCCGGGCTCCCTCGGCGCTGGTGACCTCTCCTCCCCCGTCGACGTCAGCTCCTGAGTGGAGCGGAATGCGCATGTACAGCTCGTTGCTTTCCCATGGACGTTCTGCACACTGGATGCGAATTTTGCATCCAGCGTCGCAGAAGCACCTCTAGCGGCTGTCAGGAAGACAGCCACTAAAGGTTGGATTTATGTAAACATAGCAGTTTCTCTGAAAGTGCTATGTTTACGTGTGATGGGTTAAAACCTGAAGGACATTGAGCTGAAGTGGTCTGGGTGACTATAGTGTCCCTTTAAACTACCACATTT
Organism: Pelobates cultripes; assembly: GCA_933207985.1. Lineage (NCBI taxonomy): Eukaryota > Metazoa > Chordata > Amphibia > Anura > Pelobatidae > Pelobates > Pelobates cultripes. The sequence goes on from OW240916.1 coordinate 55,774,996, forward strand.
TGAATGCCCTGGATTGTCTTCTTTGAAAATGGTATGTATTATGGTGGGAATTTTTTTTCACAAGCTATCATACTGGTGACATAGGCCCACAAAATCAACTTGTCAAATTTCCATGTATGAAACCCGAAATGGGCAGGCCTCTTATTCGATCCTGTAACATCCGAAAACCTTATAAAACTAATACATTGGGGGTCGTAGGAAATCACCAAAAACAAATGTGTATTATAACAGTAAAACATATAAGGGTAATGATCTATACAGTGAAAATGCACAAGAGGTTATAACTCAAATTTGACAGATTTTTGTGGATTAAAAAAAGACTGGACATACCCTATTTAAAATATGCGTAATGTCTACTTTTGTAAATGGTATGCTATCATGGGGATAAACTTAATTTCTTGGCTGCCATACTATCTCAAACATTGATATAGGCTTAGCAAACCCACCTGTCAATTTCCATGACTGAAAACTTAAATAGGCATGCCCCACTACAACTCCTGTAACGTCCTAAAACACTATAAAATCTGTATGTGGGGGTTGATGTTGTACTCGTGAGACATTGTTGGAAAAGAAATATGTGTATTTTCTTGCAGTAAAACATATAAGGATGATGATATAAACAGTGGAAGTGCAGTGTTTTGAGTGAACAGCTCAAAAGATAAAATATGAACACTAAATTGAACCAGAATTTCTGACTAAGTGGCTGCAAAAAAGACTGGACTTACTCCATTTTGAATACCCTGGGTTGTCTACTTATGCAAATGGTAGGCCACCATGGGGTAATTTTCATTCGTGGGCTGCCATACTTTCTCAAAGGCGACATAGGCCTAGCAAACCAATCAGGCAATTTCCATGAATGAAGACTGAAATGGACAGTGTAGAATATTGCATATTCTATGTTTCTATTGATTATATATATGGATGTGTGGATTGACATAAGTAACAGATGGTATCAATAAGTCACAAGGCTTTCTTTGTCCGAGAGCTCTGGAATGTGGATGTGGGGGGTTTGTCCTTATATGGCTAGAGTTATATGCTGACGTTAGTATGAGCACTTCTATATAGTAACAGAGGGACACGAGGTCTCTCAGTCTAGTCTCACTCTTGGCTTGGCTCTGTACAACGATGTAACTCTCCCATCAGAAGTCCAGCAATTACCATCTGCTGTTAAATGTCCATTATCCTGTAACATCATTTGTTGTTTTATGTATCCGTAACTAAGAATAAACCTGAAGAAACCGTAAGTCAGATTGCGTATTACTACTTTTCAATAATATAGACATATATTATTGTGGCGAGCATTTGGCCCAAGATTATATATACAAAAGACGTATATATATCAATCAACTGAAGATAAGAAGAAATTAAGAAAGATTCCACATGAACATCCATTCATCTACATTTTTTACAGACAGGGCCCAATATACCCCGTTTCGTCCTGAAACCCCATAATACTTTAGAAATCCTCTGCTCTGTATACCCAATGATCTAGTGTCCCTATCCCCTGTTCCTACTCTTTTGGGTCCCCCTTCCCCGTGCATTAAAATAAAAAAGGTTCCACTGACTTTTCCCAGTGCTGAGGGTCCCTCTGTGCTGCTTACTTCTATACCTACACTTAACCCTGCAATGTAAACTTTGCACTTTTTAAAATCTACACTGTTTTACATTGCAGGGTTAAAGGACCACTACAGGCACCCAGACCACTTCAGCTTAATGAAGTGGTCTGGGTGCCAGGTCCAGCTAGGATTAACCCTTTTTTTTTTAATAAACATAGCAATTTCAGAGAAACGGCTATGTTTATAATAGGGTTAATCCAGCCTCTAGTGGCTGTCTCATTGACAGCCGCTAGAGGGCTTCCGCGCTTCTCACTGTGATTTTCACAATGAGAAGACGCCAGCGTCCATCGGAAAGCATTGTGAATTGCGCATTCAGCCAAAGAGGAGGAGGAGCGGTAAGTTTAATCCCTTCCTCTCCATCCATCCCGGCGGGAGGGGGTCCCTGAGGGTGGGGGCACCCTCAGGGCACTATAGTGCCAGGAAAACAAGTATTTTCCTGGCACTATAGTGGTCCTTTAAAAGGACAGGACCCTAATTCTTTGTCCTTCCACCAAAATAGGAGAAGGTGGCACGAAAGGCATGATAAACCTGTTACAAGACAAATGTTTCAACAAAGAATTGTGAAAGTTGTTTTTTTTATTTTAAGGGCACAAGTTAATTGCAACATGTAAGAGATTTATTCCCCTGATGACTTTATATTTACTGATGTACTGTGGGGCCATTTTCATAGTGGACACTTTTAAGCAATTTTTTAAAATACTGAGCCAAAACCGTATCCCCAACTTGGTACACAGGGGTTACATGTCTGCTCTATGCATATCGGCATACCTTTTTTGGGCTGAAGTCCTTTGACTCAGGATGTCCTGAACTTGCTCCCATGTCTTCCTCAGGCTCTCTAAATGTTCATCCATGGTGGGCATTCCCGGGAGTACAGTGGGATGAAAACCATAATTGAGATGAAAAGGATTTTGCTCAATGGATTTGTGTTTGTTATTGTTATGAGCAAACTGAGCCCAGGGATGCAGACTGGCACAATTTTCCTGATATTCAGAGACAAAACACCTTAAATATGGGTTTGGTCCTCTCAGCACCCCCATTAGTTTGAGGGTGAAATGTAGGTGTAAAGCTTAAATGAATGCCAGTTTTTTTGCACAAAACTCTTCCCAGCATCAATAAATAAATTGTGACCATCTACAATTTTATATAAGGTACTCTGTGAAGTCTGAAGACCTCTTTAGCAAATATGTTGGCAAGTTCCAAGGACATAGGCAATTTGATTAGAGGCACAAAATGAGCCATCCTAGAGAATCTGTCTTTAAAAGGTCAGTATGACTGTCTTTTTATTAAACATAGGAAAATCTATTATGAAATCCACAGTCACCTTTGAAGTAGGGCTAAGCAGCGCTGTGGGAGCCTCGGCACTGGCAAAAGTTAAGTAAATTTCCTATTTGCATTGCAAGCGCAACAGTGTTCCTTTAAGGCTGCAGTTTAAAGGTTATAGGAACCCTAATTATAATTTAATAAGCAAACGCGTGCAATAATATAAAAATACATACCATAAACCAGTCAACTTTGTGTGTTACTATTTTGCCAGAATCTTTTAATGCATCATTTTTCTACATGCTTCTATCAATATATGTTTCCATATATTCTGTGCTCAAAATACATAGCATAAATATTTTCTGATATAGGATGTAATGTTCTTTTTACTGCCCATTTCCATTAGAGATTGACAGTTTAATATCTACGTGAAAAATGCTTGCGACAAAATCTAATGCTATTCAAACTTACATTGGACTGTTAAATTTGGTAACTATAACATTTCATAGATTTTACTGTCCATCATTCTAAACAAATTGAAACATGCACCAGGCATATCTGTCCTCTGTGGATGAAGCAGAACTAGACTGTTTAATTTCACTGATTGTGTACAAATATCCGTAAACAAAATAAAAAAGTCTTTACTTTTTCTTGTAATTGGAAATTAAACCATTTGATGGATAGGAAAATTTGACTCCTACAGCGATGACTCAAGGATTTTAAATAATTTTTAAAAAGTCACCACATTGACAAGCTGTGAGGAATGATTGTTGTTTTTTTTTTTTTTTTAAAGTTGCACTGAATTTATTTTATTATTTTTCTACCATTTATTACAGTTGAGGTTCATTTTAAGTTTCTATTCACTAAATAACAATTCCCAAATTAAATTTGAATAGCAAAACTGAGGCAAAAATAGTTGGTCTGGAACAATTCCTCAACTCGTTTATTTTTGTCTCTTTTTTTTGTTTCACTTTTGCCATGAAAATTTGGAATTTTTGTGAATAACCCTGAAGGAATTTGTATAAACTTGGTTGTGCTGAGACTTTAAGATGCCTAATTCCATGGTTGGTTTTACTTGTCTACACTGAATATGGGTGAACTTTACATTTTTTAATAGGGTAGACATCCTGGTCTCAAATCCCAAGTGGTTTTGGAACTCATCAGTTTTTAACTTCCATCAATTATCTGCCACCTAAGGAAAGAGTGAAGTCCTGTTAACTGTACCATGTTTACACGTACAGATTTCTAAACATTTATTCTAGTTTAAATACACATTAAATGTGAGTATTATTGTGTTTATACACTCAGACAGACAACATGGAATTCCTATTAAAGAGGAACAGGATAAAAAAGAGCAACAGAGGGATTTGCGCACAAAATAGGGACTGCCCCTTCTAAATAGGGACACTTGGGAGGTATACTGCACAGGAAAAAGAGAGAGCATGGATATACTCTGTCCTGTTATATAGGGAAGGACTGGAGAGGAGTAGTTTATTACCACCTGATTGTGCTGGTGCAGATGAGGTGACTAGGGAAGGCCTTGGGATCCCCACCTCTGTCAGCAGCATAGCACTGAGCACATTCAACCACCTTCTGAAAAGCACACAACAGGGCTCTCTTTTTAGCAGTTCCTTACTGGAGTATCTATTAAAAAAACATCCACTTTAAAATACATGATTAGGATTATGGGAATTTCTAGGCTGTCAGATGATACTTCATGTGATGTCATTACAATTGTGATGAAAACCCAGTGGTTTGTATTTTTCCTTATGAGACTACCAGTCACAAGTTATTCTTGTTCATGATGGGATCTGCTTTCAGTGGATGTAATTCTCTCTTCAAGCAATAAAGGTAAGTTAAGAATAAGTGAACACAAATATGGAATCTTTACAATAGGATTTATGAGATACTGATATTTCAGAAAGATTCAGATACTGACTGAGAAAATGTGAGTGGTTAATGGTCAGAAACTGTTTTTGCAAGAACATTTACAGCTGAGGAGCACTACTTAAAATATTTAAGGGAACACACTCAATGTAAATTTTAAAAATAAGTGATATATTTGCATTAAGGTTTGTTTGTTTTTTCTTGTATAAATGCTATATTGAGGATTTCCTCTGCTGGTATCCAGCAGTCCAAGCCTTTTCAATTGTATTTATTTGATTATTTACCATGGGCTTTTATGTTGGGAAAAAAACAGAATACCATTTATTTTAAATAAAATAATTTAGCTAGCCCAAAATAAATGCATACAAATAGGCAAATACTCTACTTATAGTTATATGTAGTTTAAAAAAAACAACAACACAGAATATAAAAATAATGTAGCTGTACACACAACATATACATATATAATATCATACAATAGTTATACCAAATATTTGTTTTATCTGGGGAATTGCCAAATGCCCAAACAGAATAATGCGTATTCCGTGTGCCTTGAGCTCTCTTTCCTTCTCCTGGCAGAATGCAACTTTTAAGTTTAATCTTCATAGTGTAGGAGTAGAGTGGGAGGCAACATGTTAAAGTCCCTATACAAAATGACTAAAATAGGCAACTTTGTTGTCAGTTTATCACACAGCAGTATTCAATAGCCAAACATTACACAAATTAATGATTAGAAGTAAAAGGGAAAATTATACATTAACAGATGTATACTGTACATCATAGCCACTTATTGCTTTTTCCCTATAACTTTCGGCCTTTCTTACAACAGCATGGCCCAGTTATCACTGTACTACTTAACAGTGTCACCACCCACCTGCCGCTATTTAGGAGGGACAGTCCCTATTTTGGACACACGTTTATGTCCCTCTTTTCTCTCCTAGTGCCCTTCTTTTCTAGGAGCTCCATATTGTTAATTTGTCAGAGCTCCACAGCAATAGTACTCACAATAATGTGTGTTTAAACTACAATAAGTGTTTAGAAAGCAGTCTGCATAAATAAGACACATTGTTCTTGTAATAAAATACATGTTAGTTGCATAACCTGTTATTAGGAATTCACTTAAAATTTCCCAGAACAGCCCATCCCCGGGCCACAACCCTACATTTGAGTAGGCAAAGTGTCCCAATTTGAAATGTTGGGAGATGCCATTGTCTTCATTGTGACTTCCAAAAAACATAATTTACTGGGCTATTTTTGGTTGCCTCAGACATGAGGAAGTCCAAGAATAAGCTTTCTGAGTCAACCCCAGGTAGCTGATAGATGGGTTGTAACTGCCTTCTGCACAGCTGGAGGCAGTCTCTGTAGTCTCCCACAGGATCAGTGTACTGGGCTATTTCTGGAGTCTCGCTAGTGAAGGAGTCCAGATTCTCAGACTTATTCTCAGACTCTCAGATTTATTCACTCTAGAAGCAAGCCACAGAGATCTCATGCCTTAACAGACAACTATATATTGTGTACAATATATATATTTTTTAATTCTTTATTTTTATTGTGCATGGGATTACAGCAGTGCTTGTATAGCCACAACAGCTTCCACAAGCGCAGTAGTATTTGAACATAGATATCTTATGCGTTAAACTTGCACATTTTTACATTTAGTGGTGTGTATAATTAGATTGTGTTAAAGAATCTCCGGTGTCTATAGATCATATATGTTAGACAGGTATGCCTAAATTGAGTAGGTGTATAATGTTGGTTTGACTGAGAGGGTCTAGGTGGATGCTGAGGAGTTTTCAGTAGTTTGTCAGCTTAAGTTTGGTTAGTGGAGGCTGGGGGAACCCCGTAAAAGGTGTTACGTAGTGTTTCCTTGGAGGGTATGGGTCGTTCCTTAGGGGATTGGGGGTGTTGTGTCTATGGATTTGCTATGTGTAGAGCGCTGCGTATATCTGACTGAGCCGGTTCCATACGCAGCCGATTACCAGGGTGTGTGATAGCAGGGTAGCCTAGTGTGCAGCAGGTGGGTTAGTGAGTCCCGTACCCGTTGGCTAGCATAAACCCTTCTTTGCCAGAGGGGGGATAGTGAGAGTGTGTGCGCCCCTCTGAGTGGTTTGCCCTCATCTGAGAGGGGTGTCAGTGGGGAGGTTATGGGGTTGGGGGGGTTAGCCATCTTGGTTCTTGATGTTGTTCACCCAATTTTTGGGGGTTTTCATGGCTAGCCGTAGGTTATTTAGACTTTTAGTGGTGATAAAGGTAAGATATATATTTTTGAATAGATGAGGAAAAAACCCTATAAGGGATCATGTCTCACTAGACGACCATATGTGTAAAGCACTTCTTTGAGGTAAAAACAAATTATAATTTATTAGACTAAAACAAAAGGCAACACAAAAAAACAAAACAAAACACTGTGGTTTTAGTTTGGCTTTTAGACTTGCTACACTAATATAGTAGATTATAAATCACTCCTTCAACTCAGTTCAAACGATTTTACAAAGTTTCTAAGTGACAATTTGTTTCAGATTAGATGTGTAAATTGGAAAAATAGTGACACTTCTAAGTCATTCAGAGTATATAAGGTTTCAGTGAGGATAGAGGTTACACATATATGTGTGCAGGGTAGGTTGAATAAGTTGGGTGATGTCTTTTCTTCTACAGTGAGAGCACATAATTCAGGATCAGTCTGTATAGAAAAAGTTGGGGAGATCCCCTGAAATAGTCGGCTGCAAGTAAATTCTATCTTCCCAGATTGCACGCTTACATTGCTGCTTAGAGACTGAGGAGAAGCTTATCAGCTGATAAAAAGATTAAGGTGTCTCACCTATTAAGGAAATCACATTAAGGTGTTTAATCTATTTAAATACACAGTTAACACCATTAGTGAATGAATGTAATTATGAAAATAGCTAACCCAGGGAAGATTTCCCTTATTCAGCTGTCCTCTGTCACCCCAGTTACAATATTCAATTTAGAAAGTTGCAGTTTATCGAAGGAACAGGTTGATCACCATCAGTAAACCCTCAGCTGTCAGTTTCACAAGCTATCCTACACTCTAAGTATTGGCCACCCCCATACTGCTTTGAGGCAGTCCACGTTAACTACAAATACACATAGCTGATGTGTCACATAAACCAAAAACCACAGGGTTACGTGATGTTAAAATAAATCACCCATGTTGGGAAGCTGTCAAACTCCAATCGGCTGCTGAGACGTCACTCAGCCAATAGAGCGGCGTGATGTCAAGGTGGGCGGTATGTGGCGGAGTGCCAAAATTACTTGGCCTACCTCCTCCAATCCACTCCTCCTGAGTGGATCCAGTTAATGTTACTAGTAGCAGGAGGGGTAGGATAGATTACAGCTGCAATCCCAAAGATATCTCTCCCTTCCATAATATATAGAAATTAGATAAGCCAGTCTAGCCGGGTCAAACAATAGTTTAATTATAAACGTAACTGAGTTTAGATGTACCCTGTTCAGTGTACCTCCTGAATCACAGTAGTAAAGATGTATAATTATTTTAGAGACTTCTCTACAGTAAATCATTGCTTCCACACTGTCATTCTCTGAAGTTCTGCCTGTGCATAACACTCAGAATGGCAGGCGGATGCGTATTAGGGACTTTAACTTGTGGCTTGCTGAATGGTGTCGGGAGCAAGGATTTGGCTTCATTTCTCATGGTAGTTCTGTATGGAATGGAAATAAACTGTACAAAAAATATGGTTTGCATCTTTCTCAAAAGGGAACAAATGTTCTCAGTGAGCAGCTTAGAGGTTTTGCTAGGATGTATTTAAACGAGGAGGGGGGGGGCAAAAGGGTGATAAAACATCAATCCAATTGCCCCCCAAAACATGTACAGAAGATGTCTGTAGCAAGTGTGTTAAAAAATGATAAGCTTAGAGTCATGTCTACAAATGCTCGCAGTTTAGGGAATTTGTGGCATTAATGGCAACTGGTAATGTAGATTTAGTCGCTGTTACTGAGACATGGTATAATGAGAAACATGACTGGGACATAGCAATACCAGGGCACTCTATATATAGAAAAGACAGGGAAAGCAAGAAAGGGGAGGGGGTGGCCCTGTATGTGAAGGATGGCATAAAGTCTAGCCTGATAAAAGTTAGTGAGGCAAACATAGAGTCCGTTTGGGTTACCTTAGAATTTGGTCATTGCACGGTAACTCGTGTAGGTGTGATTTATAGGCCCCCAGGACAAATAGAAGAGTTAGATAATCTACTAGGTGAGGAAACAGCTAAAATGACAATGAGGTGGAAGGTATCATCATGGGTGACTTTAATCTTCCTGATGTGAACTGGAATACCAAAATAGTTCCTTCTGCCAGGAGCACACATATTCTAAACTCCCTACTGGGATTGTCTCTAAAACAAGTCGTTGAGGAGCCAACTCGCAAAGAGGCCATACTAGATTTAGTGTTAACAAATGGAGATTTGGTATCAGAAATTAATGTAGGTAAAGGTTTAGGATCCAGTGATCATCAGTCAGTGTGGTTTAATATAAAAACAGTGACTGAGTCACACCACACAAAAACAAAAGATTTAGACTTTAGAAAAACAGTTTTTTTTCTGAAAATTAGAATATGTGTAAAGGAGTCATCAGACTGGAGCAGTTTAAATGGAGTTCAAGAGAAATGGGATTATTTAAAAGTTGCTGAAGGCAACAGAAAATTGCATTAGGCTTGTCAGTAAAATAAAAAAAATTAAGAAACCACTGTGGTACTCCGCAGATGTGCCAAAATAACACAAAAAGTTAGGATTTAGTAATTATAAAAAACCCAAACGTGAGGAAGATAGACAGATCTGTAAGATTAAGGGTAGTGGATGCATGGAATAGCCTTCCAGCTGAAGTGTTAGAGGTTAACACAGTGAAGGAGTTTAAGCACGTGTCGGATAGGCATAAGGCTATCCTAACTATAAGATAATGCCAAGGACTTATGAAAGTATTTAGAAAATTGGGCAGACTAGATGGGCCAAATGGTTCTTATCTGCCGTCACATTCTATGTTTCTATTATGTTGATCAATTAATGAAATAGGGGAAGACCACCTAAACAGTTAGACACCATAACCAAGGGCTCGACAAATCCCAGGTCGCCATTGTGACTAAAATGTTTGCCCTGGCGCCTGGGATTTGTCAGCCTTTTACCTGTAGTGGCTCAGAGTGTTGTAGCCAGCTGTCCTGGGCTGTATGGAGGCGGCCGACTCAGGGAGCATTGTAGCCAGCCGCCCTAGGCTGTAAGGAGGTGGCCGGCTCAGGGAGTGTTGTAGCCGGCCGGCCGCCCGCCCTGGGAAGCATGGAGGTGGTCAGCAGAGGCAGCGAGCAAGGGAACAGAATGAGCGAGCCTCCCCACTGTACCCCTGGGAAAGATCCACTCGCCTCTCCCAAAGGTAGGGAGGCTTGGTGGATTAAAATTCAAAATGTTAATTTGTGAGTGTGTAAGAAAATGTGTGTGAATGTCTCTGTCAGTGTGTGTCTCTGTGTGTGTGTGTGTATGTCTCTGTATGTGTATGTCTCTGTGTGCGAGTGTGTGTCTGTTTAGCTACCTGCCCCCCTCCGATCACATGATTGGTGTTTTTACTCACTTTTTTCCCCACACCGTGCTGGTTTCGCCGTGGCTTGTCCCGCCTCCATAGCTGAGATCATCAATCTTTATGATCTCAGCTAAGCCAATATTTTCCCATAGGAAAGCATTGTGAGGATATTGTGCATGTTCTCTATAGGTAACATTTAGCGCCTCCATGCAGAGCACTAACACAGGACTCTCTAGTGGCAGTCTGAGTGAAAATACAGCGTTTACATTGAAAAGGCTACAGGGACAGGCTAGACACCAGAACAACTACAGTAATCTGTAGTGGTTCTAGTGACTACAGTGTCCCTTAAAAAAACAAACAAAAACTAGCTCCTAACTTTTTTAGTTGGCTCATAGATTCTAAGCAAATTTGTCAAACCCTGCCATAACCACTTGCAGTTCAAATACAATTCTACTATGTATTGTTATTTCAGCAGCTAAGTAAGACAAGGGGAAAATCAGCTTAAACAGCAGATTATTTAAAGTTTAGGAATGGACTCATACTAAGTTTAAAATATCACAAAAAAGGGGGTGGGGGAGCCTGCTAAATCTAACCTAAATGGTGAAAATCATGGACTTACCGATACTAACGCAACAGAGCTGTCCACTGAGGTGCACGGGAGAAGGTTGGCGCCACTGTAGACCCGGGAGTTTTGGGGCCCCTGCGGTACGAAACTTCGGAGCCTGCGGCCTAATCAGGAGAGGAGCGGGGCAGACGGCCTCTGTAGTGACGGCCTGGCAGCCACACTACAGAGCCATGACACACCTCATGTGAAATAGCCCCGGGATCTAATTTTGCAAATAGCATGTCATGATGGGGTTAGTTTGAATTTGAGGCCTACTATTCTGTTAAAAAGGCGTATGAGTCCACGAAGGCAAATCAGTCAATCAACACAGAGATCATGTTTATAATTTGACCCTATGACTTTCCATAAACCTGGCTAAGATATCCAATGGGACTAGTGATTTATTTGACAGATGTAGCAGGATGCAAATTACATTTCATTACAGCCGTAGAACCCATTAGGTCTGTAAAATGTACCACGAAAAATGCCATGTGTGTGTATGTGTGAAAAACAAATGCATGGTAATGTATGATGGATTATTGAGCTTGGGTCTGCTCATCTGTTGAGAATGTGACTTGGGTCCAGTAAATCAGTCTGTCAAAATCTCAGCTTTTAATTCTGCAAAATATATATCTCTTACTTGAAAGCAAAGGGGAAAAAAAATGAAAATCAGGAAGGGGCTGAGGGCAGGACACAAAAAAAGTAATAAAAATGGTCAAACAACACATCAGCTAAAGGTTACAGGAAAACAAAGTAACTCACCACAATAAATTCTATCTTTACAAATTCCCTGGATCACAAGGAAAATACCCTCTCCTGCAGACCTTATGGGAAGAGAAGGAGTCATTAATATGTTTCCCTTGTGGTCCAGAAGCTGAGCTGCAGATATACATCTCATTTGGTTTTAGACCTATGTGAATGCTCCCTTCTGGTCTGTGACCAGGAGGGAGCATCGGCAGTGATCCTCACTGAATGTGCAGATCTTCAGCTCCCTCACTTGTGCGACCAGCGCAGGGTCAGTCAGGGTGATATCTTTGAGAATGCAAAGTAACACCACAAATACATTCTAGCTGTACAAATTTATTGGATCACCATTAAAAAAAAAAACAATTGTTACCCATTTCTGCATTCCATTAGGGCATGGAAGTAGGCACAAAGCAGTTGCCTTGATGGTTCAGAGTACTGAGCTGTAGGTCTCTTCCTTCTGTGTGTGCAGACCTGTGTGAATGCTCCCTTCCACTCTGTGACCAGAAGGGATCATCAAAAGTAATCTGCACTCACTGAAGCCGTGGAACTGCAGCCACCTTGCTGGTAAGAGCAGCACAGTACCATTTATGCAGCTGCAGGGGGTCCCCAGAGAGCCAGCACTGTAAAAGTAGCATTAGCTCTATTGCATGGGACGTCAAATGGCATAAACATGGGTGTATGAACCGGGGGGATGTGGGGGACATATCCCCCCCAGCAAATCATGCGGGGGGACAGGTTATAGAGAAATCCCCCCAGCTCCATCAGGGAACCGCACGCACTGCAGACTGGGAAGGGGAGCACCTCCCCTTCCGCACAGGAGCGCCGGGTGTCACGTGACTACCCGGCGCTCAGTCTGACACTGCGTCCGCCAGACGTCCAGAGGTCCCCCTGCTATGTCAGGTAAAAGGGGGGGGGACAACAGTTTGTAGGGGGGAGAGCAGAGCCGGTTACCTCTGAAAAGAAAAGAAAAAAATAGCTGCCTGAGCATTTTTAGTGTTAATTAATGGAAGGGTTAAAGGAGGGGGGAGGTAGAAAAATGAATGTAAGCGGTTAGGGGGGCTTCTAATATGGATGGGAGGAAGAAAAATATTTGGAAGGGGTTAGGGGGGCTACTAATATGGATGGGGAGAGGGGTAGGTAGAAAAATAATTGGAAGGGTTTAGGGGGGCTTCTAATATGGATGGGAGGAGGTAAAAAAATAATTGGAAGGGGTTAGGGGGTTACTAATATGGATGGGGAGAGGGGTAGGTAGAAAAATAATTGGAAGGGTTTAGGGGGGCTACTAATATGGATGGGAGGAGGGGGAAAGTAGAAAAATAATTGGAAGGGGTTAGGGGAGTACTAATATGAATGGAAGGGGTTAGTGGGCTACTAATATGCATGGAAGGGGTAGGGGGGGTTAATATGCATGAAAGGGGTAGGTGGGGTTCTTATGTGCATGGAAGGGGTAGGGGTGGTTCTAATATTCATGGAAGGGGTAGGTGGGGTTCTAATATAAATGGAAGGGGTAGAGACGGGTAGTAAAATGTATGGAATGCATTTCTGACAGTGTCACTGAATGGCAGTTAGGAAATGTGGTCACCCTAAGTCAGGGGCAGTATTACACAATCTGTATATGTATAAAAAAATATAAAAAGTAATCTGCAAAGTATAAAATGTTTGTGTCAAATGTCGTGCTAAATATTAAGCTAGGAATGTGCATTTAAAAAAAACAAAAAAAAAACGTATATACTTTTTAGAATAATGATACAGACATTTTATTTCTTACATTTGTAAAGTTCTTTATCCACCTCTATTTTCAAGGGACACTATAGTCACCAGAACCACAACAGCTAAACGTAGTAGTTCTGGTGTCTATAGCATGTCTTTGCAGGCTTTTTAATGTTAGCACTGACATTTCGTTAAAAAAAGGCAGTATTTACATTACTGATGAGGAATACCTCTAGTGAACACTCAGATGGCCACTAGAGGTGCTTCCTAGTCGAGACATGAATGCCGCCCTATGAAGTATCTGCGCATGTGCGGCAAAGTTGCGCATGCGCACCAGGGAGCAATGACGCTTCTGAATAGAAGTGTTTTATTGCTCCCTGTTCGCACCCTCCTATTTAGTCATTTTGACGAAATAGGGGGCGCGGCATCAGGAGGATCCTGGCGCTGTATCTGGGTAAGTAAATCCCCTTCCCTGTAGTGACCTTTTAATGTTATTATTTTATCATTTATATAGCGCCAGCAAATTCCGTAGCACTGTACAATGGGATAAACAACTCCTAGTTTACGGAATAAAAATATACCCGGCGAGTAAAAATGATATCCCCCCCCCAGATTTTTTGGGGTTCCTACGCCCATGGGCATAAATACAATTTTTAAAAGCCACAGTCCCCACCTCCACAGACAGCCACATATACATATACATTCACATACATATATATATATATATACACACACACACACAGTCATCGCCACAAACACATCACACTTCCTTGCCATAAACACAGGTGCATATATCTGGAGCTGAACATAAGCTCCAGAAAATTGTAAGTGGCATTTTTCTTATTTTACCTCACCACCTATGGAATATACTATATATTCTGTTTTCTGTCCTCATATTTTCCATACTGACTCACCACCATACAAGTTTGAGGACACCCAGAAGGTGCTGCTTCCCTCTACCCTTTCCTGAGCTCTGCTCCTGGCACGCAGTTTAGTGATGCCGGGGCCGGAGTGACGTTATATCCCAGCATCACCACAAGACGCGGCAATGAGCAGAGCAAGAAGATCACAGGTATCAGAGCTCCCTCGCCACATGCCCATATTAGTGTGGCCTAAGGTGGTCAGGCCGCCAGATCTAGGGCCCTCCATAAAATGAGGCAATCAAGACATTTGCTGGGGCGTTTCGGCAGCTTTTTTTGCCACCCCCCTGGAAAGTGCCACCCTAGGCAAATGCCTTGTTTGCCTTGCACTAAATACAGCACTGATCTGCAGCAGTAGCAAATGGTTTGGCTGCTTACACTGGGGGATGGGGTCACTCCTGTAATCTCTGATATGCATGTGTATCTCTACAGCACCCTGTAGTGGTTATGGTGCTTGGAGTGTTCCTATAAAGCTTGTACTTTTAAAATGTAATTTTGTTGTTTCAAACTTGAAGATGATGTCATCCCTATGGAGTGAACTTTAGCTGAGCTGCAATAAAGGAGCCAAGCTCTAGTTGTCCAGTTTTTGTCAAACTGCTCTGTGTAGCCACTGCAATGAATTGTAGGGGTGAGTGTTGTTAGAGTGACCCTTTAATATAGGCTCTATCAGAGGGTGTCTCTTTATCTCATTTTCCAACTTCTAGATCAAGAGGTGGAGAGATATGCTCCAGTTATATGGTGCCAGGAACATTCCAACTCCTGGGCCAGAATTAACATCTTGCTGGTGAGATCCAACACACCAAAATAGCAGCAATGACAGACAAAGTCTCAAACATGATGTCTGCCTGTGCTCATTTGCATATCCAGCAGGAAATTCTGGGAGCATTGTGGAAACATGAATCCTTGGAAATTCTGTCACACATATGTCAAAAGTAGAGAGAAAAACAAATAGCAAAAAATTAATGATTTAACCAGCAACAATGGAAATTCTTTCCCATGAGCATACATAGCGTTGGGAAAAAGCAGGAAAGTCCCTGCCTTTGAAATAGTAATTTCTTTGATTTAATTGCGGAATATTTGTATAGAGCAGTTACACTTGTGTCCTATGCGATGAACAGAACTAGAGCTTTGTGGTAAACCACTTATTCCATAAACTTATGATGGACACAGGAGTAATAAGACCAGACACCTTATGTTAGAATAAGAGACATACCCAGGTGAGGGGAGATTGATCTTTCTGAAATTGCTTCTCTAAACTGCATTGTCCGGATCATGAAATGTAAAGTTTATTTTATTTGAATGATTTATTTTTATTTTATTTATTAATTTTCTGTAATTTAATAAATATAGGCATTATAACCAGATAAATGCGACCTTCACTACATAAGACATTGATTTTTTTTTTTGGATTTTGGGACAACTGTATTAACTGCTTTAACTTGGGATTTGTTTTTTTTACTGTTTTATATACATTTGTGTATTTTTTTTTTTTTTTAGGAATTGACCTGGCTTTTGTTTTCATCTGTTTTCAGGTTCTATAGACTGATTTCCTTTCTTTAGCATATATGGTGTTGTTTGTGGTGTTTATTCTGCTTTTCCACTGTAAAGTCCTTCGTGAGATTGTTTAATTGCAAACCTACCTGTAAATGGTTCAATTACTTTGTTTTATAAACTTTGAGAAAGTGCAAGTATGCACAACATGAATTGACGTTTTACACGTTTTTCTTGTATATTTATAATTTATTTATTTACTGCGATGCTAATACATATACAAACTGATGCACACCAGTATGAATGCAGTAATCAAATACTACAAACAA
Organism: Pelobates cultripes; assembly: GCA_933207985.1. Lineage (NCBI taxonomy): Eukaryota > Metazoa > Chordata > Amphibia > Anura > Pelobatidae > Pelobates > Pelobates cultripes. The sequence continues at coordinate 55,791,101 of OW240916.1, forward strand.
ATAAAACACTTACAAAAAACAAACACTAAATCATGAACAGTGATGGAGGCTATTAAAACCATAAACCACAAGATAACATCTCAGTCTGCACAAAACTTACATGAAGACTCCAAGGGCTGGGCATGTGTAACACTATACCCCCAATGTTTCGGCGCCTATTGTGCCTTTCTTAAGGGACAGCATATTACACTTACCTCCCATGAAGGTTTAAATATCCTATTCTCCAGCTGATGGCCATCACTGAAAGTTACAGACGTGACGTCATCAAGTCTGGTAGTGTAGGAAACTACAACCACAATAAGAGTGCAAGCAAACTATAACGTCAAATATCCATTTAAAATATACCATATCCTTATAAATTCCACATACAGTAATACCTAAACACTGGAAAAAAGAGCTCTATATTGCTTGATTGTGCATGCATGCAAACATCACTAACAAATGCCCCTAGTGCCATATTGGCTAAGGGAATGCCTATCTTAGCTACCTACTCTATCTGGACAAAAGTGCATGCACCTGCTAAACAGGAAAGCATACCAAAAGGAAAAGCATAAGTAAGGCTTACTTGGCAGGCCAAAAGGCGCGCATGCACGTGCAAGTACTACTCCCATAAACCTGAGGTAGTAAGCATTACAACAACAAAAAAGACATGAAAAAAATAAATATTCATACACAAACACACCGCCACTAATAACAAATGTACATTCATATAAATGTAATAATAAATGCAGATAATATTAAAGAAAAGTAAAATAATTCAATTAATTAACTCAAGTCAATACAATAACATATACCAATAAAAATACCCCATAAGCAAAAGTGATAATAAATATAGTGGTGCTTGTGTGCAGCGAAAGATAACATATGATGCAAGGGTCAACAAACCAAGGTAAAGATAACATATTCAATGCCAATACATGGACAAATACATCATAGACCACATCTATACATCTTATACAATGCCTTTTTGAAAGAATATCATCTCATTACATAATAATCTATTCTAGCTACAATGTAATGCCATAAGACATATAATCACCAAGAAGCAATAATGTGCACCAAAGATGTTCATTACAAAGTTATACACAGAATCAAATCAACAAACAAAAACAATCCAAACCCTAACAAATCAAGATAAAACAAACGACGATAAGAACATCAAATCCAACATCAAACATAAAAGTCAGCAACATAGGAGATCCAGCCGAATATGTCCGTTCTAGCTTTGTGGGTATAGAAATATGATAGAAAACAAGCTTGTTTCCATTTTGTATTATTTCCACTTATGCAACAGCAGAAGACAACAAACTATTAGCCTTTCGGTGGTGTAAATCAATGTTTTGTAGTACAAACCTATGTCAAAATCAATGTTTTGTAGTAGAAACCTATGTCAAAATCAATGTTTTGTAGTACAAACCTATGTCAGTGCTTAAGTTTACAATTGTATGTATAGAGTTGCTCTCATTCCTTTTGCTGTGTAATGCTGCACTCTAGTGGTAGTGATGAGGTGTACAGCTGTGTTGTATGGTAACATATAATCAGCCCTTCTAGCATTGAAATTTGTAAATATAATTAGTTGTTCTCAAAAAAAGCTGCTATTCTATTCTGTGACATATCCCCCGTGATCGGTTTTAAAACAAGTGAATGGAATCTCTGGGTAGGGCTCAGGAAGTGTTGATTTCCAGTTCACTATGTCTTGGACCCCTAAAACTATAGATTAACGTCAAAGCTGGCAAGATAGTAACTGTGTTGGTGGAAGAAAGAAGCTAATTAAAACCCTTTTTTCTGTTAATGTTTTTTAAAGCCTATGGCAATTATTTATTGGTTCTCTATGAAACAAACAATGCCTGTCAAAAACACAAGCTACCGCAGACGCAGTGCTTCACTGGCACTTACAAGGTTACTTACAACATTCCTGGTGTAGGTGTAGTCTGCATTTTGTACACTGGTGTACTAACCAGGAGGAGGCAGGGTGGCCACTCCAGGTGGAAGGCGGCAGTTAAGGGACAGAGTGCCCTAGTTGCACCAGAGCAGGCTCTGCTGATGTAATGCTAGCAGCTGTGGAGTGGCCGGGAAGGGAGCTTGCTGCTTGCATGGCTCCCTTGCGCACCATGTACTGATGAGCCGGGGGGCATTCCCATCCCACTCATGACATGAGTAGGGATTTGAAGGGCTCACTGGGAGTTGTACAGAGGTGCACAAAGAGATCCCAGCATTTCCCCATAGGACCCCAAGGATGAGGTTCCACTCATGCACTGCCAGCAAAGGTAAGAAAAGGTGAGACTAGGCGGACCTTGAACAATAATAATTAGATAAATAATTGGGGGGGGATCTATATTTACTGGAAAAGGACCTCATAATTGAGCCTTATTGAAGTGCCATTTTTTTTTTACCATTCTTTTCAAAGTTATTGGTATATTTTTTTTTTTTTTTACATTAACATTGTATTTTTTCTACTTATTTTAAATCTTTTGTGTCCCAATGTAGTAAAATTACCTTAAAGGGACACTATATTCACCAAAACAACATTAGTTTAATGAAGCAATTTTAGTGTAACGATCATTCCCCTGCTCTCTCACTGCTACATTCTCTGCCATTTAGGAGTTAAATCACTGTTTTTACAGCCCTAGTCACACCTCCCTGCATGTGACTTGCACAGCCTTCCTAAACACTTCCTGTAAAGAGTTTGATAATGTTTACACTTCCTCTATTGCAAATTCTATTTAGAATTTCTTATCTTCTGCATTGTCAATAGCTTACTGGACCCTGCAGGAGCCTTCTGTGTGTGATTAAAGTTCAATTTATAGATCAGGAGTCAAGAACTTTTAAAGTAAGTTACATCTGATTGAAAATGAAAGCATTTTGTTTTCATGCAGGCTGTGTGAGTCACAGACAGGGGAGGTGTGGCTAGGGCTGCATAAAATGAAACAAAAATGATTTAACTCCTAAATGGCAGAGTATTGAACACTGAAATTTCAGAGGCATGAACTATACACAGAAACTGCTTCAATTTGTGCTGTCGCTTTGTACTAGAATGTAATTAGTTTACCCACCACTGTGACATGTTAAAAGAGCTAAACTGGCTATCGCTGGAATGCCGACACACTCTTCATCTTTCCAGCCTTGTGCATAAGAGCATTTCTGGTAAACTCCCACCCTACCTGAGTAGAATGTTCTCCCTGGCTGTTCCCACCTCCTATAACCTCCGATCCAGTACTAGCACGATATTTACAGAGCACCGCAATTATGGAATAACTTCAGGGTCAAATCTTCATTCAATCTAAAATCTAAGAGATCTATGGCAATATACCTTAGCACAGAATGCACCTGTCATGGTTGAATATATGTATTACCATATGCAATATCAAAATTCAAATTAAAAATAATTTGAATAGTCAATCGCGCCTAGAGTAGCCTTTGGGCTTATCACCTATGGTGTTCAAATATAGAATACTATAAATACCACTTGTTGATTTATATATTTATTTTATTAATAATTTAATTTTTAATATTAATATTTAATATTATTAATATGGTGGTGGTGTATATATAAAAAAAGTGTGCTGGTATCCCAATGCAGCTCTTAATGGGAAATATCCTTAGTATTTCCTATATATAAAATATTAGTACCCAAAAACAGAAAAGAGCGCAGAGGGACAAATAGCTTTAAGTAAAAAAAAATCATTTATTCTGAATAAAATACAAGCAAGTTAAAAAATTTTAAGAAAAAATACATATTTAATGCTTCTAAAAGCTTAAATAGAAAAGAGAAAAAAAGAAAAAAAAAACCCAAAAGACAAAAAGCTTGAATGTCTATCTCACATTAAGCAAATATCTAAAGTCTTAAAGTGGATAAAAATTCAGAGATGTAATCCAACCCGTTTGTTTGTAGTATATTCTATCTAAAGGATCCCTTTAGATGCTACAAGGTAAGCTGAAAGATTGAAACAGTCTCAGGAATCCTCCTGTGTAGTGTGGCTGCTTACTGTACTTGTGCTGAAAATGGATCCTGTGTAGTGTGCTCGTCTCCCTGCTTCAAACTTCTCTCCGGTTTGTGTGCGTAGATTGAAACTGGAGGATGGTGATCCAGGCACTCAGATCGTCCTAGGACATGATGGTATCAGTGTTCGCTGTGTTCTCACTCCTACATGTTTCGTGAGCTCTGCGCTCACTTCCGCAGGGAGACTCTGTTGAACACCTCATGAATGGGGCTTCTTTTATGTGCATTCGAAATTGCCTAATTGGTACAAAGGAGCCTGGTTAAGTTGTCTAAAGATACTGGCTCCATATATGTTTGATGGTTTATTTACCTCTTATGTTATTAACAAAAATGAGTATACTAAAAGTAAAAAGAAGTATTTTGCAAAAATTGGAGATTATTTATTAAAATCTTTTTTAAAAATATATATATCTGAAAGGCTACCTATATTTGAAAGATATGAAGTAAATTTTATATGTGAATATAGTTACCATATAAACTATGGAACTTAGGTAATGAATAAAAAAGATAAAGATATAGATGTATCTTTTTAACTTTAGTATCTATTTATGATTTGTTACATGATGTATATATAATGATAGGTGTTCTCCAGTAGATGGAGCACTGTGAATGAAATAAAAAATATAAATAAATGAAAAAGATAAAATAAAAAAACAAAACCTGAAAAGGTAGGGTAGAATAGAGGAAGAAAAAAATGTGAGTAGTATATAGAGGGTTTAATGCCCGTACTTGTACGTTTAGATAGAAGGGATATCTGAAATTGGGATAAAGATACATGCCCAGACAGAACCAGTTATGGCACCTGAGGTTCCTAGTTGGTCCCCCATTCAAATACTAACCAGGCCCGAGTCTGGATGGCTTCTGAGATCTGACGAGATCAGGCACTTTCAGACTGGTATGGCCATAGGTATATGTCGGAATGGGTCGGGATGAAACCTAAAACGCCGCTATATCTAGCTATTAGTTTAATCCCCCATTTTCTGGTGTCCCTAATTTAAAAATCCAAAAAGTTTCTCGTCTTGAGATTTTAAATCTATTCCCACCTCTTTTTGTGGGTGGAATAGCTTCAATCCCTTTAACCTTCTTTTGGATCACTGTTGTGTTTCTCCAGAAAGTGTAGCGGAACTCCATGGTTTATACATTTCTTTTTGATCGAACGTACATGTTCATATATTCTCATTTTCAACTTTCTACATGTTCTGCCCACATATTTTTTACCACATGTGCATTCCAAAAGGCAGATGACGTGGGTAGTGTTACAGTTAATAAATTGTTGGATTGCATATTTCTTCTTTTCATCGTTATGTTTGGAGGAGAAAGACTTGTTATCTTTTTGTTTAATATGTGGACAGGTAATGCAGTTTTTCCTTCCGCACCTAAATTCCTGTTTTGTTTTTGGTTATTTTGTTTTTATTTTAACCAAACTTGGGGCAATTATGTTTTTGATTGTTTGGTTCTTTCTGAACACTACTTTTGGTCGTGTGTTGTCCAAAAAACCCATTTATTTGTCCTAGGTGATGATGGGCCAGTGTTTCCATATGATTCTCTTAATATCATTTGCTGCTAAGTTATAGGTTGTCACAAATATGGGAAGGGTTCTATCTTTGTTTCTCCGAAGTCCATCATCTCTCTTTCCTCTTGGTGTTGAGATTAGTTCCTCTCTATTCATATTGTGAACTTCTTGTTGTACCTTTTTCAGAAGTTGAGGAATATAGGGTTCTGAAATTTCTCTTTCAATTCCTGAGGTCTACTACAATTTATTTTTACCCTCATGTATTGACTCTTTGGAATGTTGTTAATCCATCCTGGTTTGTGGGCACTCCTAGCATCCAAGAACCCATTCTTGTCAACTTCCTTTCGATGGTTGCTTGTTTGGAGTATCCCATTATCATCTATAAAGATATTTAAATCCAGAAATGTGATGTTGGTTTTACTGGCCACATGAGTGAATTTGAGGTCCATACTGTTGGCATTGGCATGGTTATTATTTATATAGCGCCATCAGATTCCGTAGCGCTGTACAATAAGTGGACTAACAGACATGTAATTGTAACCAGACAACTGGACATACAGGAACACAGAGGTGGTGGGCCCTGCTCAATGAGCTTACATTCTAGAGGGAGTGGGATCTAGTGACACAAAAGGTAAAAAAAAGTAGGTGCACGAAATAGGTTGTTAGAAAAGTATTCACTGAGGGCTTAGTAGGTAATTTTTGACAGTTGCAGGAGAGGAGTCATGGGAGTGGAGGATAAAAACCTGCTTAACTGATATGCTTTCTTGAAGAAGTGAGTTTTCAATGATTTTTTGAATGAGTGGAGACTGGGTGAAAGTCTTACAGAGAAGGGAAGGGAGTTCCACAGAAGAGGTGGAGCCCTGGAGAAATATTGGAGGTGAGCAGGAGAGGTGGGAGTACGGACAGAGGATAGACGTAGGTCTTTGGCAGAGTGTAGGGGCCTCGACGGGAAATAAATATAATGTCATCTATAAATCTTTTGTAAAAACATATATAATCAAGGAATGGATTGTTTCTCCAAATAAATTATCTCTCCCACCATCCCGTGGTTAGGTTCGCATATGAGGGTGCTAATTTTGTGTTCTAACACAAAACTAATACAGTCCAGTATGAAACGTTGTTGTTCTTCTTTGAATTCGTTGAATGGATGTAGGAAGTGTTTCACTGCTTCTCTACCGATATGTTGAGGAATGCTGTTGTATAAAGAGGTAACATCCAAACTGACGAGAAAGCAGTCCACTGTCCATTCGATATTGGAGAGGAATTGAAGCATATGAGTCGTGTCTTTCAAATATGAATCAAGATGTGTAACCATATGTTGTAAGAAGAAGTTGACATGAACGGAACTATTACTGGTTAATGATGCTATTTCAGATATAATCGGGTGACCTGGAGGGTTCTTTTGATCTTTATGAATTTTAGGCAGATGGTAGAAAATTGCCGTTACTGGATGCTCTTGGTACAGGAAGTAGAATTCATCTTGATTCAAGACCCCTTCCTTTAATAATGAAAGCAGGTCGTTCTTATATTCCTGAGTTGGATCTCTTTCCAATTTTCTATAGGTTGTGGAGTCTTCCAGTTACCTGTATGCCTCTTTCTTATAGTCTTCCATATTCTGTATGACTATAGCTCCTCCTTTGTCTGCTTCTCTAATTTGAATCGTTATATTATATTTTTTAAAGCGTTCAATGCTTTTCTCTCCTTAAAAGTGAGATTGGATTTTCTTGTTCTTAGTTGTTGTTGGGTAGATAGGTGTTTAATATCTTTAAGTACCAGTTCATTATATACCCTGATGTACTCCCCTTGTTCATGACTCGGATAAAACAAGGAGGTTGGTTTAAATGATGAATGTATAGTGTCAATTTGTTTTTCCCGTGAGTACTGTTCTTCTTGGATCAATTCTAATATTCGGATTGCTTCTGTCTTCCATAGAGATCCTTGAAGTTCGACCAAAGTTCATTTTCTCCCGCCCCCACCCACTTGTGGCTAAATTCCATTTGTTAAAATACCTATGTAATGTAAGTTTACGGATGAATATTTGTATGTCTATGAAGATTTTAAAGTGATTCGGTGGCTGTGTGGGTGTAAGTTTTACCCCATATTTTAGTATCTGTTCTTCTTGTGTAAGAATGTAGTCTAAAATGTTGATATTTGAATCTATTGCTCCAATCTTGCATGCGGTTTCCTTGTTTTCTAGGTTTCTTTTTGCTCATTGATTGATCTGTATTTTCTCGTTCTGCTTGGATACTATTTCCTGACCTTCCACATCCCTCCAATGAGTGTGCTGTCTGCTTGTTTTCCTCCGCTGTCTCCCTAAAAAAACAGAACTGTAGTGCTCAGATTCCATCTCTGTATTTCCTGAAGGATTTTGTTTTTGGATATGCCCCCTCATCTATATAGTATCCTATTGGGTTTTTATGTTTCTCCTTTTAGATCTCTATTTTCTCTGTGTATATATTTTTGATGATTAACCCTCCCAGTTTCTACAGCTCCTTTGTTGTTCTTCTGGGTTCTTTGGGGGTTATGTCTGAAGTTACTGTTGTCAGATTTTTCTTCATCAGTCCACTTTGAGTTCCTTCTTAAGTAGCAGGCTGATTTTTTCACATTTGGTTTGGGGACAAATCTTCTACCGTAATTGTAATCTTCTTGATCTCTTTTAAATTTACTTTGTTTCCTTAAATTAATTTCTTTTTCTAATTTTCCCATTCTGTCCCTCACTTTGTCCTTTATTTCAGTGCATCTAGAGTCCTCTTTATGTATATCCAGTTTTTCTTGTAGATCCTCTATCTTTTGTTGGTATAGCTTGGTTTTGTTCTCTCTGTATTTGATAAGAATTTTTATAAATGTTTTGGAGCTCTTGAGCTTCATCCCACTCTGTTTGATCTTCTATCTCCTCTCCTCTAATCACACCTAGAGTAAATCTAAAAATATATTTATTACCTGTTATGTATTAAAGTTATATATGTGTGTATGTGTGTGTGTGTGTGTGTGTGTGTGTATATATATATATATATATATACATATATATATATATATATATATATATGGGAAGGCGGAGCCTGGAGTTGTGGGAGGGGATGATCCGGCCTATATATACTCAAACCTACCTCTATACTGGGCTACCTCTGTACTGGGCTTCCAGTTTCACCAGAAGAATCTCCTCGTGCAGAATTCCAAACGCAGCTACAATCAGGACACTATCAGGCAATCCAGCAGGCCCTCGCACCGCAGACCGCTAACTTCATCATCAGACTAACGAAAACAGGCACTTCCAGCGCCTCTCAGCTTTCGGTGCATCATACTGTGTTTGCGACAGTACTTCCGGGGCACCTACCCAGACTTCCAGGTCAGCCAACAGGCACCCGGCAACCGTGAGTTAAACAAACGAACACAGTAAGTTACCGAACGGGGAACCCACGCGCCTGTACGCACTCATTCACATAAAACTAGCTTTTACCTGAACGGAAGTACGTACACAAGAAATAAGACACGAACCTTCCTCTCCCAGCACATACACTGTTCATTCAAACGAATGTAGCCACTTACTCTCACCAAAACGAAACGAACAGATCCAGGTCGGTTATTCAGACGGACGATCTGTCAAATCTGCACAATACCAACTGCCATCTATGGTTCAAACGGCCAAATTACACATAAAAAACTCTTCCAACTTTAAGGAAAATTTCACATGGGCTGCACAAATTCACAGGCTTAAAAGTACTGAACACAGGACAAAAGAACTGGTTTCCCTCATTTATGTGTTCCTATGTATTAAATAATCGCATGTTATACGTGTTTACAATTTATACTTATAAAACTGCAAAAGAGTTCTTAATAAGCAGGATTCATATGTTCGGTCAGTTATAACCCCTAAACACAGTAACAGATAATAGGCTTAACCAAGTTGTTCTGTTACTGTAAGGATTCTTGGGTAACAAGCAGGGATACCATTTATTATCCAAACTATGCTCACACGGTCATTATGTATTCCAGAATTCAGAGCAATACTCCCCTAAATAACATCTTGTCATTGCGAATTTCAGTTACATATGGTACGTTAAATAATTAGTACAGTTCTATACAGTGGGTAGGGGGTGCTTGGAAGTCACAATATATCCTGGTTAGGCATGTTAAACAAATAAGGTTAGGATCGGTAACAAAGAGTAATACATAGAATTAACTATGTAGTAAACGCAGGAAAGCACTAATCATGATCATTCAAATCTATTCCAGTCAGAACCCCATCAGCTAAATATCCATAGTAACGGTTACTATCGCTTAGCCGACTACGTCTTCAGCTCACAAGTACAAACTAGTAAGTTATAAAACTTCCCAATCAATATCTCTTGTCAACGCATAACATACTACACCATTACAGTAACCGGCATAAGCAGAAAGCCGAAGACAGTCATACACACTCTCAGACATTAACCACATAATTAATTTCCTAAAACATCATAGACATATCACAAACAAACGCTAGATTTAAGATTATGCTAATAACCACACAAACATACGAGAAGACCATCACTGGGCACTCTACAAATACGAACAATCATTTACCTTAATAAACATTTACCTTAATAAAGCTAAAGTCACGCTTAGCACAACTGAAATTAAATAAGAGTCACTTCATTCCCTTAATCTGTTAGATTCAGCAGTAATCGACCATACCGGCCACCCCCTTAGAGGACCAACAGTTGATTCCGGTACGTATCACTTAAATTAATCTAAAAGCACACACAACCATAGAGAAGTTACCAACCATAATCTTGGTCCACAGGTGGTACACATCTTTAAACTCAGGAATCCTGCGACTGATAAGATCCCCTTTCTAAAACTATCAGGTATGTTGTATCCAACATGCCACTAACCCCAAGCAGCGTTATACTGGCAGATAGGGTTCTTGAACAGGCCATACACAGGCAAGACATTGGAATCCGCGAGACCAACACCCATCCTCACATAGAGGTTTGCCAGCCCAAACGGTCCAAATCATAGTTATTGTCTTGAACTGCTCTACTCAAGAGCTCCAGTTAGAATGTTACTTCTCTCTGTCACTATATACATAATAAGTCCCCAGAGGCCTACACCCCGCCTTCGCTCAAAGGCACAGCACTGGGCCAAATCATAGATAGCGCCTCTATCAGCCACTTGGCATCAGCAGGGCCTCACCATCCCAATAACAGTTAAATTCTTCGCCACCCGGCAATTAAAGAAGCTAGTTAATGCAAGTCATTATAACTATAGCAAGTAAAGACTCACGTGTTAATTTCATTTATAGTATGTCACACGCATTAGAACAAGCAGACGATTTCTCCCTACCCAGCATGCCAGCCAGACCTCCTACTCCAATTACGGCTCCTACAGCAGGAGAAAGTCAAGACCCCTTTAGTCCCTGTTTGTTAAGATCTTGGACAATCCCAAAGATCGCAGCAGAACTCAGGCGTAGGGGTATACCGTACCCTGCCACGGCCAGGAAAGCTGAATTGTACAGGATCATGATGACCAGGCCTGATAATCCACAGCCAGGGTCTAGCTCTCAAGAGCATATCATTGACACACTCACAGGGATTCAGACCACTATGACAGCAATACTCACCTTAATCAACAGCCTAAATCAAACAGTGGAGAAATTGGAAACTCCAGCACCAGCCAGTGTCCCCCCCCAATACCCTCCTACACAAGTCATCAACCAAACCAACCCACAGGGTAATGCCACAGGTACACAAAATGCACAGGGTGCGGATACACATATTATCACACCAGCACACATGGTACCACCCAACATCAAGAAAGATATTCTTGAGGGGAAAGACCTGAACCTTATGTCCTTGCTCATAGCATCACAGGATATACTGGAAAACAAAACCTACAGCAATGGGGACCTTAGTGCTCAAGGCCAAAGACCCTAGGATGTGGAAAAAACTGTCTATACCAGATTTTGTACTCGCATTTGGGTTATAAATTTTATATGAATTAACTTTCCACAATGTAGAGAGGAACTGGCCTTGTATATGCACAAGTTGGTAGATCTGGAAAACAAGTTCGGTGGGTCTAATTTTTATGACTACCACAAGTCTTTCTCAGCAAGGCAGCGACAAAATTTGCACAGTTTAACATAAAAATAGATTGGAGTTATATGGACACCGAGTTATTCTGTCGCCACTTTGCCGGGCTTGTACCATCTACACATCAATCTCGCACACTACCAACTTGTGCTCCACCAGCTATGCATTCCCTAGCACTAGCAGGACAGAACAGAAAGGCTTAAGGGATAAACTTGGTAGACCGATAGTGTTCTTGGGGAAAGCACAAGTGTGCAACAATTTTAATGTAGGAGGCTGCAGTTTCAGCTCACGCCAAGACCAGGTGCCCAAATCGCCTCTTCCCAAGGAAATGACTGACCGAAATTCAAGTTGACACCCTAGCCTTCTACCTAAGTGCACACCCCTCACAGGAGTTAGTACAATTTCTAGTCACAGGGTTCACAGAGGGTTTCCACACAGGATTGATCACACTTCCCACTGGCACACTAGAATGCAACAACCTAGAGTCGGCCACTAGAGAACCAGCAGTAGTAGATAACTACTGAGGTTAGAAACTGAGAAACAGTTCATGCTCAGGCCTTTCCTAAATCCACCATTCACGTGCTGGTGTACCAACCCCTTGGGTATAGCAACTGGCAAATACAACAATAAAAAGAGATTGATAATGGATTTGTCTGCTCCACATTCTGTCGCCATACCTAGCCTCAACTCACTCATACCATCCGAGGAGTATTCACTGGAGTATGCCACAGTAGATAACGCCATACAGGCTGGGGTAGTAGCTTGGATCAGCAAAACCGACATTACCAATGCATTCAACCTTCTTAACTTACGTCCGTCACTGTGGCATCTGCACAGAGTAAAATGGAGGGGACGTTATTATTTTGCTAACCGCTTAACATTTGGAGCCAAAAGTAGCCCCAAACTCTTCGACCTATTCGTTGAAACACTGTGTTGTCTCCTGTTGAACGTCACTAGTTGTCCAGTCGTAATACATTAACTGAACGATTTTCTCATGGTAGAACACCCCAAATGCCACTCCACAGAGCATGGTGAAGACACTATCACTATTTTCTGCACTAGAGGTGCCAGTAGTGGGCAAAAACAAAAGGTGGTCCTACCACGAACTTAATGTTTCTCGGGATTTGCTTAGACTCAGTTACTATGCAAGCGAGTCTCCCAGACGATAAAGTTCAGAGAATCAAGGCAGAGGTTGAAGAGTTTCTCACAAGAGGGACTACTTCTAGGAAAGATCTACAGTCTCTACTTGGGTCCCTGAACTTTGCAATGAGGATAATTCATCAAGAAAGAGCGTTTATCTCAAGACTCCTTAGCCTCTTACCAAACATACCCCACAACGGCAGCTTCATAACAATCGACGGTCAGGCTAGGGCAGATTTGGCCATGTGGAGAGAATTCTTGACACATTGGAACAGGGTTAATCTATTCATCCCTCCTTAAAAAGAGAACTCATCAGTATGGTGGACAGACGCAGCAGCACACTCAGGGTTCGCAGCAATTTTTTGGCGATGAATGGTTCAGGGATAAATAACCAATGTAAACAACAACTCTCCCTTCTTTTAACAGCACTTCTGCCCTCTTCGAAATATATCCAATAGTGGCAGCAGCGCTAGTGTGGGGCCACCAGTGGGAAGGGAAGACCATAAAATGCCTCACAGACAACATGGCAGCTAGACATATTATTAACAAAGGCAGGTCATCTTCCCTGACTCATGAGTCTAGTGAGGAGACTCACATGGTTAGCAGTGACACACCATTTCCACTTGACATGTGAGCACATTCCAGGAATACACAACACAGCAGCTGATGCCCTTTCTCGTTGCAATCTACAGGCTTTCTTTCAACAACAGCCGTCAGCCAAGAGAATACCAAGCAGATCACCACTATTCCAGGAACTCATCCTGGACTAACAACACTAATGGCACACGGGAGAATGCGGCACAGACAGCACAAACAGCACTATCAGCACACACTAGACATTCATACAATGGAGCACTCACTTTATTTAACAGATTTACAAAAGAATATCAACTACAAACCCGTTCACGTTAGATACTATGGTGGCTTTTACCTCTTTTTGCCATCTAAATCTAAAACTTGCACACAATACCATAAAGCGCTATCTAACAGGCATACAATACCATGTCACTAACACAAACCCCAGCCACAGTACCTTCCTATCATCAAACCCAATTAAAAACATCTTAAAAGGAATCCTACGGTTAGAAGGCCCCAAAACTACAAAACGACAACCGATAGATGGGGAAAGATTCAGAGCCTTCTCCAACACATTAGACTCACAACCTAAGTAGAAGTATAGATCAGGGTGTTGCCGTGGATGTGATCTATTTGGATTTTGCCAAGGCATTTGATACAGTTCCACACAATAGATTAGTGTTCAAACTCAAGGAAATCGGTCTAGATGAAAATGTTTGTTCTTGGGTAGAACATTGGCTTAAAAACAGAGTACAAAGAGTTGTCATTAATGGTAAATTTTCAAGCTGGACAGAGGTGGCAAGTGGTGTCCCTCAGGGGTCTGTTCTGGGACCCCTTCTATTTAACATGTTTATAAATGATCTTGAAGACCGCATTGAAAGTCATGTTTCAGTGTTTGCAGATGACACAAAACTTTGTAAAATAATACAATGTGAGCAAGATATTACTTTGCTGCAGAGGGATTTAGATAGACTGGGGGACTGGGCACTCAAATGGCAGATGAAATTTAATGTTGAAAAATGCAAAGTTATGCACTTCGGCGTAAAGAATACACAAGCAACGTATACCCTTAATGGAAGAGAATTAGGGATAACAACACACGAAAAGGACTTGGGAATTGTTATAGACAACAAACTATGCAACAATGTGCAATGTCAATCAGCAGTGGCCAAGGCCAGTAAGGTATTGTCATGCATGAAAAAGGGCATTCATTCTCGGGACAAGAATATAATTTTGCCTCTTTATAAATCACTGGTAAGACCTCATATTGAATATGCTGTGCAATTTTGGGCACCTGTTCAAAAGAAGGATATTATGGCACTAGAAAAAGTGCAGAGGCGGGCTACAAAATTAATAAAAGGAATGGAACATATCAGCTATGAAGAAAGGTTAACAAATTTAAACCTATTTAGTTTAGAAAAACGTCGCCTAAGATGGGATATGATAACATTATACAAATATATTGGGGGCCAATACAAACCATTGTGTGGAAATCTATTCACAAACCGGACTTTACATAGGACACGAGGCCATGCGTTTTTGGAAGAAAGAAGATTTCGTCTAAGGCAAAGGAAAGGTTTTTTTACTGTAAGAACAATCAGGATGTGGAATTCTCTGTGGAAGTGGTTTCATCAGAGTCCATACAAATGTTCAAACAGCTACTAGATGCATACTTGCAAAAACAGAATATTCAAGGATATAATCTTTCAATGTAGTGTAATAACTGCTTGATCCAAGGATAAATCTGACTGCCATTCTGGAGTCAAGAAGGAATTTTTTTCCTAGCTTGTTGCAAAATTGTGCTTCAAACTGGGTTTTTTACCTTCTTTTGGATCAACAGCAAAAAAACAAATGTGAGGAAGGCTGAACTTGATGGACGCAAGTCTCTTTTCAGCTATGTAACTATGTAACTATGTAACCTTTCGAAACAGAAACTAACAACACCATCAAAACTATGTTTCTGGCATTTTACGGGTTTCTACGGCATAACGAGTTTACGGTAGGGAACACCAATGACACCACCAATATGCTCACAGTGGGAGACCTACACAAAGTAGGTGACCTCTACGTTTTGACCCTACACACGACTAAAACAAACCAAATGGGGCCACCCGTTGACATACCGCTATTCCCCACAGGCAACAAGTGAAAATTGCTAGACCTATCACTGTCAACCTGCACAGGTCAAGAGAAAACCACTCCTCTGCTACGCTTACACTGCAACCCACTGACAACGTCTAAATTCATGTCATTCATAAAAACCCTAATCACAAAAATAGGGAGCGATCCATCAGCCTTCATGGGCCTTATCGGACTTATGCAAGTTCTCAGATTGGTGGTAGGTGGTGAGACTGCCGGGCAAGTCACTTCAGTATAATCACAGGGATAGGTATCAAAGGTGTCATGTACCTCCCCTGTCCCCTCGCTTCACACCTCCATAGCCTTTCCCACATCCCCCGTCCCCCTCCATGTCCCTGGGAGTTGATTAGGTGTTGAAGAAGGAGAGAGGGGGAGAGGGAGGGTAAAGACATAGAAAGAGAGAGAGAGGGAAGAGGGGGAAAAAAACACCCCCAATGGGTGATTTATCTGTATTTAATGTTATGCTAAGTGCGCTTCTGTCATGGTCAATTGCAGAGGCAACCCCCTTTATTCTCTGGCCAGGGTCCGGTCGACACCACTGAGGAGAGACAGGCTACATCCACTGTTCTGGTCCAGCATGGCTCCCAGGGAACCCCACAGCTCTCTGGACATGAAGAAGGGAGGCCCTTAATTCAGAGTGGGTAGGCGTTTCGCCATTCAGGAGCACCAGGGGGCCCATGTCAGAGTGTATTTTTCAGAAGCGTCACGTAGGGAGGCCGTGAGGGATTCCATGTTGTATAAATCCTCCACTATGTCCATCCATTGGATCATGATTGGTGGATCAGTCGAGCGCCACTTGAGCAGGATGAGAGATCTGGTGGCATTCAGCAGATGTCTCATGAGGGAGTGCTTATAGACAGAGAAAGAAAGAGAGCGTTGTGTGATGCAATAGCATCAGTAGGGGTTGAAAAGGCAAGTCTAAGTCCAGGATTTTAGTAATCTTGGAATGTATTCACTGCCAGTATGGAACAATGCTGGCGCACGTCCACCAAAAGTGTAGGTCCGTCTCAACTTCAGTTTCGCATCTCCAGCAGGTTTCAGAAAGCTCACTGTTCATATGGTGAATACAGGATGTGTATTTTTCCCGTTGCACATCTGTTAGTGTACAGCCTGTAGCTTGTTCCCAACAGGACATATATCTTGGTGGTGTGCGCAGCGTGAACGTAAGTAACTGGGAGTATAGGAACGTTATCCCTTTCAGAAGACGATCTCTAGAGGAACAAACAAGGTCAGTTCTCTGTGGACCTATATTCTCTGCATCCCAGTCAGTGACCTTACCTTGGGCTTCACGCATCATTTGCTACTTCAAGTTTCTTCTTGTATCCTGTTATCTGAGTCTCTACTCCTGGACCCTGCACACCTGTTCCTGGTTTCCAGACAAGTGGCTATCAACCTATTTAAACCCTGCCTTGCTAGAGACTCATTGTCAGATTGTTTGATTCCTGTTTGCGAATCATTGCTGTACGTCTGACTCCTGATTTGATACTCTGCCCGTCTTCCATTTCTGTCTGTTTGCCGCCTGTCCTGACCATTGATATTGACCACGACTACTCTTTTTGGATTACCCTTGCCTGTACTGCGTTTCTGGAAGCACTGTGCCTTATCAGCCCCAGTGCACTGTTTCACAGCCTTGGGGCTTTCTGCCTTGAGTCCCCTTGGCTTGTCCCCTTGTCAAATTGCAAAGGGTGCTTTAACTCTGCGTGTCGGACTCCTCCTGAAGGTAGGATCCTGACATAACGATCTCACCACATGGAGTCCGCATGGTTGAAGAAAACCGTTGCAGCCTTGACCCAGGCTTTACAGGGGTTACAGCAAGAACTGGCTTCCCTTAAAGGGAGAGTACAAGGTAATCGCTATTTTTGAAGTTAAAAGGAAAAAAATCATGCTTTCAGTTCGACTACTTTGGTCTTAAATGGACACTCGACTGCCCAAATACAAAATAAATAAAGATCACTGTTTAGTAGATATACCCCAAATAAAAGCTTGCATGCATTTAATCATGCATATCTAAAAACAACTTGCAAAACTGTAGATCTCTTGTCTGCTGCCTTTGAAAGCCCTCCCCTTCTAAGCTTTCATAAATGTATTTTTTTTCAAATATATTGCATTCACTCATTTAAAATATTATTTGTTATAAAGTGGTAAGCGAACCTAAGCTTTAACAAATGGTTCTTCTTTCTTCTAGGAACGTTAGCAATGGGCAGCTATATTTCAGAGCCGTCTATAGACGATTTTGAGCAGAGCAGCAATGAAAGATCTCAACGGTAAGTATATGAAACGACTGTCAAATTATATGTAGAAAGTGAGAATGTGAGAAAGTCTCATATCTAAATGTATAAACTATATAGATTCGATGGGGGAAAAGTTAATAAAAATGTTCGTTCTAAAAAGTGGTGCAAAAATATAAAAGAGAACGAGTCAGTTTGGCACCTGCCATTTGTGAGTATTTTCATCTCAATTAAGTGGCCTGGCATTTGTGGTCCTGTATATTTAAGTTTTTGAGAAATTGTAGGGTTAACGCACCTCTTGTGGCTGTCTTCCTGACAGCTATTAGGGGCGCATCCTCCTGCAGTGACCTAAAACTCAGTCACGTGGCTGCAACCCCCAAAGGAAAGTATTGATTCAATGCTTTCCTATGGGGAAATTTAAACGAGTGGGGTGCTTGCCACACATGCATTTCGGGTTCCCAATGAGGAACATTAGACTGGACGTCAGCAGAGTAGGCCTTGACTCCTATAGATGCAAAATATTTAAACATATAAACTTATGGACAGGAACACTAAAGCGTTTGGAATAAAGGTGCTAATTACATAACCCGATTCAGTCACATTTACCTATCTAACCAAATACACAATCCTATACACCTATCATGTCATATACAACTATTCGATCACATATTCCTACCCATCCACATTAAAATAGCTGAAGACATGTCCCCTTTTGATTGTGAAATTTACCAATATATCATAATTTTAAAAAAAGGTATTTTTTTTCAGCCGGCTATTATGACCTCCATTTTTCTGTTTCTCCATTAATTCCTGGTTTCGTGAATCACCCATCTAATCACATACTGCAAGTCAGTCGCATTCATACAGCCAGTCTCTTAATCCCATCATATCTCATCCATTCTGTCACTATAATATCTGACACATGTCACCAAAGAAAAAACCCAAACAAGTGCCTTTCTCAAGGAAAAGCCAAGCTCTGGTAGGCTATTTGCTAACTATGTTGCTGTATGTGTAGTTTTCTAGTCTTATCACTTTTGTTTGTCCTTTTTTATGTTTTTATTTTTCTGAACTATTCAAATTTGTACTAGTTTTTTTTGTGGTGTGCATCCTGTGACGGATCATTATTAGTTCTCACAGGGAGTGTGCTTCTATTACACCGTGGTCTTTTTAGAAGATGCCGACCGCGGTGCAACAGTTAATTCCCCATTGACGGATCCTATCTGGGTTTGCCGGTGGTCTGCTATTCCTAATTGTTTACCGCTCATTTTATTGATTATATCCTCTCAAGGTTTCTACCATCATTTTTTATTTATACCTCGGTGGGGGCCCACACCGAGGCAAGGTACTTTTTGTATTTATTTATATATTTGTCTTTTATTCTTATTTACATTGTAGGCATTTGAACCATCAGATACTTTGTTTTATACCTTGTGTCCATGGTGGTTTTATTTACCTATTTTTGTATCTATATTTGTTAGGCTGTATTTGCCTTTCTTTGAATTACTCCCCGTCAACCAGCATTAGATCAGTGCGGTCATGTTTATATTTATGATTTAGTTTATTTACACATATATACAAGTTTTATACTAATAAATGTATATTTTTATTTTTTTTTTTTTTATAGGTTTCTTTATTTCATTATATTTAGGAGAGCACATAACGTTTTGACTTATGAGCTCACACTCATTCTTAGTCGCTTATGGATGTATGTAGCTGCCCATATCTTATTTTAATTTATGTTATACATTACACCCTTTTTCATCAGTTTTATAATTAATAGAAGTGCCATTTTCTATTGAAATCTGCACTTTGTGTATTATGAAAAAGAGGACACCCTTTTCCAAGCTAAAGTGCTTTATGTGTTTGGAGTGTTCCTTTAATCACACATGATTGTGCTGTAGATTCAAGTAGCCAATTAATAGAGCAGGAGATAATAACTTCTAAATTTAACATAAAAATAAGGTAAGCTAAAACAGGTATTCTTTTTTTCAAGAAGAGTGTAGTGGGGCTGTGTGACTCTTAGCCAGGGGAGGTGTGGCTATGTCTGCAAACAAAATGATGTAACTCCTAAATGGCAGATAATTAAGTAATTAGACTATATGACTATACAAGGGTACCAGAAATCAGGGAAGTCAAAATGAAGCCAAAGTCAAAAACCAGAAAAACATGATCAGGAACACACTCTCGGATAACTATCTAAGGGGAACCACGACAGGACAATGAGCTAAGGAATAAGTGAGTTTAAATAACCGTTTTGCAGATCCGATTGGCTGTACCAAGCCCTTGACCCCAAAACATGCGTGTGCGTCTTTTGCGTGATGTCACCCGCACGTCGACGTCGTCTTTACCGTGGACGGTTGTGGGGCTATATAATTGCATGGGTCTGCAGCGGCCGGCATGCACCAACATGCCGCAAAAGCCAGGCATTATGGCAGAAGACCACCAAACGGTAGTCCCCTCGATCTTCGGAAGGTAATTATCTCTGTTTTTGCCACACAGAGACAAAGGATACGTGACAAACTTATCCCAACGATGATATCACCAGTAACAGAGCTGTTTTAAAAATAAAAAAATAAAAAATGCAAAAAGCTAATAAACGCTAACTTTGGTCAGCGTTTGTGACTGTGGCTAAAAGACTGGAAATACCACATTTTGAATACCCTGGGTAGTCTACATTTGAAAATGGTATGCCATGATGGGGTTAATTCACATTCCTGGGCTACCATATGGTTTCAAAAGGCAACAAAGACCCAGAAAACCAAACTGGCCAACAGAATTGGGAAAGCCCTATACTGACCTTCTAACTTTCCAAAACACCATAAAACCTGTACATGGGTGGTATTGTCATACTCGGGAGACTTCACTGAACACAAATATGAGTGTTTAAAACAGTAAAACACATCACGACAATAAAATCATCAGTAAAAGTGCTCTTCTTGTGTAAAAAAAAAATGCAAAAAAACAAATACAAATGCAAACTTTGGCCAGCATTTGTGACTAAGTGGCTACTACAAAAGACTGGACATAGCCCATTTTGAATACCCTGAGTTATCTACTTTTTCAAATGGTATGTCATGGTGGGGTTAATTTTAATTTCTGGGCTGAAATACTGTCTCAAAGGCAACATCTGGCAAATGGCAATTTATCTGGCAAATCTTATGTTTGACCATGTAACTTTCTAGATCACCATAAAACCTGTACTTGAGGGGTACTGTTGTACTCGTGAGACATTACTCTACACAAATATGATTGTTTAGGAGCAGTAAATTCTAATATACTGATAATTTCATTGGTGAAATGGCAGTTTATGTGTGAAAAATAAAAATAAAATGTATTAAAACTACATAGGCCCAGCAAACCAATCTGTTTCAATGGGCAAACATGGAAAAGGGGAAAGCTGTACATTTGACCACTGTAAGTTTGCAAAAACCCATAAAGCCTGTACATTGGGGGTACTGTTGCGCTCAGGAGATGTTGCTGAACACATATTGGGGTGTTCTTTGACAGTAACACATAACAGGAACTGAGAATCCATGCCTACAGTACAATGTGAGAGGAAAAATAACACAAAAAAATGATTACCCAAAAGTTTGACAAAGACTGGTTAGTGCATGGAAAGTGTTAAAATACCACCAGTTGAAATTCTTGGATGTCTACTTTTCAAAAATATATGGTTTGATGGAGGTAAATTACATTGGCCGGCATAAAAAATGTCCCAAATAGGACATGAGTGCATGATGACCAGCTGTGAAAATTCCAAGTTGGAAAATTGGAATGCGCACCCTCCAAATAAGGCCTTTTAGCCCCCAGAGAACCCGACACACCTGTACATGGGTGGTATCACTGTACTCAGGAGATGTTGCTGAATACATAACATGGCAGTGGCAGTAACCCTTAAAGTTCTCAGTACATGTATTCTTAAATTGCCATGTGTGTCCAAAAAATCACCAATTATTATTATATTTTTAAATTTGGCATAGATTGGTGGTAAAATGGTTGTATGAAAACAGCATGAAAAGAGTCAAAATACCCCAAGTTTAATACCTTATGTTGTCTTCTTTTAAAAAATATATACATGTGAAGGGTTATTCAGGGATTCCTGGCAGATATCAGTGTTACAATGTAATGCGTTAATTTTGAAGAAAAAAATGGTTTGGAAATAGCAAAGTGCTACTTGTACTTATTGCCCTATAACTTGCAACAAAAAAAAAAAGCTAAGAACATGTTAACATTGAGTATTTCTAAACTCTGGACAAAATTTAGAAGCTATTTATCATGGGTGTTTTTGGCGGTTGTAGATGCGTAACAGATTTTTATGGTAAATTATATGATATAGTAATGGCGAGAAAAATGGTATATAATATGTGTGGGTACAGTAATTAAGTAAGAGGAAAATTACAGCTAAACACAAACTCCTCAGAAATTTAAAAACAGCCCTGGTCCTTAACGGTAAGAAAATTGAAAAGTGGTCCGGTCACTAAGGGGTTAAAAGGACTTTAGAGTCACCAAAACAACTTTAGCTTAATGAAGCAGTTTTGGTATAGATCATGACTCTGAAGTTTCACTGCTCAATTCTCGCCATTTAAGAGATAAAACACTTTAGTTTCTGTTATTCAGTCCTGGGCACACCTCCCCTGGCTGTGACTCACACAGCCTGCATGAAAACAAAATTGTTTCATTTTCAATCAGGTGTAACTTACTTTAAAAGTTTTTTTTTTAATCTTCTGCTCTGTAAATTGAACTTTAATAACATACATGAGGCCCCTGCAGGATCTAGCAAGCTCCGAACAGAGCAGGAGATAAGAAATTCTAAATTAAACAGAATTTGCAATAAGGGAAGTGTTAACATTAGATGACTCTTTACAGGAAGTGTTTGGGAAGGCTGTGTAACTCACCTGCAGAGAGGTGTGCCTATGGCTGCATAAAGAAATAATTTAACTCCTAAAAGAATGTCAAAGAATGAACAGTGAGACTGCAGGGACATGATCTATACACAGCAACTGCTTCATTAAGCTAAATTTGTATTGGTGACTATAGTGTCTCTTTAAGCTGAAATTTTTATTTAATTTTAATTCCACATAAATTGAGATTTCTTAAATCACTTTTAGTATAATAGCTTACAAAACTTCAGTTTAATGAATTGGCGTAAATATAAGGGGTCATATCTAATGCAAACTATTGTACTTACTACAATGAATATTTTATTGAAATATAAAAATATGTGTATATATGGACACAATTAATATTTTGTACTTATGTAAGTGCTAAACATTTGTTTCTTATAAACATTTGCAGTTCTTCTCGAGAAGATTTCACAATACATAGTTGCACAACAACGGAATCCCACAAGTCAGACCACTTCACCAGCAGTAACTTAAAAGTAGATCGTGAAACTTACTTATGTGATGAAGAATTTAAAAATGAAGAAAATGAGGCGGCAAAAGTCATCCAGACAATGTGGCGTAGTTATAGGACAAGGAGACGGGGATCCCAGAAATATGAAGCAACTCTTATCATTAAAACTAAGTGGAAACCCGACATTCCACCGAAAACCAAAGCCATTCAAAACCAGGCAGCTACTATTATACAAGCTAGCTATAAGGGCTATAAAACCAGAAAAATTATCAAAAGGAAAATGCCTAATGAACATACTACTTTAGAGACAACACTATTAAACCAATCTGCCATTGTTATTCAATCCCATTATAGAGGTTACAGGACCCGCCAATCTTTACAGATTAAAAAAACATCACATTTAGAACAATCCAACAAAAACAAGGATTTTACCAGAAGACATGCTCAAACACCTTTTGATTCTGTATCTTCTAGTGACAATTCAAGCTCTAGAGAAATATCCCCTCAGTGTTCAATGATAGCTGTTTCCTGCGAGTCTACTAAAACTGGCCACTCACACGGTAAACACTTCCAGATAGTCCATTCTGGAAATAGATGCATATCACCTGATGGGGGGTGTGGCATTAATAAATTCCCATCATCTGTGTTGTCTAATTCCCAAATACACAATACCAAACTTTGCATTCATTCTGAGAAAACTCAAGATTATGTGCTTGAAACAACAGGAGTTAAGAGTGTCCATGCGTGTTCAGTTGATGAATCATCTTATTCTAGAGAAGGCACCGAAACAGATAAATACTACAAAATGAAATTATTTCTTGATGACCAAAATGTTCACAGACCTGGATATAAAGTACCCATTTTACTATTTGATCTAAAAACAGACAATCTAGAAAATGAGTGCTTGTGTGGTTTTGACATTTCTCCAGAAATACTCAGAGAGAAGGTTAAGGTCATATCTAAAAAGCAAAGACATCTTTTTTGCCCAAGGTGCCATGTTTGCGTATACTGTGGATGTAAGAGTTGTGCAAAAGAAAAACAAAGCAACTGTGGAACATGTATTCATTTCACAAAACATTCAGACCATGAGCCTCACCATGATTGTACCTGTGCAAACAATATCTATAAGCATAATACATTGAGCCAAAGTATACCTGTGAAGGAGGAAATTATGAGATCTTATCCGGAATCTGTTAATGATGAGATGATATTCAAGACTCGACAATTATGTGCAGCCACAGCAATCCAATCACACTGGAGGGGTTTCCAAGTAAGGCAAACATTAAAGCGCCATCATAACGCAGCTGTCAAAATCCAATCCAGCTTCAGGGGCTATAAGACTAGGCAGAACTTGACAACAGCCAAAGTGTGTTATAATGATGACAATATGAAAGAAAAGGTCAACAGTAACAAGTGGTAGATGGTCCCAAATTATAAACTGTGCCCTGAGTATCTTACCAGCAATTGTTGAATAAGGCGAAGAGATCATAAATAAATTGAAGGCATGTCAAAAAAATGGACACTGCTTCTTTATTTAGCAAATGGTCATGAGTTATTTGGGTGAGAGTTATACTCTGTTATACTTCAGTCATAAATGACTTTGGGTCTTAGATGAAAATATCCTGCAGTGCCAGAGCCAGAGCCAGAGCCAGATTAAGGCTGTCCAGGGCAGGGTGCCATATTGACCCCTCCTATATCTCTGGATTCTGTTTCTGTGAGTGGAGTGTGTGTATAGGAGAGGAGAAGGAGGAATGATGAATGTTTTGTGTGTGTAGTGTGGATGAAGCATAGAGCCAGGGCCGGCGCCAGCTGTTAGGCAGACTAGGCAGCCAGGGCCGGCGCTAGCTGTTAGAGGGAGCACCGGCCCCCCTCATGCTGCAGCCGCCCGAGCGCTCTGTAGAGAGCCTCAGGCGGCTGCAGCTTTGCCCGGGCTGGTGCGTCCATGAGGACGCACCGCCCGGGAGCAACATGAGGAGAGGGGCTGACAGGAGGGAAGCGCTCAGCGCTCCATTCTGTCACTCCCTCTGTTGTAGCGTGGCCGAGCCCTGTATAGTCCGCGGGTACAGGGAGCATCTGTCTCCTGTACCCGGCCGGACTAACAGGAAGTGCACTTCCTTTTAGTCCAGCCGGGTACAGGAAACAAAAGCTCTCTGTACCCGCGGACCATACAGAGCTCGGCCACGCCTTCAGAGAAACAGGGGCTGGGGAGAAATAAATTGGCGGGGGAAAGAAATTGAGGGGGGAATAAATTGAGGGGGAGAAATTGAGGGGCAAGTGAGGGGGAGAAAAGTGAGGGGGAATAAGTGAGGGGGAGAAAGAAATTGAGGGAATAAATTGAGAAAGGGAAATAAATTGAGGGGGAATAAATTGACAGGGGAAATAAATTGGGAGGAAAATAAATTGACAGGGGGAGAAATAAATTGACAGGGAGGGGCAGAAAGAAATTGACAGAGGGGGAGAAAGAAATTGACAGGGAGGGGGGAGAAAGATATTGATGGGGAGGGAGGGAGAATGAGAGTGGGGAGGGGAGAAAAGAGTGACAACGGGGGGAGAAGAGAGGGACAAGGGAGGGGGGAGAAGAGAGGGACAAGGGAGGGGGGAGAAGAGAGGGACAAGGGAGGGAGGGGGGGAGAAGAGAGGGACAAGAGAGGTGGGAGAGATTGACATCCATCACACACACACAATCACACACAATGCACCCCTTACACACAAAGACAATGCACCCCTTGCACACAGAAAAACACACAATGCATTACACACACAAGCAATGCAACCCTTACACACAATGCATTCCTTACACAGACAGAAACACACAATGCATTCCTTACACACACTCAATGCACCCCTTCACTCAATGCATCCCTTACAGACGCACATACTGCATCCCATACATACACAGAAACACACCTTGCAGACCTTACACATACAAACACAGATTCACAAAATGCATTCCTTACACACATATCAGGACATCTCCTACACACTCCACCCCCTGTGAACAAACTCATTGGTGGAACATGAAGGTGGCCCCTGGTACCCAGACCTTGAGCTGTGTAAAGGGCCCCAAAAAATGGAGCTGCTTCCCGTTCTCCCAGAACATTGATTTTTGTGACCACAGTTACAATCCGCCTCCAAAGAGCCTGTTCTACACCAGACCAGTGGAGCCAGACTGCAGCTAGAGCCCATCATCATCCTCATCTGGTTGTAAGTAGGCAATCTAGTATATTATTCGTGGCACTAATCTCTAATTTACCTCACATTAAAGAAACACTATAGTCCCCAGAACCACTGAAGCTTAATGTAGTGGTTCTGATGTCTATAGCCTGTCCCTGCAGGCCTTTTAATGTAAACACGGCAACACTGCAGCACTGGCATTAGTTAACATGGCAGATCATATGGGTGGGGCTTTGTGATGTCACATAGGGGGGGGGGTGGGGGCGGCAAACTTTACTTTTGCCTAGGACGGCAAAAGTCCTTGCACCAGCCCTGCATAGAGCTGTTTGTTTGGGGAGGCTGAGTGTTTCTATATATGCTGGGTTAGTGTTGTGTTTGTGTAAGTTTGAGTGTGACTGAGTGTTGTGTGTAGTGTATCATTGTGTGTGTTTTGTCCACCTTCTGCTTATTATTCCCTGGTGGAAGGTGAACTGGACCAATTTCGGGTGCAGGCCATTCTAGCAGCTCCCTCAAGGTGTTCAGGTAATGACTCAGAGCACCGGAAGACCACTATGAATCTCTTAAAGTGATCTGCACCTGACAGATGTAGATACCACAAGGCTTGCTCGGCAAAGTGAAGGGGTACAGGGCAAAGCAAGGATATCTATTTATCTTCTAGGAGAACCCTTAAAAGCCAAGCCTAGACCAGGTTTCACAAACCCCTTTCCGATGACCTACCTAGACTACAGCCTAATAAATATTCTGGCTTTTTTTAGTTCACAGTTTAAAGGGGCATGCTTGTATGTGGAAGTGTTAATTTATAAAAAGATTAGTTGGCAACATTTGACCAAATATTTGATAAATATGACTGCACATCAGCTCCAGATTCTGCTGAGAGAACCAACATGAAACAGGGAACCCGCTTCTTCCATATTAATACACCGTAATCTCCGTTGAGGCCAATGAAGTGTTGGTATTTGCCCTTGATTGCCACCAACCCAGTTGAGATTTATTGAATGTTGTGTTCAGCAAATTAAAGTAATTAATATTAATGAAAAAAGATGTTAGTTTTCTAAGTAGATCCATTCATATTTTTCATTCACAAACTACATATGGCTGTGGAATTACATGGCAGTATAGGCTTTAAACTCACATACACATTGATACGAATCCACTCAGAGTACAGCTGATTGCTAGAGAAAAAATAATTATTGGTTAGTTTTCAGCTGGGAATCAGCACAAATTGGAGAAAAAATGCTTTACAGACTTCAGAGCATTGAATGCATTATCATACCTAGGAGCATCTACTGAAACAAGATGTACGAAGTGATTTCTACAATTCAGTGTTACTCTTAATTGAACATTCTTTTGTCACATCCAAATTCTAGATAACCTATGCATGCATGCAAGCCACTCTTCAAGAATAGGTACACCTTTCAGGTTTCTCCATTTATTGCACTGCCGAGTTGGCATGTTGGTGATATGTTTTCTTTGTGTTAAATCATGGTGGTTTGGGAGCAATTAAAGGACCATAATATAAGTATTCTGGTCCTTCATGAGTCCCAGGTTCACAGTGATGATTACATTTGTAAAACTGATATAACGAAAGGAATTATATACAATAAAAAGCAATACTCTATGAATTTATCTGGTCTAGGTCAGGACCAGTCATTGTCATTTGTGGGGAGTTTTTTTCCCCCCAATCAATTAGTCACTTATCTCTGTGTTGATTTGCATACCCATAAGACAATAATATGGTTCTATATTATCCTTAGACTTTATTTGTGTCATCAGCAAAAAGATGTTATATCAAGGCTTATGAAAATATGGTTTAAATGCTATATGTTAATATATAAAATAAAATGTGTTCTCTGAAACAAATTTCTTTGAACCAGGACTGTTTGAAAGTATATAAGGATTCTTGAACTAGAATATATTAGGCCCTTAAAGTGATAAAAACCAACAACAAAAGTGAAGAAAGTAACCAGAAAAGAGGCTAAAACTTGATTTTTAATACCATATCATTAAAAAGGGCTTTGGGGCTTAACTCTCACAACAAGTATAAATACTTCTCACTTAGTGGGGAAATAATATCAATAGGGAACTCACAATCATGAAACCTTAAAGGAATACTAAAGCATTAGGAAAGCAAATGTGTTTTCCTAAAGCTTTAGTGTTTCCGTTCCCAGGTCTGGTGGTCCCCATTGCTGTTTAACATAAATAGGTTTAAAAATTGATTACCTTTATCCAGTGCCAAGGCTCCCTCGGTGCTGCTTACCGCTCCTATTCCTGCAGCGTCATTGAGAAGGCATTGCCTGCTCCAGAGTCGTTCTAATCCAATGCTGCTCGTAGAGGAGTTTTGTCATATCTAAAGTGCATGCATTGCTAGTGCCGCATGTATATTCTCATTGGAACCGAGGAAAAATTAGCTTGTTGCTATGCCATCCATTTTTGATGAAAAGGAAGAGGAAGTTCCCTGCATCCAAGCCTATCACATGCCATATCACTGGAAAGCCCTGGATGTCCTCTTTACAATACAGCAGGGATTGATTGAGTATGCATAGTTGCCAACATTTGATAACACATTCCAGGGACACTTTGCAGCACAACTATCAATTACTACCTTGAAATTTTACCACACCCTCTGCCACAAAGCTCTGCCCACTCTGGCCAACCCACATAATTATTCTCCACCTACTTATCATAGTGCAGATTACACGGTCTACTCAATAAAGAGCGAATTACAGGGAATTGTGATGGTAATTTTAAACTTAAGGCCAAAGTAGCTGAGTTGAAAAAATTCTCCCATTCAGCTGCACTATTTCGACCTAAAGTTTGAAATTTCCATCTCAATTCCCTGCAATTCTCTCTTTATTGAGTACAGCTTTATAACAACAAGTTCCCACCAACAGTACCATGCATCCATGGTGTGCGATAAATACATTCTCAGCACAGCATCCATATCAGGCAGGTACATTTTTATCACTTTTATGTTAGTTGAGTATCAGTGGTGACACTGTCAGTACAAGAACAAATATAGAAAGACCTGCATATGTGCTTCAGTCAGAGAGTTGTGTCTATACCAGGGATAGGCAACCTTCGGCACTCCAGATGTTGTGGACTACATCCCCCATAATGCTTTTACACCAATAATTCTGGCAAAGCATCATGGAAGGTGTAGTCCAAAACATCTGGTCTATACAATAGAACATACATTAGTTAAGAAACAGACAAGCTCAGTGACACACACAAGCTTACTTCAGACAAGCTCACTGACACACACATGCTCACTAAATACAAATTCACTGTCACACACAAGCTCACTAAATACAAGCTCACTGACACACACATGCCCACTAAATAAAAATTCACTGTCACAGACAAGCTCACTAAATACAAGCTCACTGACACAGACATGCCCACTAAATACAAGCTAACTGACACACACAAGCTCACTAAATACAAGCTCACTGACACACACGCACTACCATCTTAACAGTGTTATGGGCCCCCGAGCAAATCAGTGCACTGGGGCCCTTTCTACACAACAACTCACATGAAAAGTAAATAAATTATCAAAAGAATTAGGCTTATATTTATTGGTATCTCCAACAAATGCAATACATACATACAATACATACACACAGACTGCTGAATACAGTCAGAGACTGCTGAACACATTCACACACAGACTGCTGAATACATGCACACACCCTCTGCTGAATACACACAGAGACTGCTGAGTACACACA
Organism: Pelobates cultripes; assembly: GCA_933207985.1. NCBI lineage: Eukaryota > Metazoa > Chordata > Amphibia > Anura > Pelobatidae > Pelobates > Pelobates cultripes. Next base: position 55,821,028 of record OW240916.1, read on the forward strand.
CATAGACTGCTGAGTACACACAGACAGATTGCTGAGTACATACACACACTACACTGAATGCACACGCACTAACACACACACAGAGACTGCTGAATACACACACAGACTGATGAATACACACAGACTGCTGAATGCACACAGGCTGCTGAATACACTCACACAGATTGCTGAATACACACACACGGCTGAATGCACACAGACTGCTTTATACACACACACAGACAGACTGCTGAATACACACGCACTGCTAAATACACACACAGAGACAGCTGAATACACCCAGACAGCTGAATACACACACACTGCAGTGAGGGGTGCAGTGAATGTGTTTGTGTGTACGGATGCTGGGTCTGTGTGTGTGAGGGGTGCATTGTGTGCATGAGCTGTGCAGGGTGTGTGTGTTTGTGAAGTGTGCAGTGTGTGAAGGGTCCTGTGTGTGTGAGGGGTGCTGAGTGTGTGTGAGGGTGCTGTGTGTGTGAGGGGTGCTGAGTGTGTGTGAGAGGTGCCAAGTGTGTGAGGGGTGCTGTGTATGTGTGTCAGATGTGCTGTGTGTGAGCAGTGCTTTGTGTCAGGGGTGTTGTTTATGTCAAGGGTGCTGTTGTGTGTGTGTGTGTGAGGGGTGCTGTGTGTGTGAGGGGTACAGTGTGTGTGTGTGTTTAAGGGGTGCTGTGTGTGGGGGGGGCTGTGTGTGTCAGAGGTGCTGTGTGTGTGAGGGGTGCTGTTTATCTGAAGGGTGCTGTTGTGTGTGAGGGGTGCTGTGTGTGTGGACACTTTGTGTGAGGGGTGCTGTGGGTGTGAGAGAGGTGCAGTGTGTGTGAGGGGTGCTGTGTGTGTGTGTGTGTGTAAGGGGTGCAGTATATGTGTGTGTGAGGGATGCTGTGTGTCTGAGGGACTGTGTATGTGTGTCAGAGGTGCTGTGTGTGTCAGGGGTGCTGTGTGTGGGGGGGGTGCTGTGTTTGTGTGTGAGGGGTGCTTTGTGTGTGTCGGGGAAGCTGCTGGGAATTCAGAAGGGAGACTGTCAGTGCCCCAGCAGCCTCAATGCAGCCCCCAGAACCTCTCTTCAGCCCCCAGCATCTCCCAGAAGCTCTCTACAGCCCCCAGTACCTCCCTCCTGAATTCCCTCGGACTGTAACAGGCTGTTACAGTCTGAGGGAAAATAATGAAAGCACATGACCCAGCAAGTTACCGGGAGTTAATTGCCCGGGACAGACTTCAGCTTGCCCGGACTGTCCTGGCAAAAATGGGACAGTTGGCAACCATGGGCCAGTAGCTCAAAAGAATATAAGTAGATGCATGTGAACGAAATGACCAGTACAGAGGACACAAATTAATGGGCTGGGTCTCAGGAGGATATCAAACTTCTCCATGAAAAAAGCACTAAATGTCAGCAGAACAAAGTAACCGAGGCCATTCTATCTCAATATCTAGATATCTTATGCTATCTGTTTGCTGAAACTGAATCGAAAATTTCTGTCCTATGCCAAAAAGTTTCAATAAGAAATTGGACAAAAATGCAACAATTTATGGATTTAAGGTTGAATAGTAATATAATGTTGCACGCTTTCTGTTGATATTTCCCCCCCACTAACTGAGAAGTATTTATATTAGTAATACTGTAAGATAGTAAGCCTTTTAAAATAGTAAATATACTATATATGAATTGTTTGTTGGTTAATGTTAACAATAATGTTAACATTCCATCTGACTCTCTAGACTAATTGCACTGACATGGTAAATTAAATTATAAATGTGGTGCTAGATACCTGACTAAAATGTACCTCAAAAAATATTTACAGGATTATTCACTAAACTGAAAATTCCAAGTGAAATTTAAATTTAAGGTCAAAATAGATGAACTGGAAACATTCCCTAATTCAGCGTTGCTTTCAGTTCGATTACTCTGGCCTTAAATCTAAAATTCACTTTGGCTTTTCACTTTAGCCAATTACCCTATTAGGTTTGCAAGTAAAGCTTCCACACAGAAATTGGATTTCAGCAATGTTTGCATGTCTTAAGTATTACGAATGAGCCACTTGGCAGGCCCTGTTTGCTCTCTTGTTGTTTGCAGAGTACCGAGCTATCACTAATTACATTTCAGTCTCAGGCAGAGTAACCATTCAGAGGTAAGAACAGTGCAGACTGTTGGCATGCAACCAATATGTGAATGCTGACCAACAACTTCAGCTGGGATGTCAACATTCACCGAGGTATGCATTAAAAAAACTCCACTGTCAAACAAGGATATTTTAACAGGGTTATTAAGTAATGTCCATTGAGATGGCAAAATCCAGACTTTGTTCACACTATTTAACTATATATTTAATTAATTTGGACCCTTTTCAGCACCAATATTTGCACTTTTTCCATTTTGTGCACTTTAGCATTTGCACTTTATTGCCTATCTAGCATTATATACCAGTGAGCTGCTATACCTATGGGTTCCTGTTTATTATATATTTGAGCACTTTGTTGTGCTATGATTTTATTCATTTTGTATTAATAAATCACTATTTTATTCAGCTATTGGATAAGTATTTGATTCTTCCCTCTATATATATATACCTATTTAGTGATTGTGGCGCCCTCTTAGTTTGTATATATTTGCTGTTTCTTATTGGATTTGGAGTATCCAATTTACAGAGGCTTGCCTGCACTTGGTTTACCAGTAGTCTATATTGTTTATTCACCCACCTTTAATCATTTTTTTTGGACCCAAATTCTAGCCTGAGTCTATGTTGCCTTCAGTCTATGTTGTAAAAAAAGAATAAAGTCCATCAAGTTCAACATTGAAACCCATCCTTTATGATATTGATCCAACAGAAGGCAAATAAAACTAATCAATTTCCTATTATGCCAGAAAAAGGGGAAAATTCATTCTTAACTCCATAATGGCAATCACATTTCTCCTTGGATCAACAACCTCTTCACGTATAGATCAATTATATACTCATATATTCTGTTTTTGCAAAAAAGAATGCAAGCTTTTTTTTTAAAATATCTATAGAATTTGATAAAGATAACCTCATCAGGTAAAGATTTCCACATCTTTCTTGTTCTTACTGTATAGAACCCTTTCCGCTGTAAAATAAAATGTCTTTTGTACAGTCCCAATGGGTGACCCTTTGTCTGTTGTATATTCCTGCTAATGAACAGGTTAGTCGAAGCAGTTTGCATTGACTGCGTATATACTTGTATAGTGCTATCATATACTGTTTGATTAGCCTTTTTTGTAAAAAACAAAAAAAAACAAATACAGTTGTTGTAGTGTTTTTTCATAACTAATGTTTTCCTTACTAATTTTACAGCTCACCTCTGCATTTCTAGTTCTGCAATATCCTTCTTTAAAACTGTAGCCCAAATTGCACTGCATATTCAAGGTGAGAAATTCATATTTAAATTATTCTTTTTTAATTAGCTTTTTTAAAATTAAGTGCTCAATGGTCTAGAAACCCAAGACGTTCCTTCCTCCACCAAGACTTCAGCCATGCATTGACCCTGCTAATCTCCCACTGACATTGTACTGTAGAGTGTGGCAAAGGTAATATCTCGGAAAATACCACCTTGGGGATCTTCTTCTAAAGTTTGCTTTCTAATTTCCTGAACTTAAGGGCTCTCCTTATCTTCCTCAAACTTTGTTAATGGTACCAATATGACCATGCCAGCAAGGTCATCCCCAGCCCCACCCTGTAATCCATCCACTCTGTCAGCAATGCTGGACCCGAGCAACTGGGAGACAGCAAACTGTCCAGTTGATGTGAAAAGAGCGGCAGATTATCCTGTCTAGAACCCAAACCAACCAGTGCACTCTACTGAGATTTTAAAGAGGGGAGCCACTTTAAAGGCTTTTCCTACCTGAAATCTAATTTTGTGTGGAGTCCTTACAGGTTTACATGGATGTATTTTTGGTATGTCGCATTTGTATTTTGTATTTTGCCCTTTTTAGTTTTGATTAGTATGGTCGGGATGTAATAAGTTTTGTAAAAACATTTATTTATTTGGGGTGGGGGACTGAAGAAATGAAGAGTTTAGAAGAAAGAATACATCTTATGGTGAGTATAATTTTAAAGTATAGTATTTTATTATTAGCACCCACCCACTGCCTATGGCGGCAGGGAGAGGGAACATTAGATTCCACCCCAGGTATTTTAAAATTAATGATCCCCACCTGTTGCCTATGGGTGGGTTCTAGAAGGAACATTTGGTACCTCGGGTATTATAAAATGAACAGCTCCCACCTACTGCTTGTGGTGGGGTCTGAGGGGAGGGACAATATTTCCTCTTGTTTAATACATAGTCCTTGCTTGCAGACTATGGGTAGGGGTAGTGTGGGCACATTAGGATGTCCCTTTTTTCTTAATAGCCCATCTGCTGGCCACAGGTGGGGGCATGGGTTTTTACAGTGTGATATTGTTATAACCACATAGAAACAAAAGTGGTAGAGAACTCACAAAATTAAGATGAGATCAGGCATATCTCCCTCAATATCAGGGAACTGAAACAATATAGAGGACTTCCAGCGATGATTCTGCAAATATAGTTGTAGGCCTTCTAATTCACTCCAAATAGAGAGAGAAGAGATAGATAGCGCAGATTGGATAAAATATAACAATTTATTTTATATATATTGCACTTACAATGTTTCAAATTAAAAACAGCATATCTCCACACCAGGTGGTATCCACATGTAGCAGCTGATGCAGTAGCAGTACAGAATCTCAGACAGCACTAGCAGCAATCAGATAAGGAAATAGTAGCTAAAAGTTCATATGAACAGTAAAAAAAATGAATGAAGTAGTTCCAACGCGTTTCAAAGTCAGGTATAGGTAATAGCAATCACATTGCAGGCAAAAGCACTCACGTCTCTCAGGCCAAGCTCTCTTGATTTATCCCGCAGGCTAGAGGGACAATGCAGCCAGACAACAGGTCCAAAGACTACTCTGTTACTGGGATCCCTAAAAATTCACACAGAACACAAAGTTCCAAAAGGAACTAACATGCAAAGCTTCTTCTTTTTTTTTTTTTTTTTACTTGAGAGTAGCCCATATGATTATCACATCAAGCTTGCTGTGACAAACGTAATAAAAGACAAATAACCAAAACATGCCAGAAAACATAAGAGGGAATTATAATAACAAAATAAAATATTCATCAAGCGCACCAAGCCAAATGCCAAATCCTTCCTATTGTCTCTTACAGAGACATGTTTCTAAAGACTCTACACTATGCCTATTATTTCCCACACAGACTACATGTAATGGCTAGGAAGGACTCAGCGACCTGTTTCAAATACGCACATACAAGAGCCAACTTATATCATTGCCTGTGGGAGTGCTCACTAATACAAACATTTTGGACTAAGGTGAAAACATACCTCACGACCGGAAACATGCCCACAATACCATTGATCCCAGAGTTCTTGCTCTTGGGACCTATCCCGGGCCAACCCCTAACTAATAAATTATTCCTCCTCATAATAGCAGCTATTGGACGCAAGGCCATTCTGCAGGTCTGGAACCAGCCGAACACACCCACACTACAATTATTTCTATCTAAACTCAAATTTCTTTTCAAAATGGATTGGTTGGTGATACTAACCAACAAAGAAATCCTTGCCAGGAAATGTATCCTGACCTGGAGATCGTATATCCTTACTTTGAATGACTCCTTTAAAGCCAAGGTGAGGAATGCCCTGGAATACACAGCATAGTTCTCAGCAGAAGTGGTGGCCGGTCGAGACCCTTTACAAATAACATTTTGTTAAACAACACAGGTAGCTAAAAATAGAAGCATTCGGAGTTGAACTGGGAGGCTAGGGGGTGGGGGGTCCAAACCGGCACACAGTTAATTTCTTTTTGTTCTTATTTTTATTTTTGTTAAGATACATGTGCAAACCACCACATACCAAAGTTGAAACGGCCGACACACAAAGTAATTACTTTACCATAATGATGACCACTCAATCTAATTTATTCACACGCCACTAACCAACGACCCCTAACCAGGCATTATTACTTATTATACGGTCTGATGTGACACATAATTGCAGTCAATGATAGGCCAACGGTGCCTACCTCAACTGAACATTAACTAAGCAAGGGAACTGCACGTAACTGTTGCCTCCACTTAGTTGTATTGGGTGTTTTTAAATTTTTTTTTTTTATTTATGTATTTATTTATTTTTTTTGTTACCTACGCAAACAGAAAGGGAACAAGATAGCGGAGGTACAATTTAGCATACCTAATGTTTAGCGTGTAACTTCACCGAAAGTCCTATTGCCAACAACTTCTTTTAGTATTTAAGTGCCACAAGTACTAGTCTCATGCCTATCTCATCACAGGTAACATGGTTTTCCCACTTACAATTCGGTTCAGGGCCGTCTTTAATATGGATTGGACCCTGGGCAAACATTTGCTTGGGCCCCCTGAACCCGGTCGTCCCCTCCCTGGCATGCAATCATGCCCCCCACCCCAACGCAGAGGCGGACGTAAAGTAGAGAGGGCTCTGGTGCATGAAATATTTTGGGCAAGAGGGGGCAAAAGGTAGATCCCCATCTGTCATGCAACTCCAACAATGCTTTGACAGCTGGGGCGCTACCATTTTCCCATGCATGCAGGGTTATATTTAGCACTGAGCAGTATTTGTGTGTTTGAGTGTAAGCATGTTTTTGTATGGAGTATGTTTGTGTGAATGTAGGGGTGTGTTTGTATGTGGAGATGGCATTTAAATGCAAGTATGCATTTATGTGTAGTGTTGGTTTATGAATACACTGGTGTGTTTATATATAATTTTGTTGTTTAAAAAAAGAGGTGTGTTTATATGTAGTGTTGAAGTTTGAATGCAGGTGTGTATTTGCGTGTAGTGTTGAATGCTGAGATGTATGCACAAATACACATGCACTGTCACACACACACACACACACTGTGATACACATACACACACAGAAACACTTGCAGATACACAGATATACACAATCATACAGATGCAGCTATACAGACACATTTACACACACAGACACACACATACAGACACACAACTTGGCACACATGCAGACACACAGATGCACACACGCACACACACGCAGATACACTGACAACATACAGATACACAGACAGACACAATGACAACATACAGACACACAGATACATAACCTGACAAATGCAGATACACTGACACATATGCAGATACACACATTGGCTACATACAGATACATGCACAGGTATAAACACTGGCACACACACACAGATACATACATACTGACAACATACAGATACACACTGACACACACACACACACACACACACACACAGACACTGTGACAGACATACAGACATTGTGACAGACATACTGACACTGTGACAGACATACTGTGATACTAATTTTATTTGGAACTCAACTGCAGAATTTTTTAATTGCAGAACTATTAGTTTTACCTCCTTTTGTTACTGATATGGAGGAGAGGTTACTGTAGCTTTAAACCTTCAAGCAGGATGTTAATTGTGAGTAAAGAATAAGCCAATGAAGATTTGCACAAGCCAAACAGTCCCAATTTAGGAATAGTGCAGAAAATATATGCAGAGTTAGGTTCAGCTTAATTGTGATAGAATAACTGCAAGCAAAATTACCAATGAGGCAAGACAGAATTGCAGCTAGGAATAATTTGATTGTTGAAAGAAGAATTTAGCCTTAGAAGCAGTTCCTTATGTATAACAGAGAGTAACTTGAGAGAATGACAAAGTATTGAGCCTTGGAAACAGTCTCTTATTAGTATCAGAGAGTAGCTTGATTGTAGAAACAATTACTTAGCTTTAAGAGGCAGTTCTGGAACTGAAGAGCTTAATTACATCCAATGGTTGTGAAGAGGGGTAGAAGTCCGTTTAGCAAGCCGCGGTCAAGGAGTGGAGAAGGAGGGTAGTCGTCCCAGAGCGTTATTCGGTACACTGAGGATCAAAATAGAGCAGCTGGTAAGTTTTTGCAGACACCTGTGCAATAATCCAGCCCTTTGAATCTGGCGCGGTCTTCCTATGTAGCGTGGAAGGACCGCGTCAGAAAAAGGGGCGGGGCGAAGCTCCGTGAACCCGGAAGTGGGTTCCTACGGCGAAAAGCACGGCAGGTATAACCTGACACATACATACTGACACATACACAGACATACTGACTGGCACACCGACATACATACAGACATACAAACTGACACACACACAGACATACATACTGACACACACACAGACATACAAACTGACACACACACATCCATACATGCTGACACACACACAGACATACAAACTGACACACACATATGCATACAAACTGACACACAGACAGACATACAAACTGACACACACACATACATACATACTGACACACACACAGACATACAAACTGACACACACACATACATACAAACTGACACACAGACAGACATACAAACTGACACACACATGTACATATATACTGACACACACACAGACATACAAACTGACACACACACATACATACATACTGACACACACACAGACATACATACTGACACACACACAGACATACAAACTGACACACACACAGACATACAAACTGACACACACACAGACATACATACTGACACACACAGACATACAAACTGACACACACACATACATACAAACTGACACACACACAGACATACAAACTGACACACACACAGACATACATACTGACACACACACAGACAGACACTCTTCAGTTTCCTACCTTTGAAAGAGGCTTCCTTCCCTGGGGTCCAGTGTGCTGGCTGGGGTAGTTGGGAGTTGGGGGTCTGGCTCTCCTTGCTCCCCCTCCTCACTGGATGCTGGCTCAGCAGCCTCCCGAGTGGCCCGATGTCTTTGAGGTGGGAGGAAGTGATTCGCGGACGTCACTTCCTCCCCTGCAGCCGTTAAGCAAGGGGCCCGGTCGCGCTGTTAAAGGGCCACAGTGCCGACCGGACCCCTGCTGGAACATGCTCACTGGGTGGAACTAAAGGTATGGGCCACCCGGTGGCAGGCGACGGGGCCCACAGGGCAGCTGCTTTGGGCCCCCCATGAGTAACTGGGCCCAGGGCAGCTGCCCCGCTTGCCCCTCCTTAAAGATGGCCCTGATTCGGTTGCACTTCCTACTCAACTGCTACCACCAAGTTAGTCAGGACATCTCATTTTAGTTTAACTAATTTTGTTACTAACAACTAATAGCTCTTAATACAAAGTAACGCCCAACAATATAGACTTTGTCTATACTACTAATTATATGGGATAATGACCAAGTGACATATAAAATTATTTCATCAAGCCATTGAAGTCTTGCTTTATTCCAAGTCTCAGGTTAAACCCACATTGATGATGTAACATAGCTAAGCTGGGTCTGTCCACAGTCTATGGGCTGCACCTCAATACTAAGTGCCCAACCCATTTTACAACACAAGGAAATGTAACTCACCCTTAAGACGGCTCCGTACCTATTCATGATATTTCTAATGAACTCCTTCTAAATACAATGTCTGGCACTTTAAATTATCTGTTCAAGTGAAATGGAGGTATCCATCTCCTTATTATTTTTCCCTGGCCACCACTTATTCCTCTTCAAATAACCGAGGTTGGTTTTGCCACTGATGGAACCATGTTTTTTTGTTAAGATCCTACTAACCTTTGATACAACTGTCCTGTCTGGAAATTACCCATAGCCATGTTATACTTGACAAACCTTCGTTTTGTTTTAATTATGTTGTATTGTTAAATGCAAAAAAGTGGACGTGAATGCTTCATGTACAATCTTGACTCCGCATCTGTTCTGAAACTATGCCTGACTTATGTGTTGTATTTAACATTCACAATAAAAAAAAAGTGTTTAAAAAATAAATAAAATAAAAACTTAAAAAAATTAAATAAAATATTCATAAAGGGGTCAGGAAGACAATAATTAACATGAGCTATCCCTCCTGCTTGCAGAATTAGCAATATGCAAATCTACCTGAATATGCAAATTAACAAACCTTGCTATTCAGGTAGTGCATATAGCTGTTGCTACCAACAGAGGGTGCTGTAAAGACTCTGCAGCGAAAACCACCTTGTTGGTAGCAAGCACTAGCAAGACTGAAGAGCACACAAAAACATTTAACAATAAACAAATATGTTATAAACACCCTCCTATAATGGACACAAGGTGACTAAAACACAAGAACAATTCTGGAAACTATGAAATTAGTCCTTCTGCTCACAGTGATGGTGACTACTGTATCAGTTTTTAAAAACGTGAGTGTAAAAACTATCACTATTGCACTGATTTATACAATATTATACTATCTTTGTTTTATTTATTTCTTTAACATATTTGTTGGCCACACCAAAAATTATACAGACTATCATCTAGAGATTAATAGTTATAAAGGTAGGTCTGTGCACAAATTAAAAAAACAAACAACTGAATACAAATTATCATTATAATCAAATGGTCAATGATGATCACAGTGGTGCCCCCTTACCTAAAAAGAAGATACATCTCTTTTTGGTAAAACACTACCTTAATAAATAAGCGTAGAACTTTAAATAAAATTAGAACGCTGTTTTCAGAATAAAAGTATAGGAAATGTGTAGAACGTAAAATCCCTCTACCAGCAGACTGTCTGTATCATTGCTTCTATTAAACAATTAAATCAGTTAAACACAAAAAGAAAACATATGATTAAGTGTCGCAGTGTAAACCTGTAAACAAATTTTGAAAATCACAGTGCAATTTTAAAGTGCAACTCGTGGATAAAATAATTTGTCACTATAACAATATTAATAGTGCTGCAACCATTTAAAGATCTTTGACCAATAAAATCCCAATAAAAAAAAATATATATATATATATAAAAAATAGTGCACAAAAAATTGGATATCCAAAATGTACATATAACAATGGCATGCAAAAAAAGGGGTAACCTTATTGATGAGTGTGCATTTAAAAGATTGTATTTACTGCGCTTATATACCTGCTATGGTAATATTGCATTAGGTGTTTGTATATATTTCTATTTAAAAGATCCCGAAATCCTATTAAAGTTTAAGCAAGTGTATTTAACACAAGTTATATGTATTTTTAAAAAATATATATTTTTATTATTTTTTATACGGTAACGTGTTTTATATAAGGTTGTACGTTTTTTGTATACCACTTGGTATATACATTTTGGATATACAATTTTTTGTGCATAATTTTTTAGTATTTTGTTTTTTTAAAACAATGTGATCAGGAAGACAGTGCAAATAGTGGCAAGCATGATTTGTCTAACTTGTCACAAATAGCAAATAGGTGTGATGTGGTAGGAACTAAATACAACAGAGATAAGCAAGGATAGTCAATGTGTAATGCGTAACAGATTGTGTGGCTCCCAAGGAATGCATTAAAAAGAGCAGTAACAAAAGAAGCATTATTAAAGGGGCACTATAGTCACCAGGACAACTACAGCTTATTGTAGTTGGTATGGTGTCTATAGCATGCCCCTGCAAGGTTTTTAATGTAAACATTGCCTTTTCAGACAACTCAGGCAGCCACTAGAAGTGTTTCCTAGTCTAGTCCTGCACAGTTCTCCATAGAAATGCATTGATTAAATGCATCTCTATGAGGAGATGCTGATTGGTGCAGCCAGGGCAGACGCTACCATTAGGCGAATAAGGCATTCGCCTGGGGTGCCGGCCTCTGGGGGGCACCTACGGGGAGGTTTCCTGGTGGGCTGCCCTGCTGCTGTCTGGGGATGCTGTGCTGGGGGAGCGGCTCCTTAGCCACCCCCCAACGCAGCCATTCACCTGCTGGGCTCTCTCTGCCTCCGATTACCTGCTCAGGGAGCAGGGTATGCTGTAACCCCAGCACCCGAGCAGAGCACTCTGCTTCCTTCAGGCAGAAGGGGTGGGGGCCAGTGGGAGGACATTAGGTCCCCCCCTTATTCTAATTTAGGGCCCCCCCACCGCTCAGGGGTGGGGGCCAGGGGGGAGGACAGTAGGTCCCCACCTTATTAGTCCCGAAGTGCTGAAGTCCCGAAGTTGCCAAAGTTCCGAAGTGTCGAATTGCGAAGTCCCGAATTGCGGATGTCTGGAATTTCGGAATGCCGAACCAAACCGAAAATTTTCCCCATGCACATGCCTATTTTTTTCCCCTTTTTTGGGGGCTGAAGAAAAGATATAGAAGAAGATATATTCTAGGAAGTATGATTTTTTTTTTCTCTACAGGTATTAGCTTTATTACTCCCTCTCACTATTATTAGTGTGAAAGGTAAGTCGATTCTTTAATTTGGATGCAGTGGTGGCTAGGGGCTTAAGAAACCCTATCCAACAGGGGGAGGGGATTGGACAGATCACTTGTGATATATTTTTGAGAGGAGTTGGACAAAGGTATCTGCCATGGGTTTGGGATGAGTGGGACACTAGGACCCTTCCTTATATTATAAATCGACCACCTAATTGCCACCTATGGGTGGTGCCTGAGATGGATAGTAGGTCCTCACATTTAATAATAAGTAGCCCACCCGTTGAGTTGTTAGGATGGCCTAACCAGTTGGCCACAGGTGAGGGAAGCGGGATGGACAGAAAGGACACAGTATGACAAGCATTTCTGCTTTTTGTGCTGGGGGCCAGTAGCAATTCTTGTGCAAAAAGTCTGTCTCTTGTCAGCACGTCCTGTGCACTGGCGACAGATGTAATCACCTTCTTCACTAACAGGCAGCGCTGACACCATGTCTGCAATTTGAACCCCTCTCTCCCTCCCCTTCACATTATTAAACTAAACACTCCCTCTGTTCTCCTCACTTTTTATGAATTTGAGCCCTTCCTCCTTCCCTTACCATAGGAAATTCATCCTTCCTTCTGTTCTGCCCTACCTCCTTGCTCTGCAGGGTCGACTCACTGGCCGCGAGGATCATCTGACTGCCAATGAGCATTGCCCTTCATGGCCAAGCTTAGCTCAGCAGTTTCTAGCAGAAAGGGAAGTGGTGTTGGGCACCTGGCAGAACCCAAGTAAATTGTCAAACCATTTTTAGATGAATTAACTTCTTATTCTTTTCAATTGCCACTGCACTCCTGGTACCATAACCACTACAACAGGCTTTTTTTTCTACACTAGTTTCCCAAGAGCATCTGTTCATAAGTAGACTTTTGTATCATTAGTGTGAAAATATTACACCTGAATAACTTAACCTTATGTTGAGTTTATATCACTGCATTGCTGTATTACCTTCGGAAGCCTTATGTTAATATTCAGAATGTCAGTGTGACATTTTTGATTACTGAATACAACTTTTTTGTCTAATTTTCTATTACAAAAGACGTGCATAATGTTTAGACAAGTGAAAGGTTAAAGGCAGGCACACACAGTACTCAGGTTACACCTGTTCGTATCCTCCCCACTAGGATACACAGACTTGGTGTGACGGTATTTGCTAAACAGCTGCCAGAATATAACAGTGTCTCCACAATGGCTTTCCCAAGCAGCCTCTCCTCTGTGCTGCTGTTGGCTCTCGTGACTTTCCAAGTATCTTTACAAGCAGGTAATAAGAGTTTTCTTTACGTTTGGTATTAGATTGCCTGTTCTGCCTACAAGATACTTTACGTTATATTGTATTGATCACTTTTTACATAAGTTAACAAGTACCTAGTGCCCAGTATGTACTCTTTTTTTCTTGGACTGCATGGGTCTCACCTCTCATCGAAACAAAGTTATTTTGCCACGTAGCTTTGTATAGCCTTATTTGTAAATTTACTTCTACCACTATCCACCCTCACTGATGCTCACACAAACAAATACATGCAATTAGCCATATTCACATACATACATAACTAGCCACTCACACAAATACATAATATGTCACATACCCCAACCTAATTAGTAACATGCTGACGCAAACACAGACACACAACAATGTATACACAGACAACGATTAACATGAATATATAGACACATTAAAACACATAGAGACTTACACTTATACTGACAGTCAGACACACTCATACGCAAAGTCAAACTAACACATATTCAAAATCACACACTGACACAAATAAACAATAACACTCTCACTGATAGACACGTGTACTTTAAAACTCACTCATGCAGACTCACACAGACACTCACACTTATTTTAATCTCCTTTCTTCCTAATTTATACAAATATGTACAATTTTATTTAGCACAAGAACACTGTACCTTTGTTTACAAAGACTGATTTCTAAACACATGTATGTAGTTTAAAGACACATTGCTGTGAGTATTATTGCTGTGGAGTTCTGTTTTATGCTCAGACGCACCATCTGTTATATACTCAGACATCAAGAATAGAATTAGGATAGAAAAGAGAGACAATGGGATTTGGGCCCAAAATAGGGACTGTCCCTCCTAAATAGCGCCACTTGGGAAATATGGTTCAACTACTTATATTGAAGGTGTGCTAGGGCTACTCCTTGCATCATAACCACAACAGTAGTAGTTATAGTGCTTGCTGTATACCTTTAAATTAACAAGTGTGATATAACATAAGTGTGTTATATAGTAGTATTAATTAAGTGTGTTATATAGTAGCCATCTAATTCCCACAAAACAGAATAGAAATCCTAATCTGTACTACTTTAACAAATGGGTGTTAAAAATAAAGTTTTGCTTAAACTGTCTGCTTGCCAAAAAATGCAAGATACAGTCCACTTCTAGTTTTTGTGTCAGATCTCTAGACGCTGTGACAAACAATATCACCATCACTTTCATTTCAGAAAAAAGCTCTCAACACGGTGTGTTTAAAGTCGCATTAGTCTTCTTTGTAACTTAGCTGGGTCCAGAAACATAGTAAGCAATGGTTTATTTACTTAACCCCTTAAGGAACAAGACTGTTTTGAGAAGCAACGTGCTTATGATCAAGGCGTTTTTGGCACTCTTGCCATGTTTTCATTCTATTATAATTTCACCATTTCTATTCAAGTGCATGTATGTATGTATGCATGTTTGTTTGGGTTTTTTAAGGGAGAACTTGAGCTTTTTGTGCACATAAAACATTATTTAATATGAATAGAACAGTAGAAAATACACCAAATTTTTCTCAGTTTTACATGTAATAATTTCTACACAGCTAGTGCAACTAAAAAAAACAACAACCTCAAAATAGATTCACTAACTCGTCCTAATTGTTAAAATGCCTGATATGATTATGATTTAAATTAAAGCAACATTATGTTGTTATGAATACAAAGCTGTAATCCTAACACTATGGTGTCCCTCTGGTCCCGCACCCCCACTGCAACAGCAATTAAAGGGTTAAAGAAACAAAACAAACCTTTTTTCCACTTACCTTATTCCAAGGCTAGGGCCCCTCGGCACTGATTCCATCTCCGCATCTTCTGACATCATCACAAGGGGAATCTAGTGCTTGCCGCGCAGCAGTTGCCTTTCCCATAGGAATTAATTGACTCAATACTTTCCTATAAGGATTTTGAAGACATTGGATGTCCTCATGCAAGCATGAGGATGTCCAGTGTCGTTTCACGGAGTTAAACTCCTGAAACAGCAGGAAGTGCCTATAGTGGCTTTCTAATAGACAGCCAATAGAGGCAGTCTTAACATTATTGCAGTTTCCCTACAATTGCAATGTTTTACATTCCAGGGTAAAGTGCAATAGGGACACTGAACCTGGACCACTTCACTGAAATGAAGTCCCCTGGGTGCCTATAGTGCCCCTTTAATTTTTGCGAAGTTCTAAAATGAGGACTAAATTATGGCTTTAAAGAAAAAGATTTGCAAAATTGGCATGCTGAGATTAGTATATTTGTAATAGTTACAAAATCCAAAACCGCTACTCAAAAGTTATATAATTGTACAAAATACATCGCCCAGGTTATGTAACCAATAGCATTTTCACACTTTTCATTTAAAACCTTTTTTATATTTTGCTACATTGTATGACAACTTTTTACTCTAATACTACCCCTAATCTTGCCCCTAATCATACCCATAATCTAACAAATAACCCTACCCCTAATCTAATTTATAATCCAACAACCAATTCAACCGTAATCCTGCCCTTTAATCCCACCTCCTAAACCCACAGAGAGATTCCCTCTGCTGCCTGTTGACAAGAGTACTGATTTTTCTCTGACCCTGGGACCAAACTCTGAATCACGTTGGCTGAGTGTGGTCGCTTAGCCGGGTGTCAGACTTCGGCTGCTAATTATCTTTACATTATCTTTTTGTACCTTACTTCTCACCAGGGGCACATCCATCTTAAAATGGCTCCTTCACTTTTTGAGGTCTTTGCATATTTTAACTTACCTGTACCTGTCCCTCATGGTTGCTGCCATCATCTTCTGCAGGGTCCTCTTCAGTTTGACGCTGATGTCAATGAAGGAACCTACCAGATTGCAGGATCCTCCATAGAAACAACCTTTTTCCCCCCTGAACCATTACTAGTGACAGCTAAGGGCTTGACAAGGTTTGAGAAAAGGTAACTCTGCCTCTTGTCAAATTTGTCACGTGTGGGGAAAATACTAAGACAATGTAGTCCCTACTTTCTGTGAACTTCCAGCAGTCTTCTATGAGCATTTCATAAAGATTTTATCTTTATAACAGAAATGTCTTGTGATGATGGATAGGAGCCCTTGCATGACTGCTGTATCACTCTTTCACACACTGCACATGGTGTTAAACTGAAAGGAATGTACCTTGTTGGGTTGTCACTGGTTGATTGGAAATCACTATTTTTTATTTTTTTTACCTACACCATTACTAGCAAAGTAGGGCCAGGGGCCAAGTCTGAGTCTCAGGGAGACTCCTTGCTCCCAGCTTATACGGTGGGGAAAAGAGTTAACACTTTGAACACATCTCTATTTTTTTTATATGAGGTTCACTGTTCTATTTAATTATATTACTGTGGCAGAGAGGAGAGATTAAACCATAAACAGTGTTCTTTTTTTTATTGGACAGGTATTTCCTGCCATGTACCATTAGAAATAATGTAGTGGTTTTGATGCATAAATGCTGTATCTTTTCTCTGTCTGGCACCCATTTGAGTCACTTCCTCCTTTAAGACCTTTGATTTTCAATGGTTTTAAGATTTGATGTGGCCAAAATAGTTAAGACGTGGCCAAAATATCAAAAACCGTAACAACGGCACATTGTCCAAAATCTGTAACTCTGAACTGCCAGCTGTGACATCAGAAGAAGGGGTACCGTATGGAGAAGAAGCCGTATTTTTTGGGTGGTAGGAGGGCATGGGCAATATGCAGTTGAGTTTGCTATGATGGACAAGAGGTCTACCCAATGATGTGGGTTGTATCTTCTGTCCAATCAAGAGGTGGAGAAAAAGATCATTTAATTCACAGATCAGTGAAGTGACCAATAGAGAGGAGCAATAAAATAATTAAAATTTTTAAGCTTTTTTAGATCTCTCTACTTCAGTTATTGAGGGAGACAAATCAGTGGACATGGATTGCCAGCCTGGTTTTATCCTTGTTCCTGTTTGGGAGTGAGAGATATAGCCTGTGGCATTGATCCGCATCCGAATGTGAGACTGATTAGGTTACTGATTTGTTATCCACTGCCACCTACAACAACTTTGAGTGGAAGATAACCTGAGTCATTGATCCTAGTGTGAGACTGGTTAGGTTGAGGTCACTTACATCAATTTTGAATCACTAATTTAGAATATGGCACGTTCTTTTTTTTTTTTTTAACCGTTTGTAGTAAGAATTTTTGAAAAAGAAAGTTCGTCTTCATGAGCTACTGTCTGTGTCACTTACCAAGTTTGAGCGGGAGATAGTCTGGGTCAATGCTCCTAGTGTGAGCCTGATTATGTTACTGATGTGCCTCGCACCAGACAGTGACACTTATAGTAACTTTGAGTGGAAGATAGCCTTTTAATTGCTCCTGGTGTGAAACTGATTATGTTACTGATGTGCCTTGCCTATGACAGTGACACTTATACCAACTTTGAGTGGGAGATAGTCTTTTAATTGCTCCTGGTGTGAAACTGATTATGTTACTGATGTGCCTTGCCTATGACAGTGACACTTATACCAACTTTGAGTGGGAGATAGCCTTTTTAACTGATCCTATTGTGAGACTGGTTAGGTTACTGCTTTGCCTGGTCACTACCAGTGCCACACTTAAATCATGTTTGCATCACTTAATTATTTTATTGATTTGTGTTGTTTTTTTTTTAAATTTATTTATTCAGATTATTTGATACAGATTATTTGATTTTGTAAACTGACACAAATTGCACTGCAATTTGCAAAGCACAAGTGAACATTGCACTGCATATGGTAGGTCGTTTTATTTTTTGATGGTAGGTCTTTTTTTTAAAAATCGTTTTAGAAATATTTTTTTTTATCCATTGTGTGCTATGTGAGTGTGTTAGCACTTTGTAGTGTTCTGTGTGCTATGCACAGTGTAATGTTTTCTACCACTCCACACATATAAGGAACTTCAGCTTGTTGAAGTGCTCTTTGTTTAAGAAGTATCCTAATTTAATTGTACTTTATAAAAACACCTATTCCCCCTCCTCTTCCACTGAGCTAATGGAGGTAAATGTGAGCCTGTGACAACCTTTATTGAAGAGTTTGAGCAGAGTACCGAAGTAGTGTCCTCAGTGTCTGGTCTTGGTGTAGGTGGTGATAATTGTAGTAATGATGTTGCTCTTCTTTACCACCACTGCAGGCATAGATAGACTATGAGGAGAGTCTTGAGAGGACAGGCAGCTAGTGTGCCCTCTTCTGCATTTTCCCCTTGTCTAAGCCCATTTCTATCTGCCTTTGAATTGCCACATAAGAAAGAGACAGTTGTAACATCATTTGCTACTTGTACCACAAGTAGCTCACCAACTGTCATTCTTAGTTTCACCACCACTCCCACCACTATTTCAATTAGCATTAGTCACCCAAGTGCTAGTGTAGAGGCTAGTGTTACAACAGTTTCCACTACCAGTGATACAAATCCATCCGCATATTCAGCAGCCACAAGGCGCTATTGTATTGTGCTGAGAGAAAGTTTGGTATCACTATGAGTGCTTCCAAAAAGCCTGACTTGCAAAGTGAGTACTAGGGAAGAGTGACGGCTCATGAATCTACATCTGCAAAGGCACCACAAGTATGGATTATTGAGGGAAAAAAGCAGGACATGTTAAAATACTAGGGCAGACAAAATGTCCATGGCTATTATATTTGATTGAGCACTACCACCTGCCACCAGCGGTACCTCCTCCATTGCTATGACGCTTAGGCAGAGCAGGGGGATGTTGAGGATAGTGTCAGTAGTCAACATGTACAGTTGAGCTCCTCAGCATCCCAGCAATGTGTTCACGAACCCACTTATTTTGTTGCATTTCATTCCAAGGGCCAGTCAAAATAGCAAGCTAAAAATTTATTTTAAAATCACCCACCTTATTGCTGTAGAGGAAGCTTATTTTTGATGACAGAAGGGAAGCACCTCAAGCTGTTAATACATACCCTTGCTGTGCAATAAATCATTCTTTCTCGATCCACTTTCATCTGGAACATAGTCCCGTCACTGTACCGTTCCTGCATTGTAGTATTGAAGGAGCAGCAGGCCAAGGCTAAAAGTCAGTCGGTGCACCTCACCACAGATTTATTGAGTGCTTTTGTGGCCTGAATGTATTCCTTTCCATAATTGCACACTGGTGGCAGCCTATGGAGCTTTACATGGTGGTGATAGTAGAGAAGTTACAACCTTTGCATCATGGAAGGCTGGGAGTGGATCTGTACGGCAACAGGGCTGTCCAACAAAAAGCATACTTCAGAAAGCAGGCACCAATGTGCATGCTGGATTCGTGGTCACCAACAAAGCTACTAGCATGATTAAAGCTCTGCAAGATGATTTCTTTGTACATATGCACTGTTCTGCACACATCCTACATATTCTATTGAAGGCTTCAGTTGCCAAACGCAACACTACGGTGGCAACCATACTTGGCTTTCCACTGTAGTGTGAATACTAGCCAATTCTTGAGGTAAGAGCAAGAGAAAACAGGGCTGCCCACAAACTGTCTTTGCCAGGACGTCACCACTGTAGTGTGAGGAATGGACAGTAATGAGGCAGCTAGTATCAGTTCTTAAACCATTTAGGGATATGACAGAAAATTTGAGCCATTGTAACACCATTTTGGGACAGGTCATCCGCTTGTTTACCCATTTTATAAATAAGATGTATACAATTCTGGAAAATTCATGACAACACACTCCACAACGATGTGTCAGAAGTGGTCAAATGGCTGCAAGATGTACTCAAAGCATGTCTTCACAAGCAAGTTGCTAATTTCCATAAACTGACCCTAGCTTCCCTAGAAGGTAGGGGGAAAATTGCTCCTTGATCCAAGAGCCTGACATAGAGGGACACAATTATTGATATGGTCCGTGATTTTCAGCAAAACAGAGGCATGCTGGACAAAGAGGATTTCCGTATTGAACCTAACATGTTATTATCAGCAGCAGCACAACCCCAACATAGCAGAGTGGAGCAACTGCATTTTGAGCAGAGGCTCTTGACAGTTTAGTGCGTACTAATGAAGCACCAGGCAGCCAAAATTATAGTAATGCCTTTGAAATGGTCAGACCTCTCCTTTATGAATCTCCTTTGCCTCCTACTGATGACCCTCTGAGCTACTGGGATAGGAAGAAGAGTGTGTGGCCTGTCCTCTGTCTGGTCATTTCAACAGCAACTATTGGCATGACCACTGTCCAAAGTGAGCAAATGTTTGCTGTTACAGCGAACATTCTTAATCCACAATGCTCACAAATGTCCCTGCAATTGATGGAGCAAATAGCTTTTGTCAAGTTCAATTTTCCCAAGCAGGGTTACCCACTATTGTCAATTTAATACATAAGGTGCAATCATCTGCTAGCTGAGATCCAATTGGCCACCCCCTTTACTTTTAAAGTTGTTTCAAAATTTGCAAAAACATTCTAAAATCTGTTGGTGAATACAAAAATGTAACTGAGTGAAGGACAATTACTCACGCTACAGATTGGATGTGTGGGAAAGGAGTTAATTACCGACAGAATTTTTATTTTTTGAAAAATCCCCTTTTTTTAACTTGAAATAATTCCTGCTGATATTACTCTCTGTTTTTAATTAATACAAGACTGCAAAATGAAAAACAATCAATTATTATAAAAACAAGTTATTTCACCTTTTTCTTATCCAGATATGGATTAATCAAACCAGGTAGAGGACAATAACATATCTGTAATGTAAATGTTCTTTTATATTCACACTTTAGTATGACTCACTATTAAACTGGTAAATTTACAGAAAGCTCATGTATTCTAATATATAAATAATTTTGTGGCAAGGAATTCCTTCTTTCAAACGAATAATTTACTTGCAACTGCTATGTGGCACATATGACTCATAAGTCAAGGTGATGCAATCTCTGTCTACTTTGAGAGATGGTAATCTAGATACATAATATAAAGAAAGTCACTAAATCCCAGTAAAAACAATAAATATTATACCTTACGGCAACGTCTGCTACCCACCAACAGATTAAAATGTAAACTATATCAAATACAGCTACATAATGCAAACAAAATATATGTGGAAGGAAAAAAATGGAACCATTCACAATTTAATGAGCTACATTTGGGTATAAAGTGCATAAACATGACTCACCCTGGGCTCAACAGAATAGCAGTCTCTAAATGGCAAAGAAATCAACCAGTAGCAAATATATCTAAAAATAATTAATAAATACTGTCTCCTGAGGGCATGACAGCACTCCCTCTCCTGCCAATCACTCCATGTAGTGTGGCCTTATGGATCACAGGAGAGGATCTTCTGTACAGGATGTGCTCACTGGGAGCAACAAACAGCTTCCTGTCAGACTGGGTAGAGAATACAGAAGATCCTCTACCGTGATCCATACGGCCACAATGCAAAGGGGAAATAAAGATGGGAAAGGAGGGTAGACACCAGAAAGAGGAGGTGAATGGAAGATACCACAATGGGATAGGGGTAGAGGAACAGACACACAGAGGGGCTGGCGGAGAAGAGACACAAAGAGGAAGGGGGGGGGGAGACACACAGAGGAGCTAGGGGAAGTGACACACAGAAAGGTGCTGGGGAAGAGACATACAGAGGGCTGTTGGGAGTAAAAAGAGAAACTAATAGAAGGGCTTACAGAAGAAGCAAAAAGAGGGGAAGGGGAGAAAGATAAACATAAAGGGGCTATGGGAGAGACATACAGATGGGTGGGGGAGAAGAAACTAGGGTCAGGGGGAGTCAGTAATAAGTGATGGAAATGGGAAAAAGAGACACAGGAGGCGATAGAAGGGGGATGACACACAGAGAATCACAGAGGGGCTGGGGGGCAGAGACAAGGTGCTTGGGGAGAAGAAAGATACTCAGAAAGTGGGGGAGAAATACACAGAGGGGCTAGGGTATTGGAAAAAAAGAGAAGCACAGAGGGGCTGGGGGGCTGTAAAGAGATGTACAAAGAAAAGGGCTGGGGAAAAAAAGTCACACAGAGAGGCTGGGGAAGGGAAAAAAGAGAAACATAGAGGGACTGGCAGTAAAAGACACACAAAAGGGGCTATAAAGAGAAAGATATACACACAACGGAGCTGTGAGGAGCAAATGACACACATGGACTGGGGGAGTAAGAGAAACACAAATGGGCTGGGGGACATAAGAGACACACAAGGGGGGTTGTAATAGAAACTAGGGGGTGTAAGACTCACCAAGGGATAAAATGGGGCATAAGATACACTAAGGGGAAGTGTAAGACAAGAATGGGGAATAAGATACACTAAAGGTAGTAAGACATTAAACAGAGAGGAATAGAAACACAAAAGGGGTTAAGAAATTCAAAAGGGAGTCGGAGACACACAGGCAATAAATGTGTGGGGGGGTTTTTGGGGGCAAATACTTGCCAAAAGTACTTGCACCAGCCCTGGTAAAATATACATACAATATTAAAACATGTGTGTCAGGTTTCAGTAAAAGACTATAAACTTGCATCACAAAGAAAACAGTGCAATTTACCCATGATCATCCACCCCACAAATGTAAAGTAACGATAAAGCATACACTATGCGTTTTGACAAATTTCAATAGAAATTGAGAAATATAACGTTTATAAATTAAAATGTCAATCCTACATAATCCGACATAATTAAATGCATGCAAATTTCTTTTATTTATTTTTTTATTTTGGCAGTGGAGTGTTTATTGGCAATCTAATACTGCATTTGTAATTGTAGTTCAGTTAAATTATTTTATGTGTTGTCTAAAATACTGTGTATTGTTTGAACCTGGCACTACAAAAGATAATTGCTTCACAGTCATTTTGTGTTGATTATCATATTCACATCTAGCATAACCTTGCAGAGGATCGAAGAGTAGTCTTTACAAATGAAATTTTCAGGGTATCGTTTTTCAGAGCACGTATATTTTCTCAGGGAATATGATATCCCTTGGCAATCCAAATGTCTGTTCACACCATCATACCTGTCTCATTCTTTCAATACCGCATAAGCCATATCTTGTTAAATTGAGGGGTTTTTTTTACATCTTTTAGCTGGAAGTGTTAAAGCAGGAAAACAGGTTGTTAAAATACGACAAAGATGATAAAATACCCCACATAACAGCTGTAGAAATTATGTGAGACTTGTCTTGAAAATGTAACTAACGAAATGTGTGTTATTGATAGTGCTTTACACTCTTTCTATGCAATGGGAAGTTCAGTTATGGTAGAAAACTATTAACTCAAGCCATAGTGGTTGACTGAACAGAAACTATAAGGATGGAGGTGTCCCCTTCTGCCTTTTAAGGTATTATATGGATGATGCTTTAAAGATGACCAAATCAAAAACAAAAGTAAAAAATTCCCACTTTTAGTAGGAACACTATAGTTACCAGAACAGCTACAGCTTTAATGTAGTTGTTCTGGTAGGTAAAGTGATTTACTGCAGGCATTGTAATGTAAACACTGCCTTTTCAGAGATTTGTATTTACTTGGGTCTGTGCTCAGGGTCCCAGAACAGCTGTTTTTTTTTTTTACTTCCTCCTCTCACTTTGGGGTCCCCCCCCCTTTTCTATTCCTTTCTAGTTCCTGGTTTATGACTTTGCTTGCGGGGGTGCTTGGGTCTTAACGTTTCTGTCTCCCATCTGTGGCTAGCTCCACCTCGGCAGGGGACCCCGATCGCGCAGTCATTGGCGTTTCAGAGGTCTGTGACCAATGCCATTATGGCCACGATGGGCACTATGTCCTCGGCCTTGTCCCAAACGATTTCCCAAGCATTGATGACACTCCCCTCGGGCACGGGGACCACGGATCACTCAACGCGCACCCTGTGTCATGAGTGTGACTCCCTTGGGGCTGCACCAAGAAAAGCTAGCCATAAATCTAGGCATATCTCTCCATCTGCCTCCAGAAACAATATGACAAGCATATCTCAGGGCACCCCTGAAAGCATGTCAAATCCATGCAAAAGAGCCTTTATGCACCAGCAGAACAGGCGCGGCGGTGGAAATGTGCAAGAGCACAGAATGAGTGACTCCGACTCAGAGATCGGGTCTAGTAAGGAGGCTGGAGTGGAGTCCAATACTGACTCATAGAATGATGATGGGGACTTGGGTCTTGATCTCCTTACCTCCACCATGGAGGGGATGACAGGAGGTGACCCTGGGGCTGATCCTCCCGCAACTGCGGGGACTGCCCTCATGGACCCGCTGGGCAAGCCATTGTTCGACCCGGATGACCTTCACCACCCAAGGTCGGCCAAGTGGCTCCCGGCGGACCATGTGGCCTGAACCTGGAAAATTGGGTGCGACACCCCCTAGCAAGGTGGCACGTAATAAGCTCAGAGCTGAGTACCCTAGACCGGTGCCTAACAAGGTGTGCGAAACCCCAGAAGTGGACCCCAAATGACACAATTCTTATCAAAGATGGGTTGTAAAGGCCTGGACTCGGCCCTCAGGTCGTGCCAGGATAAACACCTACACATTTTTGAGCCCCTGGCCAAGCTTTTTGATCTAGATGAGGATGCCAGGGCTGATAACAGGCTAGTCGACTGGGTTTTCTCATCAACTGGGAAAAATCTTGTCTGACACCATCCAGACGCATGGTATTATTGGGCTTCCTTGTTAACTTGGAGGAGGACTCCTTGAACCTACCTGCGTAAAAGGTTCGGACGGTCCGCAAGGAACTTCGCAGCACACTTACCCAACCGCCTCTCACACTGCGTCACTTGGCGAGACTCATCGGACTGTTGGCATCGTCGATCCAGGCGGTGTTCTCGTTTCCCCTCCACGATCGAGCTCTCCAGCAGTTGAAGATTGCACATCTGCGAGAGGGAGCATCATATGGTATCACAGGGAAATGAAAGATGAATTGCCTTGGTGGATTCACCATAGACTCAGACACGAGTCTCCATGGCTGGGGCGTCCACTGTGAAGGTGTGTCCACAAGAGGGTACTGGTCAGAGAGTGAATCCAGAATGCAAATCAATGTTCTGGAGCTTCTAGCGGGCTCCTTTTGCAATTCAGAGTTAAGCGGGGGACCGCCAATGCCTGCATTCGCCTACTATGGATAACATATCAGCAGTTCGATATGTCAACCACATGGGCAGTATCCAGTCCGCACTCTTGGCTTGCTTGACTTCTGGGAGTTTTGTCTAATACGGAATCTGGTGGTCCAGACGGGTACCTACTGGGCATGCACAATGTTCAGGCGGATTGGAACTCACATTTTATCTCGCCAGCATCGATTGGAGATTAGATGTAGAGGTATTTGGCAATATATCGTCCCTTTGGGGTCCCTTTATCATAGACCTATTTGCCTCACGGCTCAACACCCAGCTGCCCCATTTCTTCAGCTGGCGTCCAGACCTAGCCGCGAAGGCGGTGGACGCTTTCCTGCAGGATTGGCACGGACCTCTTCTCTTGCTTTCCCTCCATTTGCCATGCTTCCCAGGACGCTGCTTCAGGTTCGCTGCCAAATGGCGGAGTTGGTTCTCTTAACCCCATACTGGGGGACTCAGTCCCTCAACTGCTGGAGATGGCAATAGATGTTCCCAGGTTATTGCCGATACGTCCGGACCTACTTCAGGGCACAGCAGGATGTCATCATCCTCTCCTCCTAGAAGGATCCCTCCTGTTGATGGCTTGGTGGATTTTTGGGGACCCTGGCAGATCTCTGAAGTTTTTGAAGTAACTCGGCGCCTCTTGGCGGATGCATGGGCTCCCGGAACTCGTAGATCATAGGTATCAGCTTGGAGATCTTGGTCTGGCTGGTGCCTGGCTAGGGACGTGGATCTTGTTTCAGTACCTGTAACAGCAATTCTTCAATTCCTCACGTCTCTGTTTGAAGCTGGCCGGACCTACTGAACAATAAATGTATACAGGTCAGTCATTTCTTCAGTCCATCAGGGTTTTGAGGGTTGTCTGGCAGGATAACATCCCTTAGTATGTCGGCTTCTGCGTGGCTCCCGTCTATCTCGCCCACCTAGACCGCGATACTCCTCTATGTGGGATGTCTCCTTGGTGCTATCACTGTTTCCCTCATGGCCATCTAATACGGAACTTTCCTTGAGCCAATTATCGTCAAAATTGGTCACACTGCTTTGCCTGGTATCCTGTAAGAGGGTTTTGGATGTTCGTGTCTTGGATTTCGACGCTCGCTCCTTCACTCCACACGGGGTGACTTTTAATATAACCAGACACATGAAGACTTCAATTCGATCATTTTCTTATCCGGCCTTCCCTTCGGCTCCAGCATTTTGCCCGGTGACTTGTTTACAGGAATATGAGATTCACACTGAGCTGCATCAGTCACCATCTAGGCCTCATCTTTTTCTATCCCTTTGACCTCTGTTTTCCTCGGTGACGAGTACTGCCATGGCTCGTTGGTTGAAATGGGTGTTGCAACAGGCGCGTGTGGTCACTTTGGAGCCCATTCTGCCAGGGGTGCTTCGGCCTCGTCGATCATGACCTCAATAGCATGGTTGGAGGACCTGATGAGGACGGCGGACTGGTCTCGGGAATCTACTTTCCATGAATTTTATTTTTGACCTGTGACTCGTGTTTTTTTCTACGGTTGTCAGTCAGCTTTAAACTTGCAATGAGCCTCCATGTCTTGTTATAAAATTATATGATTTTGCTATTACATGATGAAAAGTCATGATTTTATTAAAGACATGGAGGCAAGTATTGTTAAAAGGGTCTGTCTCTCCCTTATGATTGCACTAAGTTGCAAGGACTGAAAAAATACATGTGGCTCCTGTCTATATATGTTTTCACAGCCTAATTTGGACTGGTTTGATGGACTCCAACTGATTATCGTACTGGAATCATCTATGTTGTAGGTTTTCTTGTTTCCTGTGATGGATTTGTCCCGGTTCATTGGATGGTTATCTGGTTGGACTCTGACTGGATTTAAAGACAGTTGTTATTGTGCGGTTGGACTGATCCCTCGGTTCCTGTTTGATGTTTGTTTATTGTGGTCACATCTCCAAAGAAAGAAGAAATGTGTAGGGAGGTGCTGACTTGGTATGGAAGTGACTTATCACTATGTATGTCATTTTTTCTTACTGTTTTATATTCTTTGCTGCTATTGGTGGACAGTAAAGAAAGGGATGCAATACTTGCCTCCGTGTCTTTAATAAAATCATGACTTTTCGTCATGTAATAGCAAAACCATGTAATTGTCAAGCTCAGCCAATCCAATGCTTTCCAATGATGATGTAAACCGCTGGAATAAGATTTAACGGATGGCTAAATAGTGTTTTCAACACTATAGGGTCAGGAATACAGATTTGTGTGTCTGACCCTGTAGTGTTCCTTTAATGTTTTCAAGTCTGTTTTCTTAATAGATGATTGCATGCAAAGACAAGTTCCATGGATCTTTGACAGTAGAAACCAAGAGTATAGTCTTTTTGCTGCAGCAATTTTTACAAATTGCTGCAATTGTAAGCCACGCTTTTTTTTTTTTTTTGGTAATAATTTATTTCTTTTTCATTATTCAATACAAATAACACATCTGTAACATAAAAAGACACAACATGCAAGGATGATAATACACATATCATTTATATCATGTTAACCATACTTACACCATATATACATACAAACATATATTTATCTCTTCTATTTCAATAATACAAGTTTGTGGGTTTCTTTTAGTATTAATCTGAGTCAGGGTATACTGTTACGAGCCAGGATATACTATTACCTGCTAATATAACAGTTTCTGTTATTACAATTAGCAGTATAAGAATTTAATCCCTACACTCTATAGAGGGTCGATCAAGGATCTTAATCCATTTGTCCCAAATTTCATATCTTTGCGTACTAATGCAAAATTGTGAGGCTATGCTTCTTTCCATTTTACATTGGGTTTTAATAGCTTCCTTAATTTGCTACCATGTATCTATTGTTGTCTTTTCCCAATTCCTAGCGATCGATATTTTAAAAGCCATCAGTGCATGAATCAAAACATATTTCTTAACATTGGGTATTTACGGTAATTTTAAGTGTAGCAATATTGTTTCGGGTGTCCAATTATGTGTAATACCCAATAGTCTACTAATTTCTAATAAAATTCGATCCCATGCTCTCCTTATCGGTATACAATTCCACCATCTATGCATTTCATCAGCTTCTTCATCTCCACACCTCCAACATTTCTGAATATCTGAGTTGGAAAACTTACATAGCTTGGCAGGTGTCAGATACCACCTATTTACCAACTTAGTAGTGAGCTTCCACTACTTTAACATCTTTACCCACCATACCTATGCATTAAGCATTATATATTGTGCTTTAATTAGCCTTTACTTGAAAGTTGTTGGGTTTTTTTTTAGCTTTAACACCCTTGCATTATATTTACTGTGACAAATAACTATTGAATAAACTAAAGACAAAACAGTATTTTTTTAAAATCACAATTCAGGGACATCTAAAGCTCAACACTATATAAATATCTACAATTCACATTTTTTATTTATCTCATTTTTTTTCAGAACTATTGGAGAGATAAGTAATTTATAAGTAGGACAATTTAGTAGGAACATTATGGAAGTCCTGACCATGGCAATAGCCAGTAGAGTAAAGAACATCACCTGATACCCCTCAGGTTAGTATATCTCTGGAAGCCCTTCTGCTATTAGGTGAGGTAGAGTTCCCTTGTCCAGTTTGATGGGAATCCTCTACCGGCTAATTAAAAAAAAAAATCTAAAGAAATTAATCAAATTATTCTTTATTGCAACACAAGAAATCAGGTGTGTTACATACAAGCACATTTATTACTTTAGTTTTAAACTGTATGCATGGTCAAAGAGAAGTACATTATACCTTATATAGCATACTATTATACATACAAAACACAATCTTCATTCTGGTTGCTGAGAGGATGTGTACAGGTGAGTGGTACCTGTTTACCTGTTTGCTGGTAACAATTTTTATATGAATCAAAATACCAACAAACAAAAAAGAAATCTTCATAAAAGGAGTAAAAGAAGCACAAATAAATCTTTCACTGGTTAAATCGATCATTAATATAAGGAAGGTTGTTCTTTTTTTCGTCCGCAGAACAGCATACATGACAATACATTTCAAAAGGAAACATAAAACTACATAATACAAACTCATTAAAACATTACCAACAGACAATTCTTGAGGAACAGTTGGTGGATATTGTTGCTCATGAGGGGGATTTGCTGGTATTGTCAACTACGAAATTTCCCAGTAGGGTAGGACAGGCCTGACGCTCATGGAGATTGCAGGCAACCAACCCAAGCACAAACCCATACAGTTCTGGACTAGCAAAGGCCTGCACGAGTCCTGCTCTGTGCTCCACTCCTCCAGAAATTTCAAAACACCCCCTGCACATCTTTTTAACCAGCAGAAAAATAATATGAGAAGCCCTTGCATGCCAGTGACCTTGGGAGCAATTGTCTTCTTTGCCAGCTTTGCTATATTTAAATTTCATCTCATTTTCTCTTGAAACAAATACAAGCTTTACATTAATTTCTAAGTACACATTGAGAATCCAGAGGTTTAATAATAAATGCTGGATGGACATGCAGTGAGTGAATCATGAAGTGACTTTTTAAGCAAACCAAACACGGAATTTCTTACTCCAGATATCATGGCAGAATAGCCTAACACAGAAAAAAGAAACATGCAAAATAAAAAAGTTTGAAAGGCAAACTTTGTTACATCACTGTTGACCTAGGAAAAGCTGATGGACCTTCATGAGTCCCATCCAAGATAATGGTGAGATGGACAGGTCAGAAGAAAGAGCGAGCAGCTCTCCCCCACAGGTATCTACCCTTGTAACCAAGATTAACCAAGAACATATTGCAATCTACGTTCGGCTGCTTTTCTGAATTGTAGAAATTGGTGGGGGATATCAGAAAGCACATCCAAGACTTGAGAACGAGGATATCCCATATGGAGTAAAAAATGGATGAATTTACAGAGGCCCATAACAGCTTGGTGGACTGAGTGCAGCAGCGACCCAGCTGGAATCCTACAAATAAAAGCTTATGGAGCCAGAGGATAGGTCCAGGTAGAACAATCTGCACTTAGGGGAATACCCTAAAGCATGAACCAGGATGTGCTACCAACTTACCTGCAAGCTTTGTTTAAGGTGCAGATGCATAGAGTGGCCAGACTGCAACATGGGAGTTACTGTTGCTTTTATATGTTTATCCCTATTGTTTTTCTTTTTCTTCTGGCCAAGTGGGCAGCCCAGTTTCCTTTGTTTCTCCATTTCCTACTACAGGGAGAGATTGAAAGGTTGTTGGTGGTTCAAAATTATATATCGAAGAAAAGTATGGTACGCAGTACTTCACCCTTGATTCTATATCAGATGATATGTATCTTTTTCAATTTTTTAAGAAAATCTTTATTTATTAATTTTTTTAACAAGAATTGTATCGAAGCATTCTGTATGCATCTACAAGTTAAACTTTTCACATGGAAATTAGTGAATGAATATTAACATGAGATTTCTGAAACCAAGGTATCAATTGAATTA
The DNA here is from genome assembly GCA_933207985.1 of Pelobates cultripes. Lineage (NCBI taxonomy): Eukaryota > Metazoa > Chordata > Amphibia > Anura > Pelobatidae > Pelobates > Pelobates cultripes. The sequence goes on from OW240916.1 coordinate 55,852,038, forward strand.
TGTTGGATTCAACTAGGGAAATAAAAATCTCCATGAATCACTGAGCTTTAGTAACCAATCACTTTGGGCTTATAAGTGTTCGTGAGCAGTTTTGTGCAAATCTGGTAGTGGATTTGTAACATCCCCGTGGGGCAAGTTAGGTATATAGTTACATAGCTGAAAAGAGACTGGCGTCCATCAAGTTCAGCCTTCCTGACACGTTTTTGCTGTTGATCCAAAAGAAGGCAAAAAAATCCAGTCTGAAGCGCTTCCAATTTTGCAACAAACTAGGAAAAAAATTCCTTCTTGACCCCAAAATAGCAGTCAGATGTTTCCTTGGATCAAGCAGCTATTACCCCACTAATTATAAATTATATCCCTGTATGTTATGTTTTTGCAAGTATTTATCCAATTGCAGTTTAAATATCTGTATGGACTCATAAAATCACCTCTTCAGGCAGAGAATTCCATATCCTTATTGCTCTTACTGTAAAAAAACATTTTCTTTGCCTTAGATTAGTGTTTCCCAACCCAGTCCTCAAGGCACACCTACCAGTCCAGGATTTAGGGATTACCCAGTTGTGTCTAAGGTGTTTTTTTTCTTCTTTGTAAAAACACCTTAGACACAACTGGGTAATCCCTAAATCCTGGACTGGTAGGTGTGCCTTGAGGACTGGGTTGGGAAACATTGCCTTAGATGAAATCTCCTTTCCTCCAGCCTAAATGTGTGACCTCGTGTCCTATGTATAGCCCTTTTTATAAATAGATTTCCAGATAAAGGTTTGTACTGGCCCGGAATATATTTGTGTAATGTTATCATATCCCCTCTCAGGCAACGTTTTTCCAAACTAAACAGATTTTTTAACCTTTTTAACCTTTCTTCGTAACTAAAATGCTCCATTCGTTTTATCAATTTTGTAGCTCGTCTCTGCACTTTTTTATAGTTGTTGGTTCAGTCTCTACAGGTGTCTGGGTGAATGAGACCACAAGTGAATAGAATGTAGTGTCCCCAGATTTCCTAACCTGACCCGTCTTGGTCCCTCAACCGATTCCCCATCTCACAGTTGAACCAGGAGATTTGTCATTTGTCTGACTGCATGCATTATCTCTTTGTGTGACAAAGTATAATGTAATGTAAAACAATACAAATGTGAGAGTGCAACTAAAATAGAATTTAGACCCTAGAACAATGTTATATTTACACAGACTGATTTGCAAACACATTTATTGTAGTTTGAAGACACATTAACTGTGAGTATTATTGCTGTGGAGCTCTGTTTATGCACTCGGACACAACAACAACAATATGGAGCTCCTAGAAAAGTGATTTGAACCCAAAATAGGGGCTGTGCCTTTTAAATAGGGACACTTGGGATATATGCTGTAGTCTTATTTTAACTAACAAGTGAATAAAATAAGACATAATGTAATATTTAAAACATAAAATGAGTAAGGGTAATATGATTGATTATAGGATGAGTAAAGGTAGTAAAGTGTGCAAAGTATATTTTTACAAAGTGCTTTGGTTAAAAAAAAAAAAAAAGGCAATTATCTTACTGTTAGCAATCCTACCTTTCTTATTGTTGCTGTAAAGTACAACTCAACACCAAACACACAGAATATAGTTGCCAATTCTAGTTATAGTTCTGCATTAGGTTCAGAGTGCATACTTTGTGGCTTTGTTTAAAAAGAGGGTGTGCTTGACGTTGTGTCAAGTAGCAGGTATCAGTGAGATCCAGAGGGAGTAACTATGGGAGAGGCTGGGCTCTAAACGTACAGCAAACATGACATGAGGAAATAAGCCGTTTGGATTATTCGCTAAAAAGTGATTCATTTTTAAATTGAAAATCAGCATCAAATTAAGACTCAGCTATTTGGAAAAAAAAAACATCCCGAAGCCTGCAAAACTTGAATATTTTTCTTTAAACTCAGTTCTGCCTTTAATTTATCAAGACAGTTGTCACGTCACCATTACTGTGTAGTGAATAAAACCCATTGTTAAATCTGAGCATTGTAAACCTGTTTTAGTCCAAACAAACATTTCTGTCCTTTTCCTGGCAGCCAGCCAATTTAAATAGAATAAACGTGAAAAAAATCAACTGTTAACATTTCAGAATAGTTTGTTGAAAGAGGATATGCCCGGTTTTAAACACAAACAAAATTCACTGAACTCCAAATGCAACCAGATCTCAGATTCCATTATTAAAGGCAAAATGCAGTAGAAATTCAGTGATTTGCACCTACAGACCACATCTAGTATCGGCTTTAAAATCAGCAAATCACCAAAGTAAATCCTATACAAAGTGTTTTTAATTAACTAGATTTTAACCAGATCTGCGCCAATAAGAAGTAAATCAACTAAATAGAGTCTTATGTGTTTTGCTGATGAATCTATTAAAATATGTGCTATTTGCCATCTTGCAATGCAGGTATCCAGCAAGTAAATATAGTTGAAAATAAATTGGTGAATTGCAGCAGAGGTGTTTTTCTTGATTTGTTAAATATATAGTTTAGCATAAACCTGGAAAAAACCTATTTATGAGCTATGTTGGTTATGAAGCTAAGTGATCCTTAAAGTGCAAATGTGACTTTCAAACATTTCTCAAAAAATCACAATGAGACAGAAATGTTATGGAGACACTTTAATACATCTGTCCTCATTATGTGTAAACAGAATATTATTGAGCAGTGGTCCTTACATAGCACTGTAGGCACCCAGACCACTTCAGCTCATTGAAGTAGTCTCGGTGCTGTGTCCCTTTTGCACCTAGTGCTGCAAAGTAAAACATTTCAGTTACAGAGAACTGCAATTACATGCCCTCAGTAATTGTCTACCAGATAGCCACTGGAGGCGCTTCCGGAATCAAAAGGGACTCTTGGTCTATGTGTCTGTGTGTATAACTGTCTGCCTGTGTGTGTGTGTGTGTGTGTGTGACTGTCTGCCTGTGTGTGTGTCTGTGTGTGTGTGTGGGACTGTCTGCCTGTGTGTGTGTGTCTGTGTGTGTGACTGTATATGGTCTATGTGTGTAGGACTGTCTGCCTGTGTGTGTGTGTGTATGTGTGTGTGACTGTCTGCCTGTGTGTGTGTCTGTGTCTCTGTGTGTGTATGACTGTCTGCCTGTGTGTGTGTATGACTGTCTGCCTGTGTGTGTGTCTGTGTGTATAACTGTCTGCCTGTGTGTGTGTCTGTGTGTGTGTGACTGTCTGCCTGTGTGTGTGTATGTGTGTGTGTGACTGTCTGCCTGTGTGTGTGTCACTGTCAGCCTGTGTGTGTGTGACTGTCTGCATGACTGTCTGCCTGTGTGTGAGTGTGTGCGTGACGGTCTGCCTGTGTGTGTGGCTGTCTGTCTGTGTGTGTGTGTGTGACTGCCTTCCTCTGTGTGTGTGGATGTCTTCCTGTGTGTGTATGGCCGTCTGACTCTGTGTGTGTGTGTGTGTGTTTGTGTGTGACTGCCTGTGTGTGTGTGTGGCTGTCTGCCTGTGTGTGTATGTGTGTGACTGCCTGTGTGTGTGTGTGGCTGTCTGCCTGTGTGTGTATGTGTGTGGCTGCCTGTGTGTGTGTGGCTGTTTGCGTGTGTGTGTTTGTGACTGTCTGCATGTATGTGTGTGTAAGACTGTATGTGTGGCTGTGTGTGTATGGCTGTCTGCCTGTAATTGTGTGTGAGTGTGTTTATCTACCTGTAACTGTGTATGTGACTATCTGCCTGCGACTATGTTCATGTGGTTGATTTGACAGTGTATATGTATAACTGTGTGCATATCACTGTGGGACATAACTCTGCAAAAATATACACCTGCATTCACACACAGGCCTAAATGCATGCTGTTATCTGAATTAAATAACAATCACACACAGCCAATAAACCCAGCACAAATATCACATACAACCAATACACGCATATCACACACTGTTAAAACACCCATTACAAATATCACACACAGCCAACACATAGCATACATATCACACACAGTCATTACACCGATCGCATACACAGACAACACAAACATTACATCATACATTGATGACGGGGGGTGGGGTGGGGCGCTGTGAAGATTTTTTGCACGGGGCGCCTAAAGGCCTAAAGCCGGTTTGGTTGTAAGTCATTCAGATAGGTGAGTGCTGCCTGGTTCTGTTAAAAGGGATAAACGTAATGCCAAAAAATTTTGTGGTTAATACCGTAACAACAGTTTTTCATATAAATTAAAATAGAAAAAAATTTATGCGCTGTGCTTTCAAACAAACAGGCCTATTTTAAGCTGCTGTCCAGCCCTGACTTGGACAAGTGTAACTTGTATTGGCTGGATTTTGCCATAATCACAATCTTGTGTTGTCATGTCTTTTTGTGTTTTATAAATTTTTATGAAGTTTGGCCTATTTTGCATGTTCTTGTTTGTTTTTTTCTAAACAAACCAAACCAAAAATGTTGTATTTTTTTTTGCCGGTGATGATTCCAAAGTTCAACTCCTAACTCAATAGGATAACTCAAGGCACAAACTGTGTTTCCCCTGTGGGAAAAAAAATGGAGTTAAAAATAAAGTATAGGATAAACTTAATTTGTAATACCACTCTAAGACCAAGTTCTCACTGAAGCCTTACATTCCTCTAGTGATGTCATCCCTCTCACTATAGGGAGAGGATGTCCCATTGGTCAGGCTGAAATTAGAACTTTGGAAGCACAAAGGGAAAGGGGCATGCCACCATTGGTTGTCTGTCGCCCAGTGGTGTATTTTGAATTTGTGCTTCCCTAGGCATGATGGAACTTGGGCACCCACTAATTTAAATTTGTCCCACCCCTTTCGGTCAAGGCCACACCCCTTGATGTTAAAGACTAACACACGCTTTGACTGACAAACACACAGACACAACCACTAACTAACCGGCACATACTCTCAGATACACAGACAAACACACACTGCCAGTCTAGCAAATAATTTGTAGACACAAAATAACAGTTGGACTCTTTACTCTTATTTGTCTATCACTGCTCTTGATACATTACTAGCTATATTTTAAATAGCATTGTATACTCCTCAGAGCACAGTATATAGATGAATTGGGCAATGTTTTTGTTTTTTTTAATCTAAGTGCCATATTCTTTACTTTGTTTCCCTTCATGCCACTGAGCGGACTCCTTTTAGGATCTGCAAAAATACATCATACAAATTTATTGTGTTCTGACTAGCCGGGATATATTAATAGGAGGTTTCTTTTTTACTTCCACCGCTAGCTTCCCGATTGTTAGTTAAATCAGTTTGGGTTTTGCTGCCTTTGATTTCCCCATATATCCCTTATGTATCCTACTATTCAAGACTGTACCCAATCTCCTACCTCAACAAAGTTTTTTATTTTTATGTGATAAGGCACTAAGCCTACTATTGGATTAGCAGCTTTTATCAGGGTAATACGATTAGTACTGGTCTTGCTTTTCTGTAACTCCGCTCTAATCTTCCTTATTAAATATGTAAGTTGACTGCCCAGCCATGTGTGTAATCCCGCTATTTTCCGTTATATCTATTATGTCATATTGCTTAGTGTATGATCTTGTTCCCCCATTTTGTTATTTAGACTCCTTGCATTATTAAGCATGCATTTAATATCATTGCAAGTCTTTGAGAATTGACAATTCTGCATCCAGGCTTTATTAATATTGCTCTGTTTTCTCAATCGTCTGATTTCTGGTGTACCTTACCTTTGGCTTGTTTAGTGTTTATTTTATCCTATGTGAAGCCCAGCCACCTATTAGGGCAATTAGATCATGACCCTAGCTATTATCACAGTGCTTTTACCCTGTCTGGCAAATGCGTTTGGTAGAAGCTGATAGGACACTGTTCGTTTGTTTTTTTTCTACTCAAGAATGATTATGGTACAGACTGGTTGTGTGCAAAGCTTTGTTGATCTCCGGCTGAAAAGGTTGAGTAGATCAGTAATTGCCCATTCACTTTTTCCTTTATTTTTAAGCATGCCATATGAGCAGCTTATTTGTGGTTGTTTGTGAGTGAGACTGGGACAAGTTGAGATCTAAAAAGCTAAGCACAGCCCAAACAGGTTCCTAATATAACTAAATTAAGTTAATGAAAAAAAACATGTGATATTAAGTGACTTTGAAATTGATGATGGGATGAACCTGGTGTTGTATTACCAACAATTGTCTTCTCTTCTGTGAGAACCCATACTCAACCCATCTTATGGAAGTCTGCAATGTGTTTCATGTTATTTTCATGTTGTCATTTTCATGTTATTTTCATGTTGTGCTTTTATTGTTATGGTTAAAACACAATTTATACATAAATGCTCTGTTAATGCCATGTGTAATAAGTACCAAGTTACTAACTAGTAGCTAAAAAATTGTTACGGCCATGAACTAATTGATATGAATGAATCCACACCCAAATGAATCAGTTCGTCCAGGAAACAATTTACTGTTCAAATCAATTTGTTTAGGTGTGCATCAAAAATAGTTTGATTAGACAAATCAGTGTGTTTATGGATTGCACAAGTCAATGCTATCCCCATTTTTGTTCTTCTCCCATTTTTAATTTCATGTATAAACCAAAAAGCTGAACAAGCGCTTAGATCAATGATATAAATATGGGAATGTGCTTATATGCTCTCAAAATATAAATTAATGTGGACCTTCTACTTAAGACCAATATCCAAAAAATATATATGTGCAGATGTTGATTTACCCTCAAAATATAATAAATGTGCCCTGTTCCCGTGGCACTCACACCAAAGTGAGACACAAAATCCAATAAATACAAAAAGTAAACATTGGTGCGCTTGACATACAGTTTTTCTCCAAAAAAATCGAATCTGCAAATAAATATACAAATAGCATAATAGTGCAGACCAATATTATAAAAAATACATAAGTATATATCTGGAGGTCCAACATATGGCAGAGCCTTGTCAACCCTGACTTTGGGTATCAATGGCTCCACTTGAGAGGGAGATTACCACATTATCAAGGTTAAACTGCCACACACTATCTTGAACTTTAATGTTTAACAGTGAGAAATAAAAAGCAGAAAGAAACTAGTGGTGCAGTATCAAATATATTTATTTTATAAAACACAACATAAAAGCAGCTTACTCAAAGTCCTGGTGGGTTTCCCAGCCGAGCACCCACTATGCATTTACTTACTGTCAAAGAATTTCTTTGACCCATACATTCTGAGTATAGTGGTGGCTGGTGAAGTTTTAAGATGGTGGGACACCAGACTCCTACCCCCCAATTTTAATCCATCCCATACAGTACAGAGATGCTCATACAATGCATTGGCTTCCCATTAGATACAGGGCTTAATTGAAAGTTATATTAGTTAAACTGCTGACAGCTTTCACTCCCCATATTATGATTTCTCTCCTGCAACTGTCGTAAAAAAAAAAATCACTCAAGCCCTCAGTGAATACTATTCAAGCAACATTAGTCTTCTACTCTACCCTTTTTGTGTCACTATACCCCACTACCTCTAGCATGTAAGCTCACTGAGCAGGGCCCTCAACCCCACTGTTCCTTGGCGTCCATCTTGTCTGGTTTCAACTACCTTTCTGTCAGTCCACCAATTGTACATCGCTGCTGAATCTGCTTTATAAATAATAATATATACATAGAGCTGAGTACAATACAGTGATAACCATACCACAAACATAACTGAGATAAAATAGATATTGCTGGGCAGAACACAAAGATACCTATACAATAAACAGAGCTGGGTAGACTACAGAGATACCCATACAACAGGTATAGCTGAGTAAAATACAGAGAAATAACACAGAGAAGTGGGCACAATAAGGAGATACTTAAAACTATCCCAGGGTCACAGTGATGGATTATATAGAGCAAAAACATGAAAAGAACAGGATACAATATGCAAAAATGGCATAGAGGAACAAAAAAGCGTCAAGTTGCGCAAAACGATGGGTAAGATGGGCAAAAGGAGGGTTTACAGACATACAGGTGTAGATGAAATTTGGGGCAGCAAAATGCATATTCGCCTGTGTAAATAACATCTTGATCCAATGATAAATCTGACTGAAATTCTGGGATCAAGAAAGAATGTCAATCCTAATTTGTTGCAAAATGGGGTTTATATTTTGTTTGCATTCCTTTTGGCTCAACAGCAAAAACAGTTGTAAGAAAGGCTGTATTTTTTCAGCCTATGTAACTATATGACTGCCTCTGCAATGACTGGCACTATCTTCAACACCCCCACGCTGTGCCAAAGGATGGTGTTAGTGGTGGCTACTGCTTTTGCTCTTCTTTTTATAAATGCCGTTTATTATAGTGGTTTTACCCTGCCTTATGTTTGTGTTGAAAAATAGTTGTTACTTGATGGACAATGAACTATGGTAACACTATTGTTTTTGACTACACTGCGCAGAGCACACAGTTACAGAAATAAATGGCTTTTTAAAGCTGATTCCTCATCGTCTCTGCAACACTACTACTGCCACACTTAGTGTAGGCAGGATTCACTTGTGCAATGTGCAGTAAACTGAAGACGTACACTGTGTATATTACTGAGGGAGAAGCTTGCAAGTTCCAAGGCACAAACAATTAATCTGTCTTTGATAAGAAATAGAAAAATTATCACACTGTAGGAAAAAACTGCACAGCCCTTTCAGCTTCTGCCAACTGCATTTGAAGAAATAACAGGCAAAATATGTCTGTTGTGAGTGTGTACAGTGCACAGGAAACAGACGTAATAAGCTTCTCCCCGGCAGGCAGCGCTTACAAGAGGATGCTTGTACCCCCTCTCCCTCAATTCTTTTATTTAAGCTCACCCACCATCCCCTCCTTCCTATACGTTTTTGTTCCATATCTTTTTTTTTTTTCTTCTAAATTTCCCCTCCCTCACCTTTCCGGCTCAGAGTGTGAGCCAGAGAATCAGTCCAATTAAATGCTTCTCAATTAAGCATTTGCTTGGACCACAAGAGGGCACCGGTGACATTAGAGTGTAGAATCCATAGAGGGGAGGGAGGGGGAGAGGGAGGGAGAGAGAGAGAAAGAAAAAAAAAAAAAGAAAGTTTCTAAAAACATTTTTTCTATGTACAGAGTTTTGATCATGCATACATATCTTTATTCAGTATGTCATTTTTATTTACATTTGATAGACTCGAGTGCAGAGATTTAGCTCAGGTAGATTGTGTTTGTCTTTCTCAGTGGATACAGTAACAGTTAAAATATTTTACATGTTTTTTAGTGTGAGAATTGTCATGCAGAGGGAATTTATTACAACGTGGCAGGAATTTGGTTAATGGATTTATTGTTAAAGGAATGCGCATGCGTGGCAAGTGCTGCAGGCGCATTCAAACAGTCCATAGGAAAGCATTTCTCAATGCTTTTATATGGACGCTCTGTGCGATGGATGCGAAATTCGCATCCAGCATCGCAGATGCACCTCTAGCGGCTGTCAGGAAGATAGCCACAAGAGGCTGGATTAACCATGCTATGTAAACATAGCAGTTTCTCTGAAACTACTATGTTTACAACTGAAGGGTTAAAACCTGAGGGACCTGGCACCCAGACCACTCCACTGAGCTGAAGTGATCTGGGTGACTATAGTGTCCCTTTAAATGTGTATTTCAATACTTTGTGTGGATGAGCAATTTCAATTGCAGTAGAGGACTTTGGTTAATAGATTTATTGATAACTTTGGAACACAGAGTATCTCTTTACTTTGCATGTAAGTAAGATCATATGTTTTAATATGTCAGGCATTCTATACGGATTACAGTCCTTCAATCATTTGGGGTTGGGTTATAAAATAGTCCCTTTCATTACAATATAATATTGCAATACTAAGTGTTTTAATTAGGCACCACTGACAAACGGGATACAATATGCAAAAGGCGTAGAGGAACAAAAAGGCGGCAAGTTGTGCAAAACAATGAGTAAGATAGGCAAAAGGAGGATTTTCAGGCACACGGGTGTAGATGAAATTTGGGGTGGCAAAATGCGTTTTCGCCTGTGTAGATAAAAATTCTGACGGGATGCATACTTGTAAAAACAAAATATTCAGGGATATAATTTTTCATTTGTGGCTTAATAGCTTGTACAAAAATATGTTATGTTGTGAGTGTATGCAGTGCACAGAAAACAGACGTAATAAGCTTCACCCTAGTGGCACTAAAAGGGTGTTTGTAATTTGATAACTATATTGATTAAGACTAACAAAGGTGCTACCTCCTATTCCTGTTATTTTTTTAAACTAGGTGTTTATTTGTGTCACCGGTACTGCTGATCAGGTACCTTTACAGACGAGAAAAGAAACACTCACAGCCTTTCCTTGATTATATTTTCTGTCCCCCTCCACATTCATATTGTAGATGTATGGAAATAATTTTGTATAATTTTATATTATATGTACAACACATACATGGCCTTTTTAAATAATAGCCATGTATGTCCATACTCTCACCTCTGTTCTCCTTCAAAACTTCTCGAGGGCTGCACCATTTCTATGGAACTCCCTTCCCTTCTCCGTTAGACACTCACCCAGTCTCTACTCCTTCTAAAAAACTGTAAAAACTCACTTCTTCATGAAAGTGTTGCAATTAAACTGTTAATAGCTCCCAATTAATTCCTCTCCTACAACTGCCATTAAAAACACACTAAGTCTTCAGTGAATAATATTTTACCAATCTACTTCTCTACCCCTACCCTTACCCAGGGGTCAAGTCCTGGGGAAGAAAGTGTGGGAACTCACCCAAGATCCATGACCCCCCCCAAAAAAAGAATACGCTCGTATTCATATATATTTCTCAAAAAATACAGTGCATCCTTTATTGTAAAGTGCCAGTTTAATTGTTTAAGGACAGCTGGACAACTTACCTGGGTCATGGCAGGCGCCTGCACCGCATCTGCTGCATCGAGTCTTGTCCAGGTGGAGAAGTCAGGTTACTCTACAGAACAAATCAGGACCATGTAGGACTGCACACATAGGTTGAGAGTACCCGCTAACCATAAGTGCAGTCCTACATCAACTGTGCTTTACTATAGAGACGTTTCTCTTGCTGGAGAAGACCAGATGTAGTGTAGGCACCCAGCAGAACCTGGGGTTGCTTTGTGTGTGAGGGGTGCAGAGTGTGTGTGTGATGGATGCTGTGTGTGTGAGGGGTGCAGCGTGTGTGTGTGTGAGGGGGTGCTGTGTGTTTGTGAGGGGTGCTGTGTGTGGGAGGGGGGGTGCTGTGTTTGTGTGAGGGGTTGTCTGTACTTGTCCCGCAAGGTGAGTGCTGTTTCAGAGCATTGCCATGGCAATGCGCGGCAGCGCTCCGATCAGCATTCTCACGAACGAAGGGCCTCTCGGGCCAGTGAAGGAGATGATTGATCTCCTCACCGGCCCAAGAGGGCCCAAAGCAAATGAGCAGGGCCGACTCTCCGTGGGCCAGCAGGGAAAATCAAAGGATCTCCCCTGCCATCCTCGGCACATGGGCAATGCTGTGGGGCCCCTATTCTTGTGGGGCCCCCGTGCAAGTGCCCAGCATGCCCATGCGGAAAGACGGCCCTGAGGTCCTGCAGTACTATTAACGGGAACGGTGTTCCTGCTGTGGAAAAAGTGCATGAATGCCGTTCCCACGTGTTCCTGCAGGACACAAGCCCTGCCCTTACCTTTGTGTCTCTTTACCCCACAAACCAGGGCCCTCATACCCTCTGTTCCTGTGCGTCCAACTTGTCTGGTTACAATCACATGTTTGTTAGGCCATCTATCATGGCAAAGTCTGGCATTTTTTTTTTTTTTCTGGAAAAATCTTTTTTTTTTGTGTCTTTCTTTTTCCAACAAAGCAATATGTATTTGTTTTTCTAGCAGCTTTAGAAGCAAATATTGATCATGGTGTATATTTTGTACATTCAAAGTACATACAATATTACAATGATTTCTTGGTTTCCATTAGTACATTTGTAAAGGCTTTCAGCATATTGTCAGCTATGTGTACTTGCAAATGGATTCATTGAAAAAAACCCAATTGTATTTGGGAGCGAAAAGCAGGACCACAGCGACAATAACACAGAACAATCAAGCTTGTATTAACATTGCTTGGTAACCCTAAAAGCGTTGACTATCAAAAACATAAAATAAAGTTTAATACATATCGGGATTTTATACTTAATATCACAGTTAAGGGTAAATATTGCATAACCAATATAAACAAGCATTGGTGGATACGTCCAGAGGATCTACAAAGAAGATTATAGAATGTAGAGATGGCAAGCCTGCCCGAGTGAGGCTCACTTCCCTGCAGCACCATAAATCGAACGGCGGTATCGGTGTCCCCGATATCCGCAAATATTATTTCGCCACTAACGCTGCAGTGGTTGTGAGCTTTAACAACCAGGATGATAAACCCAGATGGATGGAGATAGAGGAATCAAAAATTTCACCGGTCAGGCTATTAGAATTACCTTGGTTAAATCCCAAGAAAAGACCTGGAATTACAAAATTATTTTTATCCACCAGGACTACGCTTAAGGCCTGGGACATTGTTTTTAAAAATGACCAGTCTCCCAGTTTATATAGAGCAATGCCTATTGAATTATTGAAAGATCATATACCATCCTTAAAAATAGAATTATTAAAGGATTGCTCTATAACTAATCTGGACAATTTTTTCTATGGCAATGCTATTCTTTCTTTGGAAAAATTGAAGCTTAAGTATGGATTGTCGAATGCATGTGAACTGGAATGTATGATAATCATTGATAAATTGAAAGAACTATACCAGGTACCTGAAACAGATAAAAACTATAAATCACTTGAGATATCTCCTTTAGAGAAAGTTATTTTATACAGCCCTGCTAGTAAAGGTATTATATCCTTATGTTACTTATCTCATAATGCCAAGCCCTTAGTTAAATTAAAACATATGCTGTCATGGGAGACGGAGTTGGGTGCCCAGTACGATTTAGAAGAATGGTTCGGTTTCTTTACAGGTTTAAAAGGTATTTCGTATTGCACCGACCATTTTGAAAATCATTATAAAATCTTATATCGCTGGTACCTGGCTCCGTCTAGATTACATAACATGAACAATATGTATTCTGACCGGTGTTGGAGAGACTGTGGGGGAGTGGGCAATATGGCCCATATCTGGTGGTTCTGCCCCAAGTTAATTAATTATTGGAAAATGATCCACGATCTGATTATTAAAGTGAACGGAACCATTAGTATCTTAACCTCGGAACTAGCCTTATTTAAAAAACTCCCGGAGTCTGTTAATAGATCAGATAAAATAATCATAGGCCACATTCTGATCGCTGCTACATCCTGTTTACCTAGACATTGGAAGTCTCAAAATGTGCCATCTCTCAGAGAAGTTTTTAATTTGATTTTAGAAAATAAGGCACATGAACTATCACACAGAGCCAATATGCATGGTTTCCCAATACTAAAATACAACTGGGATAAATGGGAAGAAAAAATCAAAACAGTTTATGGTCTTTGATATATTTATTGTTAAAGTGCATTGTTGTAAAACATTTTTCCTTTTGCCTTCTACTTTAATATGTTTATTTCATTGATGGATGGATACCCCTTCCCATTTCCATGTTACCCCTCCTTTCCTACCCCTAATACAATGTTTGTATTATTATCATTTGTTATACAAAAAAAACTTTAATAAAAATTATTTGAAAAGAATGTAGAGACGGTTCAATATTGAAATGCGAAAGTATTTGTCTTTTTTTGCAATGTAACTTTATATTTAATTTCAGGCTATTTATTTTCTGTTTATTTTTACCATGCAGATACTTTGCCTGAAACTGTAAGCAAATCATTTCCATCAAGCACAGTCAAAACAGGTAAAGCGACTGCATAGTCATGATATTATCCAGTGTATCCAACATCTGTATTTATTTCTTTTTTTACACTATTTACCTTCACACTCATCACTACAACTATGTTGCTGGGGGTTTTCACAATATAGGACCTCATGTGAAACATAAGCTTCAATTTAATTATATTGGCAAAATCAGTTGATAATTATTTTTTTTAAATTAATTTTCAACCAGTTTAAAGACAGCAGCAAACCACTATACCTCTACTAGCCAGTTGACTTAAGCATTGCGGAAACAATTGGTTCTTCTGAATCACTTTGGCTGAAAACAAAATAAAGTCTGTACGGCAGAATTTAGCACATGCCACGATTCGGCTTGGCAGAACTGCAGTATCAAAATTAATTCGGCAGTCAAAAAAAAAATGTCTACAATATTTCTTTAACTAAGAGTTACACTATATCAGACATTTGTGAAATGCTAATTCTAAATTTCAGTTATAACATTCTTATATATCTGGATTAAAAAGAAAAAATAGGAAATGAGACTTAGTTTCATAATTATTAATTGCAATATTTTTCCTTGTATTCCCTGTATTGATGAAAAATAAGGAGCAGGAGTCAGTGGGCAAAACTCTCCCGCATATCCAGTCTGTAGCTTCTGTGACTGTCCTTCAATGTGGAAAGACACATTGTCCAATCCTCAACGCAGATGGAGTAGTGGGAAGACAGACTAAAGATTGTCCTTTGCTGTTACAAAATTCTTTTCATCATCTCTAAAATGGAATAAAACTAGGGTTACCATATCTACCATGTTTTCTGAGACACACAATTTCATGTTTTCTGTTGACACAGAAGTGTTGATTGGCAGAAGTGGTGTATTTTGGATCTGTGCTGCCCTAGACATGACGGAACTCTGGCACTCCCTAACTTATATTTGCCCTGCCCTTTCCCGTCAAGACCACACCTCTTCCTGTTAAAGACTAACAAACACTTCGACTGACAGTCACAAACTCTCCGATACACTGACAAACACAAACTCACTGATTTGACATAATCTGACAGATGCACACACAATCACTCACTGACAGACACAAGGACAGACACACATAATCACTCAGACCCACCCACATTCACTGACAGACACTTACAGACACACACATACAGACACACACAATCACTCAGACATAAACACATTCACTGACAGACACACATGCTCACTCACAGACACACACTGACATACACTCACTCATTCAGAGACATACACTGACAGACATACACACATCCAAGCACAGACAGACACCCACACTCACGCAGACATATACACTGTCCCAGACTGATAGACAAACACACACTCACAGACACACTGACAGCTATATACACACACACACACACATACACACATTCATTGACAGACACACAAACACACACATTTCCCCCCCCCCCCAACACTCACAGATTACTGTTATTTTTTTAATTTTAATTTAAATCCACCCAGCCTCCCTACCTTTAGGAGAGCTAGGTGGATATTTTTCACCTGTGGTCCAGTGGGGCTGCTGGGCTAGCTGATGGCCAGGTTGTTGAGCAAACAGGCAGGCAGATGGTCAGGTGCGCAAAGCAGGCAGCGAGGGCGCTGATTGGTAGCACATGAAAATTCTGCCCTGCATTATGGATAATGTATATGCTGCAGCATAGCTAGGCATTAGATGTGTGCATTCATTATCAGACAAACCACATTTTATCTGAATTTTGGAAGCTTGCAGATTTGAAGCTATGCAATTACTGAAAACAAACATTTCCTGGAAAACATTATCACAGAAACCCCACTGCATCAGTGATTGATAGTGCTGTTCCAGCTTTTGTATAGAGTAATTGCAATGTTGTTTATGTCGTAATCTGGGTAAGCAGGTTGGGTTTTGCTTGGTAACATGTTGGTCTGTTTGCATTTTATCTTTATATCAAATGTCAAGTGTTAACAATCCTGGCAAAGTGTGTTAACAATAATCCTGGCAAAGTCTGACATTTTAAAAAAAACAACAATTGTACACGATTTTCCTTCCTGCAAAGATATTGTTTCTTATAGAAATATTCCACTTCCAAACAATCAAACTGTAACAATACATGTTTGCTTTTATAGCAGCGTTTGAAGCAAATTTTGCAAAATGTATCATGGTGTATATTCTGTTTCCTGGAACAAAACAAGTACATATATTATAACCATGGCTTCTTGGTTTCCCTCTAGTACAATTGCAAATATTTTCAGCATCAGTTATGTGTAATTGCAAATTTACTTTTTTTAAAATTACTATTATTTTTAATTTGGGATACAAAAAGCGTGGACAGGACATGGTACATAGCAACAATATGTTACATTTAAACTTGTAGATGAACATTATTTGATAACTGTAGAATCTACAACTATGCAATTGACAAAACTTAAGTTTAATACGTCTCTGGGTGTTACACTTCGTAATAATATAACAGTTCAGGGTAGATAGTGGTTAACCAATATAAACAAGCATTGGTGGATAAGCCCATGGGATCTACAAAGTAAAATGATATGATATAAACACGGTTCAATATTGTAATTCAGTTTTGAAAATATGTATTTTCTTGCAATGCAACATTATATTTTACTTTCAAGCTAGGACATACTTGAAAACGAGAGAAATCTCAATGTATCATTCCTGGTAAAATATTTTATAAATAAATAAATATTTTCTGTTTATTTTTACCTTACAGTGTCTAGTAGTACAAAAGTAAGCTCACCATCTTCATCAAGCACAGTCAAGCCAGGTAAAGCTATTGCATAGTCATGATATTACTCTGTTTCCTATATCTATTTAACCCCTTAACGCCGTTACGGCTTTATATGCCGTCCCACATTAAATGGGCTTTAAAGCCGTTGCGGCGGCATAGAACGCCGTAAAGGCTTGCAGCCCCAGGAGCCTCCAGCTACTTACCTCCGCCGCGATCCTCTTCTCGAGGGCTGCCTGACAGCCCAGGTAGCCCTCCCAGGCAAATCAGGCCCCCGGGGGCCATGTGATTGTCATACATAGTGTATTTTAATAAGTACATATATTAGTATTAAAATACACTTAGAATGACATTACATATAAGATATATATATTATATATATATAATACATATATAATACATATACATATATATATATTTTATATTTATATATACACGTATAATTACAATAATAAACAAAATAAAATAAATAAATAAAATATTTAAAAAATTTTTAAAATAAATTATATATACATATGTAATCTCATTCTAACTGTATTTTGTTATTGATATATATATTGGTAACAAAATACACTTAGAATGACAATCTATATATAAAATACAAATAACTGCAAACATTTATATATAATTACATAAATAACTACATAAGTATACATGTAGAATTTAAATACACATATATATATTTATATATATATATATATAAATTCTACGTGTATGCTTAAGTAATAGTTTAACATAATTATGTGATTTAATTAATTAAAATTTGATTGACGTGCCTGACAACCCAGGCAGCAAGTGCAGAGAATTAAATTCGCACGCGCTATATTTAACCCTGTAACTTTCCAAGACACCATGAAACCTGTACATCGGGGTACTGTTTTACTTGAGAGACTTCGCTGAACACAAATATTAGTGTTTCAAAATGATATATTGTATTACAACGATGATATATTTAGTAAAAGTGAAGTTTTTTGCATTTTTCACACATGAACGGCACTTTTACGGACGATATTATTGTTGTAATATGTTTTACTGTTTTATAGTGTTTTGGAAAGTTAGAGAGTCAAATATAAGGCTTGCATTTCATTTTTTTCACATTGAAATTTGCCAGATTGGTTACGTTGCCTTTGAGAGCGTATGGTAGCCCAGGAATGAGAATTACCCCCATGATGGCATACCATTTGAAAAAGTAGACAACCCAAGGTATTGCAAATGGGGTATGTCCAGTCATTTTTAGTACCCACTTAGTCACAAACACTGGCCAAATATTCGATTTTTTGCTTTTTTCACACAAAAACAAATATGAATGCTAACTTTGGCCAGTGTTTGTGACTAAGTGGCTACTATAAAAGACTGGACATACCCCACTTGCAATACCTTGTGTTTTCTACTCTTGCAAATGGTATGCCATCATGGGGGTAAATCTCATTCCTGGGCTACCACACGGTTTCAAAGGCAACATAACCAACCTGGCGAATTTCAATTTGAAAAAACTGAAAAATGGAATGTGCTATATTTGACCCTTTAACTTTCCAAAACACCATAAAAACTGTTAATGGGGGCTACTGTTGTACTCGTGAGACTTTCCTAATATGTGGTTTTTTTTGCAGTTAAAGCTAACGGTATTATGACATTTACAGCTAAAATGTCTACAAAGTTTTAAAAAAATCTTAATTTCTCACGGTTTTTTAAAAAAAAATTCATAATAAATTATGTTTCAAATATGAATAGTTCATGAGAAATTAAATCCCAGTTTCTCCTGAACAAAATGATATATAATAAGTGTGGGTGCATTTAATATGAAAGAGGTGAATTACGGTTGAACAGACATATAGCGCAAATTCCAGTTTTTGTTTACATTTTGTTTTGATCAGAACATGTACTATTGACTCCGTCCTGAAGGGGTTAATTCTCTCTATTTTTTTTTTATCCATATTTCTCTTTTCACTCATCTTTATTATTGTATACTGCTGGAGGTAAGCCAATAGTCACCAACTATTATCAGGATAAAGCTTTATTGCTCTTCCCTTACTACATCTTATGACCCACCATCTTCACTATTTTCTAGCATGCCAACACAAGGAGTGAAATACCAAGATGCTCTACAATATAATGCTAAATGTTACTAATTTCTTTATAACAAAAAGACCCATATTAAGTAACCGTAATGCTTGTTATAATAGTAAACGCTAATAGACTTAAGCATAGTGAAAAGAAAACTCAGAACAGAATTTAGTCCATGCCATGGTTTGGTTTAGCAGAATTTTAGTATTGAAAGAAGTTCAGTCAACCAAAATAGCAGGAAAAAGGTGCCTGTGACTGTACTGGCATGCAAAAACGTTTATAATTCTCCTTGCCTAATGGCTACACAATAACATTTTTGCAATGCCAGTTCTGAGTTGCCGAAATTAGATTAAAAAAACAATAGGAATTTATAATGATTGTACTGATAGTAATAATTGTAATCTCTTTCCTTTTTCTATTTTGTATAAATTAAATAAAGGGATCAGGAGTCATTTTAAGTTGAAGGGGGATTCATCTAAAAATAAAAGGAAAAAGTTGGCAAAATTTCCCTAGATATGTTCATTCATTATTAGACAAACTGAATTTTGTCTGAATTTCAGAAGCTTCCAAATTTGGCAACATATTAAATTAGCGGAAACAAACATTTTCTTAACAAAATGATACAAACATTTTCGTATACATTCATTTTCATAATGATAGCAAATTAGGGACTAATCTATTAAGTAACTGAAAGAGCAAATTTAGGAAAAGGGGCTTGTCTTATGTTCCTCTTTCAGCTGTTTAGTAGATAGTTACATAGGCTGAAAGAGACTTGCATCCATCATGTTCAGCTTTCCTCACATCTTTTTTTGCGGTTAATCCAAAAGAAGGCAAATAAAAAACCCAGTTTGAAGCACTTTCCAATTTTGCAACGAACTAGGAAAAAATTCCTTCTTGATCCCAGTATGACAGTCCGATCTCTCCTTGGATCAAGAAGCTCATTTAAGGATAGCTCTTCTAATAAGGTACCCTGATGTGGGGTTCCCATACTTAGGATACCAAATTATGGTGCTATTTAGTAGATTTTTTGGGGGGGAGGGAGGAATTGTTCTCCTGTTGTGCTGGGCATGGAAAGTGATGTCCTCTGACTTTGAAAACCACTATGTTGGTTTGGCAGCAATTTTTACCCCAGCACACCAGTTTGCTAAAGGTTTGAATTTTTCCTTTTCTTTAAAAAGAAGAAACGCAATCTGACGTTCTTTATGAAAAATAAACATTTATTTTACTCCAAAATCAAACAGAAGTCCATTTGTAAAAACTTAACAGATGGTACTTCTTAATGATGTTATAAAGAGAGGGATCTTTGGTGGTCAGTAATCGTCTTTGTATCAGCAAGTCAGGGGCACACATCAATAGAAAGCATGGTAATTTGTCTACTGTTCTTTTATAGACAAAATGACATGAAATGAAAGGTAATGACCTTTAACTAAAGCACTAGCCAAGGACAAGACCCTCAATCGCCATATTCCAGAGTTCATGGTATAAAACAGCAAACTATCTGTTCTTTTTAACCCATTAAACATTCATACCCAATAAGTATACAAATAGGAACATAGAATATGTAATATTCTACATATTCTGAGTTTATATTCTTATTATTCATT
>OW240916.1:55872315-55894124 GCA_933207985.1 Pelobates cultripes
GGCACTTTTCTAGGGGTGCTAGGGGCCCGCACGTTGATGCAGGGCCATTGGGTGGCCCTTGCACTTAGGGCCACCCATTCCTAATGTCTCCTTAGAGGCTCAGTCAGCGCTGCAGTGCTTTAATAGCGTGACTGGGCCCCTTTGATGATGCCAGAGCTGGGAGGAAGTGGTACAGAAGAATCAATTTCCTGTACCCTGCCGGACTGATAGGAAGTGCTCAGTAAGCACTTCCTTTCAGTCTGGCAGGGTACAGGAAACAGAAGCTCTTGTACTGCAGACCGGAGCGGAGCTCAGAAACGCTACACTAGTGACTAGAGGTAGGAGGCACCCGAGGGAGGGGGAAGAAATGACCACCTGGTCGGGGGAGAGAGGGAAGGAGAGACCACCTGGGGAGGCGGGGAGAGAGGAGAGACCACCAAAGGGGGAGAGGAGAGACCACTAATGGGGTGGGGAGAGCAGAGACCACTAAGGGGCAGGGGAGAGCTCTAAGGGACAGGAAGAAGAGCTCTAAAGCAGTGTTTCCCAACCCAGTCCTCAAGGCACACCTACCAGTCCAGGATTTAGGGATTACCCAGTTGTGTCTAAGGTGTTTTTACAAAGAAGAAAAAAAACACCTTAGACACAACTGGGTAATCCCTAAATCCTGGACTGGTAGGTGTGCCCTGAGGACTGGGTTGGGAAACACTGCTCTAAAGGACAGGGGGTAGGAGAGAGCAATAAGGAGGGGAGAGCTCTAAGGGACAGGGGGAGGAGACCATCAAGGGATGTGTGGGAGTAAAATAGATAATTAAGGGACAGGGGTGTGGAAGACACACAGAGAGGCTAAGGAAGGGGGGAAAGAGAAGCACAAAAGGGCTGGTAGGGGAGAAAGAAACACACAGAGGGGCTCGGGAGGGAGACACACAAAGGGGTTGGGAGGATGTAGGAGACATACAAAGAGGGGGGATAAGAGACAAACAAGGGGCTTGCAAGAGATACACTACAGAGGATGTAAGACGCAAAACATTAAAAATATATTTATTTTTTCTGTTCCCTTCTCTGCCCCTATCCTACCTAACAAACTCTCTCTTTCACAATACACACACACTGCATCACCTACACAAACTGGTATCCCTATACTCTACATTTCATAAGCACACACATTAGATCCTCTATGGATGGGCCTCACGGACATACTCACCATCAGGCAGTGGGGGCGCAGACCTTGAGCTGTGTAAGGGACCCCCAAAAATGGAGCTGCTTCCCGTTCCCCCAGAACATTGATTTGTGTGACTACAGTTACAAACAGCCTCCAGAGAGTCTGTTCTACACCAGACCAGTGGAGCCAGACTGCAGCCAGAGCCCATCATCATCCTCACCTGGTTGTAAGTAGGCAATCTAGTATATTAGTGACACAAATTTCTAATTTACCTCACATTAAAAGGACACTATAGTTCCCGGAACCACTGCAGCTTAATGTAGTGGTTCTGGTGTCTATAGCCTGTCCCTGCGGTCTTTTTAATGTAAACACACACTCTGTGCAGCACTGGCGTTGGTTCATATGACAGATCATATGGGTAGGACATTGTGTCACATGGTGGACAGCACTTTGGGGGGTTCAATTTTTTTCTTTTGCACCGGCCCTGGGTGTATCAGTGTGTCTGTTTATCTTGTGTCTTTTTGTGTATATCTGTCTCTGTCTGTGTGTGTGTAACTGTTTGTCTGTATGGGTATCTGTGTGCCAATGTGTGTATCTATGTCTGTCTGTATCAGTGTGTCTGTGAGTATCTATTTCTGTGTGTATATCTGTGTGTGTGTGTGTGTGTGTGTGTGTGTGTGTGTGTGTGTGTATATGTATGTGTATCAATCTCTCTGACTGTGTATCTGCATGTCTGTGGGGCAAAATGTCCAAGTGACTGTCAGGAGCGGAGCACACAGCACTCCTCTCTTGTCCGTCAATTCATGTAGCGTATCCGAGCCCCACCAATACTTCCGTCTGGCCCACTGGCTCTGGAGCATGTTGCAAGCGGTGTGTCGGGGGTAGGGGTATGAGTCATCTCATATTCCTGCTCGCTGTATTCCTCACAGTAGGGCCGTGCATTAGTGATGAGACCAGGCTGAGAAGGGACCGCCCCAGGAGGCAAAAACTCTAGCTATGCCACTGATTGAAGGACAGAATCAAGTAATCAGCTCAGTTCAAGCTTACCTCTCATTGACAGAGCATATATGTTTTCCTTCTCACCTTGCTTGTTCTACCGGGCCTTTGGGAATGAATGAGTAAATCGGATACATTTCCAAGATAAAATATAACATAATTAATCCCAACATACATAGGCTGAGTTTATTTAGCATGATCTGTAGCTCAACAGTTGTTGAAATATGTGCATACAAACTGTCAGGGAGCAACACCTGTAGCCAAACAGCATTAGACAAATCCTAGGAGACATCATGTGTGTTGTTGTCATTATAGGAGGTTTAGAGTCTGGAGTCTACTGCAAGCCACATGCTAGATTGTCCTAAGCCACTGTGACTTCACTTTACTCATTTGCACAGCAGACTGTCTGAAGTCAGGACTTGAAGCTTCTACTTCTGCTGTCCTGGAGACCTTGTTGGTATTCTGTAAGCCTTGGTATCCTGGTACCCTGGTATCCTGAATGGTTTGCTGGTATACCCTGAAAGCCTTGGAAGCACCCTGAGCATTTACTGGTATCGTGAAGGCCTGACTAGTGTCCTGAAAGCCTTGTCAGTGTCCTGAAAGCCTTGATGGTACCCTGAGATCCTGCATAGTTTGTTGTAGGGATTTGTTTGCATTATTCACAATTTAAAACTCTAGTACATATTGTGTATTGTGTGCACACCCTCACACCCTGACACCCACTATAAACAATTGTCCCAAACGTTATGTCTCTTACATCAAGCATCTGATACCCAACTCCCCACATAATGGCTGGCATCTGATACCCAACTCCCCACACAATGTTCCAAACCATATTGTGACGAAGTGCCCTTCGCCACTTGTGCCTGGAGAGGACTGCTTGCCCGCCTCTTGCCCTGTGACTATGGCCCCTGGGATGTATTGCCCTTTAAAGACATGATTTGGGTATAATGGATTTGTGTTGTGCTGCTGCTGGCCCTTTAAGAACCATCTGGGGACATACTGTGGAGTTACTGGGTGGCCACCATTTCCTGTATCAGAAGCACATGGTGAGAACAATGGATGGGGGCCATTTTAACTCACAGACACTGTTTGGACTTTTCAACACGGTGCCATCTCGCCAGTATTTGGTGCACAGAGACATCATGCAGTGGTTTTGGACTATACAGCAGGGGACACATTATAAAGTGATTGTTTTTCATTTAGCCTGTATATGTTCTGCAGAATCTGCATTAAACTGTATTTTCCAAAGTACTGAACGGATCTGGGTGACTCTGGGGATTGCTATAATCACTTACTCCCCAGAGGAAGCTCTTGCAATAGCTTGATTTGTTCCTGTTCCTGCTCTCTGGGGAAAGAGAGGTTCACCCACTGGAAGCTGGATCCTGGCCTTGGGTCCAGGGTGGGTGGAAACAGCAGAGACCCCGGCGCAGTTGCATCGCTGGAAGTGGGGTCTGCAGTGCTGATGGTGTCGGTTGGAGTGCTTGGAGTCCTCAGCGAGCACTAGGAGCATTGATTGGTGGAGGTACTCAGTCGGAGTGCCAGCGTTCCGTCACACATATATCTCATGCCCCTCCACATTAGCATTCTCTGTCATAATCCCTGCATTAAATTATATACAGTTCCTTCCCAGCCACCCATATCACGTCCTCTACTTCCCAGCATGTGTGATGTACCTCGTGTCCTTGCTATCTATCCATTATATGCCCTTATGTCATTTCAACCTCTTCCTGTCCATGTAGCTTCACATCATCTTGATGCCTTTACACAACCCATCACATGAGAACCTCCCTTCACATCCATTGCATTGTGTCACTACCTTTTTGACCCTGGGATTCACTTCATTCCCTCCCCACACTGAATGCATACAGAACTCATATTGAACTACAAATTTCCCTTTCGATGTTTGAAAGCTATGGGGGGAGGGAGGGGGTCAGAGGGGAGGGCTGATAACGATTCAAAGCCAGAGTGATATTTTGAGGACAAATTCATTTCTTAAATTATTCCAAGACAACTAGTGTCTAAATATGCATGCAATAAAAGTAATACAATTCCTAAACTGAACCAGCCTGAAAATATTCTCGTTAAACCATAGTATTTGCTAAGATCATAAGGTGTTTTACTTTAAGCAAATGAACAGTTAAAATATCTCGTAACTTAACAACAACCGGTTTTGGGAGAGTATTCATTAAAGCAAGTTAAGAAGAGTGAATAGAATTTAAATGGATTAGCGATGATTATTCTATGCTGTTATGATTCCTGGGAAAAAAGCTGCACCTTAATCCTACATATTCCAACCTGCAGTAGTAGGTTAACTCCTTGCTCACCATTAAGTTCAGTACAGTACAGAACAAAGAAAAATAGATTTTTTTAGTACCATTATAAAACTCCTTTTCTAGGCCAAAAGGTACACAGTTTTAATTTTATAACAATACAACTAAAGATAATTGTATCCATACTTAACATCATTTTCACACAGGAGCACGTAATATCACATGGCAGTACTATAATTCAGAGGCTGTGATAGACTTATTGACCTAGTGAATTGCTTCACCACTTGGCACTAGCTAGCCAGCCAGTAAAACGATCCTGAGCCAAGCTAATTATTAATATATTGCAGTATGTCTCAGATCCCTGTAAGAAGGTGATGACATGTCAATCCCCAGTACTCCAGTCAGGCCCACTACACCTACACGAAAAGGTGACACCTATCAGGTTCTATCAGGTAATGGACCATTCCTCGTATTACGGCTGAGCTACGCAGACGCAATGCTGCTTTCTCAGCAATGGCCAGGAAAGTGGAACTGTTGGCTCATGCGTACCAATACAAACAATGCTGATGCTGGAGTAGGCACGAGTTGCTCGACTAACACCAACCTCCATGCAACGTTCTTAGAACTCGTGTACTCTAAGGGGTAAATAAATGAGAGACTGTAAAGACTAGAAATACGTTTTCGAACCATGCCGTCAACCGGACGCTGACCCTCGCAGGGTCCTCCGTACGCATACGATCATAACACAATTCAATATTGAGCATGTGCATCTGTACATTCAGATATCCAACAGGATATTGACTTTCTGTCATGCTATCCAACTTTCTGCCTTAAAGTGTTTATACTAATAGGTGAATTAGGATATAGATAAGTTGTGATGCCACACCTATCAGACATATTGTGACTTTAAGTGCAAGATAATGCATCTTGGACGTAAAAACCCAAGGGCAGAGTACAGAATATTTGATAGAGTTCTAACCTCAACATATGAGGAAAGGGATTTAGGGGTGATTATTTCTGATGACTTAAAGGTAGGCAGACAATGTAATAGAGCAGCAGGAAATGCTAGCAGAATGCTTGGTTGTATAGGGAGAGGTATTAGCAGTAGAAAGAGGAAGTGCTCATGCCATTGTACAGAACACTGGTGAGACCTCACTTGGAGTATTGTACACAGTACTGGAGACCGTATCTTCAGAAGGATATTGATACCTTAGAGAGGGTTCAGAGAAGGGCTACTAAACTGGTTCATGGATTGCGGGATAAAACTTACCAGGAAAGGTTAAAGGATCTTAACATGTATAGCTTGGAGGAAAGACGAGACAGGGGGGATATGATAGAAACATTTAAATATATAAAGGGAATCAACACAGTAAAGGAGGAGACTATTTAAAAGAAGAAAAACTACCACAACAAGAGGACATAGTCTTAAATTAGAGGGACAAAGGTTTAAAAATAATATCAGGAAGAATTACTTTACTGAGAGGGTAGTGGATGCATGGAATAGCCTTCCAGCTGAAGTGGTAGAGGTTAACACAGTAAAGGAGTTTAAGCATGCGTGGGATAGGCATAAGGCTATCCTAACTATAAGATAAGGCTAGGGACTAATGAAAGTTTTTAGAAAATTGGGCAGACTAGATGGGCCGAATGGTTCTTATCTGCCGTCACATTCTATGTTTCTATGTTTCTATGTAAGTTGAGCCGGCCCTACCTCATACTCATAGAAATCGCAATGGCGGGCCTGCCACAGCTGATTTAATTGGTTTCTACTTACTGTATGTTTGTTCTTTCAGGGTGAATTTCACTACTATCATATTCAGCATTTCATTAATACGTAGCTTCACAGCGATGCTTTCTTCAGCTTCCGGTACTAGGCCCCTTGCTGGAACATCCCGTCTTCTATTATATGTCTTGGCCCTCTACATGGCTAAGTGTTGCTACTTACTTGATCAATCATGTCAAGCCCAACTTGGGCCTACACATATGGTTCACAAATATTAACTAACTTGTATATAAATTCACTGTACTTACATTAACTACAACCCTCATGGGACTCATCAGCTAACAAAGGTTTGCTTTGGTTTAGTTATACCAATTACGGGTTGTTGGTTGGCTTCTCATACACTTGTTAGCTTGAATTGTCCACCGTTATGGTCCTTGTAGATACTTTTCATCATATATTCTTGCTGATAATATCAGGAGGGGACTGTGGCCCAACACGCAGAATCAAGTCAACTAGAAAAACATATTACCGGCCCTTAGAATGGTCAAACTTAACATATAAAGAATAGTCATAAACAAGCCAAAGTCAGGGGCACAGATAGAAGCGAAAAAGAGAAGGCAAAGCCAAATGGTCAGGGATACCAGAAATATGGATAATCAGAATAAGCCAAGATCAAAAACCAAGAATCAATAAACCAAACGCATTCTCGGATAACCAAAGAAGTGGAAACCACGACAGGGCAAGGATGAAATAAAGAAATAGGCTTATATAGCTCTTCCCATTCATTCATTGGTAGACAGGGGTCATCTGACTCCAGAAAGTGTGTGTGTGCGTTCTTTGTGTGGCAGCACACGCACGTCTGCGTGACCTCTAGCCCTGCTGGAGGCAGGGCTATATCTTGTGCTGCTTTTACAGCAGCCAGCGTCTATAGGAGCACCACGCTCGCTGGGGATGGATGTGCCGGCTGTGGCTGTGATCCGCCACAACTTATGTAAGTATTGTTTATTTTTTAAGTGACCGCAATGATTGGGTGCGGTCACATGGTGTGGCAGACCAGGAGCCGTGACAGTACCCCCACTCGAAGACAGGGCAGACCTCGGCTTATCAGGAAAGCGTGCATGGAAAGAGCGGAGAAGACGACACGCATGGACGTCCAATGCAGGAACCCAGGAGTGTTCCTCAAGACCATATCCCTTCAAATCTACCAGGTATGGCAAAGAACCATGAGTCAGCCGTGAGTCCAAAATAGAACGGATTTCCCGAACACCAGTCCCAACGTACGAACGCTTGCTTCCTCTTTTCCCAAACAGCTGGGAGAGCACTGTTCGGTAGTTTTGTTCATACGAACGAGGGGAACAATCTCTGCTAGAAGCCTGGGGGAACCGTTCAGGCATTTATTCGTTTTTTTTTTACTTTTCGAACTAGACCGGCAAAACCACCAAAACTTGTGGAACTGTTTTGGGCAGGAGCCTCATGGGTAGCCTGTCACCTAAGACCTCCATGGAATTCGAAAATCCCTGAACTGATCTGGGTAATTTTTGGATATGTTGGTCACCCAGAACAGGGCTATCAGGAGGATATCTTATGTTTTAGGGTGCGTTTCAAAGTTTGGGTAAATTGTGATTTGTCTACCTGGAGATAATTAAGTTATTACTTTATAAGGATGTGCATAGGGAAAAATTTGGTTCGGCATTCTGAAATTCGGGACTTCAGTAATTCAGGTCTTTCAGCCTTTTAGTAGATAGCTCCCTAATACTGTGGGAATTAGGGAGTTATCTAATTATTCATTCCCGTCATTCCATTGACTGGCTAAGTAACTTACATTTTATATGAATGTGTATTACTTGATTGTAGTAAGTGTTGCAAATGCATACAGCTGAATCCTGGGTATGTTTGTGTACTTTTTATTTAAAATTGTATACAGTGTAACATTCTTCATTCTTCCACTGGGTAAGTATATTAGTACTTAGGCAATACTGTGCTTCGGAACTTCGGCAACTTCGACACTTTGGAAATTCTGTAATTTTGGAACCTCGGCAATTCAGCTATTCCGACACTCGGAAGTACCCGAATGGCCTGAAATTCGTCCGAATTCACATTTGGACCAAAACGAATTGCACATGTCTATTACTTTATCAGCCTTAGTTATCTCCAGGTAGAGAGGAGGGGATTGTATGTTTGTACTGGGATTGTTTAAGTGTTTTCCTGTATTATGATTGGCTGTATTATTTATGTTCCTGTGGGAGGTTCCCTTGCATGGGGACTTGCATAAAAGCCAGTGTGGCATCATTAAACTTGAGTTCTGTTACACCCTTTATCTAGACTTCGGCTGATGTTTGGGTACCTGTCTGCTTTACTGGGAGAATCTACTTGGGAAGCTGTTATTTCGTATGGAGAATCGCTTACTTTATTTACAGAAAGGCGAGTTATAATCACTTTTACTCAGGGCGTTGGGGAGGAAACTACCGAATGGGTATAGGCTATACCAGGTTTCCTTACAGGTATTATGTCTCTGGTTGGGTTTGCAACTTTTTTTTGCCAATTACCTTTAATTCAGGCTCTCTCACTATACCATCAAGTTATGCCTGACTGGCATCCAACATCACATGTTTCTCTACTTTCCAACAACGCCAGTTTCCTTTCATCCTATCCAGTCAGACTATACTTAAGGGTATCCAAAATATGTCTGACATGCTAGATTCAGTTCCTTTTGAACCCCTCACTAACTCGGCTAACCGATGAGAACAAGGTTGAACATTTTGCTGAAATTGCATAGTTTGCAAGACTGATTTGTAAACAGAAAGTAAACTGGTGTTTCGTGTTTAAATTAAAATAAAAAGCTGGTTTGCCTCGATGGGGCTAAATGTTGACATAACACATATTATGCTTAGTTTGTGTGTGAAGGGGAATAACTAATTGTCTACACTAAACTTGTTGTGCTAAATAGATGACAGTATGGCTTTATTTAATGCTTAAGGTTGAAGGGATATGCATTCCTGAGTGAAGTAAACTTTTGTGTTTCGTTAGGCAGGCTGAAGCAGGCTTTGCCGGTTATATGTGTGAGGATTTGCCTAGATAGGTTAGTTGCGGGTATATCTTAGGGATTGCAATGGCAAAATTAAATTTACTTGAGTCTGCATATTGAGAAACACAACAATACAGTAAAGTCCCCTGGGGTACCCCAGGTAGAAGTCCCTCTCTGGCTGGGCCAGCTTAAGGAGGATCGATTCCCCAAGATCTCGATGTGGCATCGTATCTGGCCTCCCGGTCATGGAACCCGGCGGTCGGTGTGCCCCTGATGGTTTACCCAATGCCTCGTTGGGGCTGTACAATTCCATGCTGTGGATGCCTGTGGATCCCCGATTTGGTGCGGTGAGTAAGCGGGAGTGAGTGGGATCGATTGGCGGTACCTTGCTGCCATTGTGGGGTTGCCCCTGAAGCGGTGGGTGCCTGGAACAGGCCTGTGCTTAATTTCTGCGGTATCCTCCGCTTTGTTGCCCTGCGTGGGCGAGGTGCATGCTCGCTGCTCCTCCGCCATTTCTTGATTTTAAGTCCCGCCGGTGCAGCCTTCTGTTGCTGAGGATCGGGTGGCGGCTGGCGAGTTGGGTGGCTTTGGACGTGTGTCACTTTGTTGTAATATGTGCTCGAGTTTGTGCCAGAAGTCTGTTAAGATGCGGTCCAAGTTGGACATGGGGTTGAGCTGGGCCTCATGCTTGCCTGGGGGCCGCATGGTCTCCGCCATTTTGGGTGGGTGTCTCAGTACTCCGGCCATCCTCTCCGGTGTTTCCGCTGTGCCGGGATCACCACCACCACCACCACCACCACCAGGGGGGGGGGGTTTGCGGGGTGCCCGCTTGTGGCAGTTGGCTCCAGGTTGGGATATCGCCCGCCTCTCCCACCCGACACGCCAGGCCGCATGCCCTCGCGGGTTAAATCTGCCGTCCATCGTCCACTCATGGGCCGCTTAACCGGTTCACTGTGGGGATTTGGAGTTGGTAAGTCACTTGGGGTCTCGTATGTTGACTTGTAGTAGTCAAAAAGTGCCTTTTTAGCCATTTTTGTCAGTTATAGTAGGGAGCTCTAGCTAGGCAAGTCTTCCCTCCATGACAGTCAGGCCCCGCTCCCCCATTTCTTTTTCTAATATAAAATATTGGTCCTTTCAGAATAAAACGTTTAATTATACAGTAAGCATACTCACATGCAGACACAGAAAAATCTCACTGACACACTCAAGCTCATTGATACACAGCCTCATAGACAAACAATCTCACTGATATACATAAGCTCATTGACATAAAAACACAAGCTCCCAGATGCAAATGAATCACCTAAAAGGTTGCTATGACACTATTGCAATATGAATACACATTTGTATTTCTAATGCTATACTGTTCATTCAACCTATCCGTTCATATCAATTTTATCAGTAATCAGCATTTTTTTCCTCTGCCGTCAGCACACACGGCATGCCACAGCTTCAGATCCAAAGTTGGACAAAACCTATATTGCTTGCCAGTAAGAGAGTATCCCAGATGGCTGACTGGCAGTCCAGGGAGACAATCACAAAAAAAAAAAATTCAACTCATAACATTTTTAACAAGAATGGAGATGGTCTTTTTACCATAAGTACTGCAGTATGATAAAGTAGTTTTGGTGCTTAGTAGCCCTTTAATACAACTCTGTCCTCTTTTAAATTCCCTATCCTCCTTTCTAGAAGTTCTTTCCTCTCTGTGGGCTTTTATTAACCACACAAAATGCCACATTCATTTACTAAATATTTTCGATTTTAAAATCCTGCTCCATTCACACTTAAGCTCTCCAATCACTCTAGTCATGGTGTGGAATGATTTTTACCTTCAATACCTCCCTCCTTATTACTCTGGATTGTGTGTGTGTGTCACACTACCCACCTCTTACTACCCCCTCCTCATTTATAATGTTTTCCTTTCCCAATTTACTTCACACAGGTACCTTTCAGTTCACCTAATCTAATACATTGTTCACAATCGGCCCTTTATTCAGTTGCCAATATAATTTGAGTATCTGGATCCCATGTTTATTGTGCTTTCTCATGGCTGTATAATCACTTATCCATATGAAGTGCTCTGAATTAACAGGACAGTCATGCTTTGAGACTTGAACAAATCACACAAGTTTATTTTGCACTTCAAGGGAGAGGTTGGTAGGGACATATAGCCAGAGCTCCCTTTAACCCCTTAAGGACACATGATGTGTAACGTCATGATTCCCTTTTATTCCTGAAGTTTGGTCCTTAAGGGGTTAAAGAGGAATCACAAGTCACAGATTTTAAACGTGGAATATGAATCTTACTTTTTTTTTATGCCGCTAAGTGACCCATGTGATTATTATGACTGTATTTTTAGTTAAAAGTTTTTTAATTTAAATATTGATTAGCCACATTGACCCCTTTGTTTCCAGACTACATTTGTTAAAGGGTTACAAAATCGGAGAGAAAGTTTTACAATCTTAAGCTCCCAGTGCTGCTCTTCTGCACTGTGCAGGGCCAATCACAGGCATTGGATAGAGAAGCCTGTGATTGGACCATTTTGCGAGCTGTGAGAACCAAAAAAAAAAGACCGGGGCATGGCCGACCGTCGGAAAAGATGGCCGCATGTTAACTCGGCTCCGGCACCGCAGGAACTAAAACAGCAGGAGCATGAGCACCGACCAGCATGGGGAACCCTAAAAGGACCCAAGGCGCCCACACAGGTAGCAGGAAAGCACCCGCCGAGAGACCGGGCTCGGTCTCTAAATTCTTCAAAGAGCATGCCGGCCGCACGACGGAACACAGCAGTGTAAACATGGCGCCGATGGCGGGAGAACACCTCTCCAATCCGCCCAGCCCTGCAGCATCAGAGACCTCAGCAGCCTCAACAGAGCAAGATATTAAAGTCCTGCTTCAAAATTTGCCCTCCAAGGCAGACCTCACAGCAATGCTGGAGAAACTTGAAACCTCATTCCAGCACAAGATGAAGGGACTGAGTGCTGAAATCCGGCAGGTAGGCCTCCGTGTACATGACTTGGAGGAAGACAGGGGGCAGGTACAGACCCAACTTAAAATCCTGTCCAACTGTTTAGACACCCACGAAATCCAAATGTCTCAGCTTCAAAAATCGCTGGACGACATAGATAACAGGGGGCGCAGAAATAATCTCAGGATCAAGGGCCTCCCCGAAACCGAGGCGGAAGATATACAAGCAAAATTGCAGGAGCTATTCAACTTATTACTAGAGCAGCCAATCACAACGCCGATCCACTTCGACAGAGCTCATCGCTCACTCAGACCCAAAGGCAACAATGGAGACGCCCCAAGAGACATATGTTGTCTACATTATTTTACAGACAAAGACCGAATACTCAAAAAGCTAAGAGACACTAATCCGCCATTGCTGTTCCACGGACAAGAAATCCAGATCTACCAAGATCTCTCCTGGCTCACCCTTCAAGCAAGGAGACACCTAAAACCGATCACAGACCAATTAAGTGCTAGAAACATCAGATACAGATGGGGCTTCCCCCAGCCCTTATCGTCACACTCAAAGGGACCACCCACATCATAGCAGAACATAGAGATTTGGCACCATTCATAAGGGCGCTGAAACTCGCAGAGGTACGCATTATGGACTGGTACGCAATAGACCCAGCGCTGACTCTTACCCGACAGCCAAGGGAACAGAGAAGACGCTCACC
This sequence comes from Pelobates cultripes, assembly GCA_933207985.1. Taxonomy (NCBI): domain Eukaryota; kingdom Metazoa; phylum Chordata; class Amphibia; order Anura; family Pelobatidae; genus Pelobates; species Pelobates cultripes. The sequence continues at coordinate 55,885,154 of OW240916.1, forward strand.
CCCCAAGAGACAGAATGGGGTCCGCAGACTACCGTAGAAGAGGAGACCACCCGCTCGCTCAGAGACCCTGAGGGGCACCCGACACAAGCCAGGACTCCCCAGGGATGATATGCAACTCACCCCAACCCAACACGACGAAGACTGACCCAACCCATACAGCAGGCCACAGGTACACCACAATGGTCCCCAGTTGACCCGACCCATCACCTCAAGTCAGAAAGGCGCAACAGCAAAGGGCAACTCACGGACACCACCACCCAAACAAAAAAAGATAATGAAAAAAAGTTGTTGTTTTTTGTTTGTTTTTTAAAAAGCCATGCAGGGCCTGACACTGGGACATTGAACTACAGGCAGCTTCTCAACCTTACAATGAACTGCACGTAAGACTTTCACAAATCAGGTCGTATGCTTGAACGTTCACAACCTGTATATTTGTTTTTTTAAGGAAAGGAGTAGGAAACACAAACCTCTGACCTATTCTTGGGTAATCACAACACTCCAGCCCGGGAAACTGGCCTCCAACCTTTCCCTACACCTCACCCCATAGCACAACGACCGGACCTACGGTCATCCTTAGCTCCAAACGAATGTGACAAATGCAAGTGCCTGCTTGCCCACCGACACATGCACGCCACACAGCAACAATACAGCACATACACCCCTACAACCTTACTGACCGCACCACCACCGCCACACCTCACACATTACAGAGCCGGAGACACATACGGACCCTCCCGCTGCGCGACTCCACTAAGGCTCCAGCATCTCAGCCACATCACCACATACACAAAATACAGATTCACTGTACATAGCTAAATCTGAAAACATACACTACTTGGACGGGGGAGACCCACGCCCCAGTCCTCTCTGTCAGACTTGTAAGACCAGAGTCTTTGTTTATGTTTGTATATATTTATATTTACGTTGTGCATTTTCCTTCCACGGTACAGGTTCACGACAAAAGGCTTCCACAGACAAGGTTACACCACAAACCGCGGTGTTCGGTGCTCGCAGCTCGGATGGGGGGATTCACCCACGAAGAGAGTGAAACTGACCTCTCAACAAAGTGGGTGACCACACCAATTCACCACTACACTACTAGCGCCACACCCTACATATGGCTCTAAAAATCATATCCCTCAACGTCAAGGGACTAAACACCCCGAATAAACGCAGGCTACTACTTAGAGACCTGAAATCACGCAAAACTGACATTGCCCTCGTACAAGAAACCCACACACCCAAAACGGCACCAACAACCCTAAGAAGCAGATACTTCCCACAGACCCACGAAGCTAGAGCACTGCACAAACGCGCCGGAGTGGCAATACTAGTACACAAAAACTGCCCACTCCTAGTGACAGGGACACAAGCTGACCCAGAGGGCCGCTACATCGTTATAACAGGCACGATACACAGCACAAAAATAAGAATCATTAATGTGTACGCCCCTAACGTACCAGACCCTACATCAATAACAAACACTGACGGTGCTAACACACCTAAGACCAAGGGGGGGTTTATCCCCGGTAGACAACTATATGAAAATACACATAGAGGGGCGGTATCAACATGGTACATGCAGAAATCCGAAAAGCCCTCACTGGCCATCTCCTTGGACGCGGAGAAGGACTTTGACAGGGTGCAATGGCCATACTTGTTTAGCCTCCTGGAAGAGTGGGGATTCCCAGCCGCTTATATCCAGGCCATACGCGCTCTATATACAAACCTGAGAGCCCAAACCCTGATTGCAGGGGCCACAAAGACCCCCTTCCACCCCCAGAATGGAACACACCAGGGCTTCCCATTGTCGCCACCTCCTTAGAACCACTACTGCAGGCTATACGCCAACACCCACACATACAAGGAATACGGGTAGCAGAGAAAACCTTCAAAGTATCAGCATATGCAGACGACGTACTGCTGACTCTCACCGACCTCCATGGGCCACATGACGGAACTGTTGGCCACGTATGGAGCCCTATCGGGCTATAAAGTAAACCTCAACAAATCCATGGCACTGCCATTTCACCTCCCGGCCCAGGATAGAGCACAAATATCTGAAAGATATCGCCTACCCATCACTACTGACAACATACCCTACCTAGGGGTTAGACTCACGGCGCAACACGAACACCTACACGAGACTAACTACTCCCCACTGATTCGCACACTCCTAAGGGACCTGGAGCAGTGGACAGACAAACCCATCTCATGGCTAGGCAGACTACACTCAGTCAAAATGAACATCCTCCCCAGATTACTGTTCCTGTTCCAGACCCTGCCCACACCGGTTAAGAGAAGCGACCTATTCACACTCCAAAAAGAGATTGACATGTTCATTTGAAAAAAGAAGATTTTCATGCCTGTTGTCAGGTTTGATTTATGCACAGGATTGACATTAGGGAGCTCGGAATAGTGAGTGCTGGGGGTGCAACTTGCTTCGGGCATGTAAGTGCCAATAACTCAGTATTTCAAGCTAAAACACTGCACATACTGACTCCTACCACCATGACCACTTCACATCACTGAAGAGTACATGATGGTTGGAGTAACCCTTTAAATGCTGTCACTTTATAAAGGTCAATATATATCTACAATCCATACATGACTAAAGTCTTTTTGGCCAAAACATCATATTTTAGGGCTAGAAGCCTGCTTTTAAAGCACAGGATTAACTATTGTTTCTTTTTCATCATTGTGATGTATTGAAACTTGAAGACAGGAGATTTTACCTAAAACAATTAAAGATGCTTTGTTGGTTTTTGTTATCAGATTCTATAAACAAAAAATGGCAACATTTCTACATGCTTTTTTGGAAAAACAGATTATTATAGGATACAATAGTTACTAATACTAAGTTGCCAAGTTTCCCGTTTTGCCGGTAACAGTCCCAGCAAGTTGGCGACTGTCCCAGGTAATTCTCTCTGCCGAGACAGTCCCGGCAAGTATGCTTTTCAGCCAGGGTGAGTGTGTCTATAAGGCGGCATAGGTTGCACCGCCTTTGGTGGAGCAAGATTCGAGTGACCGGCAGGAGAGAAGCGCACCGCACTTCCTCCTACCAATCACTAAATGTAGCATGGCCGAGCAGAGCAGACCACGGTACAGGAGCTTCAGTTTCCTAAACCCAGCCGGCCTGTGCTCATCTGGAGAAGGCACACCAGAGAAGGAAGGGGAGAGGACCACTAAGGGACAGGGAAGGAAGGGGAGATGACCACTAAGGGGGGATCTCAGCCAATCAGTGACTCCCATTCACAAAACTGGCTTGAAAAAAATAAAGTTTTCTCCAAGCCAGTTTTGTGAATGGATTTCTCAGCCAATCAGTTCCGCTCCTGCCCGGTGGTACTCCACACTTCCTGAATCTACATAGTTACATAGTTACATAGCTGAAAAGAGACTTGCGTCCATCAAGTTCAGCCTTCCTCACATTTGTTTTTTGCTGTTGATCCAAAAGAAGGCAAAAAAACCCAGTTTGAAGCACAATTTTGCAACAAGCTAGGAAAAAAATTCCTTCTTGACCCCAGAATGGCAGTCAGATTTATCCTTGGATCAAGCAGTTATTACCCTACATTGAAAGATTATATCCTTGAATATTCTGTTTTTGCAAGTATGCATCTAGTAGCGGTTTGAACATCTGTATGGACTCTGATAAAACCACTTCTTCAGGCAGAGAATTCCACATCCTGATTGTTCTTACAGTAAAAAAACCTTTCCTTTGCCTTAGACAAAATCTTCTTTCTTCCAGTCTAAACTCATGGCCTCGTGTCCTATGTAAAGTCCGGTTTGTGAATAGATTTCCACACAATGGTTTGTATTGGCCCCTAATATATTTGTATAATGTTATCATATCCCCTCTCAGGCGACGTTTTTCTAAACTAAATAGGTTTAAATTTGTTAACCTTTCTTCATAGCCTATATGTTCCATTCCTTTTATTAATTTTGTAGCCCGCCTCTGCACTTTTTCTAGTGCCATAATATCCTTCTTTAGAACAGGTGCCCAAAATTGCACAGCATATTCAATATGGGGTCTTACCAGTGATTTATAAAGAGGCAAAATTATATTCTTGTCCCGAGAATGAATGCCCTTTTTCATGCATGACAATACCTTACTGGCCTTGGCCACTGCTGATTGACATTGCACATTGTTGCATAGTTTGTTGTCTATAACAATTCCCAAGTCCTTTTCATGTGTTGTTATCCCTAATTCGCTTCCATTAAGGGTATACGTTGCTTGTGTATTCTTTACGCCGAAGTGCATAACTTTGCATTTTTCAACATTAAATTTCATCTGCCATTTGAGTGCCCAGTCTCCCAGTCTATCTAAATCCCTCTGCAGCAAAGTAATATCTTGCTCACATTGTATTGTTTTACAAAGTTTTGTGTCATCTGCAAACACTGAAACATGACTTTCAATGCGTCTTCAAGATCATTTATAAACATGTTAAATAGAAGGGGTCCCAGAACAGACCCCTGAGGGACACCACTTGCCACCTCTGTCCAGCTTGAAAATTTACCATTAATGACAACTCTTTGTACTCTGTTTTTAAGCCAATGTTCTACCCAAGAACAAGCATTTTCATCTAGACCGATTTCCTTGAGTTTGAACACTAATCTATTGTGTGGAACTGTATCAAATGCCTTGGCAAAATCCAAATAGATCACATCCACGGCAACACCCTGATCTATACTTCTACTTACTTCTTCGTAGAACGCAATCAAGTTAGTTTGACATGACCTGTGCTTCATAAAACCATGCTGATTTTTGCTGATAACCATGTTCTTCTCAAGGAATTCTTGAATATTATCCCTTAATAACCTTTCAAATATTTTACCAGCCACAGAAGTTAAGCTCACAGGTCTATAATTTCCAGGCAAGGATTTTGAACCCTTTTTGAATATAGGAACCACATCTGCCTTCCTCCAATCCTCCGGAACACTTCCTGAAAGAAAAGAATCTTGAAAGATTAAAAACAGAGGTTCACTTATTTCTGCACTTAGTTCCTTAAGTACACGTGGATGGATACCGTCAGGCCCTGGAGCTTTGTTTATATTAACTTTCTTTAGTTGCTGCAGCACCTTGTCTTGAGTTAACCAATTACAATTATTCTGCAAGTTTTTAGTAGCAATCATTTGCACATCTATTGCCATGGGTTCTTCCTTAATATATACGGAGGAGAAAAAGTTATTTAAAATTCCTGCCTTTTCCTGGTCTTCATTAATTAACACCCCCGTTTCAGTTTTTAGTGTACCTACACTTTCATTTTGGTTTTTTTTAGAATTTATGTACTTAAAAAATGCTTTGGGGTTGGTTTTGCTCTCTTCAGCTATCATTATTTCATTTTGAAGTTTAGCAAGTCTAATTGCCTTTTTGCACGCATTATTTGCATCCTTATATCTTTTATAAGATGCATCTGATTTGTCCGATTTAAATGCTTTAAATGCCCTTCTCTTAGTTGTAATCTCTTGTTTTACTTCTCTACTAAGCCATGTTGGTTTTAATTTGTTTCTTTTATATTTATTTCCCAATGGTACATACTGAGAAATGTACCTTTGTAATATTTGTTGGAAGATGATCCATTTATCCTCAGTGTTCTTTTCACTAAAGAGTTTATGCCAGTCAATATATTGTAAAGCTTCCCTTAACTTATTGAAATTGGCCTTTTTAAAATGATATGTTTCAGTATTCCCCATGTGCTTTTGTTTTTTTGAGTTTATTTCAAAGGACACTATATTGTGATCTGAAAATTCAGAAGCCGGATGCCGCCAGGGGTTGTGGACATTGATGCTTGAGTCTACTTTGGGGTTAAACCATTTGAGAATGGTTTAACCTATTGAGAGAAGAGGTCCTCCTGGCAACATAACTTAATTTAGATTAAGTTGTTTTGGTGCCTGTTGTGTCCCTTTAAATACTCTGTATTTGAGCCAAAATGTTGCAGTTATTTTTCTGTTCACTACAATTCAGTGTTTAGTTGATAGACATAGAGATTAACTTCTATGTGTGTAAGTGCTTCAGACTGGCTATAAATAATTGTTTATAAATAGCTGAAGAGTCCTAACACGTGTGTGTCTACTTTAAAGGAAAACGGTCATATTGTTTTATTATTACCAACATTAAAGGAACATAGTTAAACTTGCAGTGTATTGTTTTCTAATAAATGATTGTACATTAAAGTGTCATTATATTAATCAAAACAGCTTTAGCTTAATGAAGATCATGCATCTGAAGTCTCAGTGCTCAATTCTCTGCCATTTAGGAGTTAAATCTCTTTTGTTTCTGTTTATGCAGCCCTAGCCACACCTCCCCTGGCTTTGACTCACAGAGCCTACATGAAAAAATTGTTTTATTTTCAATCAGGTGCTAATTTGCTTTAAAGGTTTTCACAAACAGGAGGCTCCTGCGAAGTCTAGCAAGCTTTTAACAGAGCAGGATATACGAAAGCACCAGAACAGAGAGAGAAGCACAATGGTCTACGCCCGCAGAAGGACAATGAAACATAGAAACATAGAATGTGACGGCAGATAAAAACCATTCGGCCCATCTAGTCTGCCCAATTTTCTAAATACTTTCATTAGTCCCTAGTCTTATCTTATAGTTAGGATAGCCTTATGCCTATCCCACGCATGCTTAAACTCCTTTACTGTGTTAACCTCTACCACTTCAGCTGGAAGGCTTTTCCATGCATCCACTACCCTCTCAGTAAAGTAATACTTCCTGATATTATTTTTAAACCTTTGTCCCTCTAATTTAAGACTATGTCCTCTTGTTGTGGTAGTTTTTCTTCTTTTAAATATAGTCTCCTCCTTTACTGTGTTGATTCCCTTTATATATTTAAATGTTTCTATCATATCCCCCCTGTCTCGTCTTTCCTCCAAGCTATACATGTTAAGATCCTTTAACCTTTCCTGGTAAGTTTTATCCCGCAATCCATGAACCAGTTTAGTAGCCCTTCTCTGAACCCTCTCTAAGGTATCAATATCCTTCTGAAGATACGGTCTCCAGTACTGTGTACAATACTCCAAGTGAGGTCTCACCAGTGTTCTGTACAATGGCATGAGCACTTCCCTCTTTCTACTGCTAATACCTCTCCCTATACAACCAAGCATTCTGCTAGCATTTCCTGCTGCTCTATTACATTGTCTGCCTACCTTTAAGTCATCAGAAATAATCACCCCTAAATCCCTTTCCTCATATGTTGAGGTTAGGACTCTATCAAATATTCTGTACTCTGCCCTTGGGTTTTTACGTCCAAGATGCATTATCTTGCACTTATCCACATTAAATGTCAGTTGCCACAATTCTGACCATTTTTCTAGTTTACCTAAATCATTTGTCATTTGGCTTATCCCTCCTGGAACATCAACCCTGTTACATATCTTAGTATCATCAGCAAAAAGACATACCTTACCATCAAGACCTTCTGCAATATCACTAATAAAAATATTAAAGAGAATGGGTCCAAGTACAGATCCCTGAGGTACCCCACTGGTGACAAGTCCAAGCTTCGAATATATTCCATTAACTACAACCTCTGTTGCCTGTCACTCAGCCACTGCCTTACCCATTCAACAATATTGAATCCAAACTTAAAGATTGCAGTTTATTGATAAGCCTTCTATGTGCAACAGTGTCAAAAGCCTTACTGAAATCTAGGTAAGCAATGTCTACTGCACCACCCTGATCTATAATTTTAGTTACCCAATCAAAAAAATCAATAAGATTAGTTTGGCATGATCTCCCTGAGTAAACCCATGTTGTCTCTGATCTTGAAATCCATGTGTTTTTAGATGTTCATCAATCCTATCCTTTAACATGGTTTCCATCACTTTCCCCACTACTGAAGTAAGGCTTACTGGCCTATAGTTGCCCGACTCCTCCCTATTACCTTTCTTGTAAATGGGCACAACATTCGCTAACTTCCAATCTTCTGGGACTACTCCTGTTAACAATGATTGGTTAAATAAATCTGTTAATGGTTTTGCTAGTACACCACTAAGCTCTTTTAATAGCTTTGGGTGTATTCCATCAGGTCCCATTGACTTATTTGTCTTTACTTTTGACAGTTGAAATAGAACCTCTTCCTCTGTAAACTCACATGTAATAAATGACTCATTTATCCTTTTTCTCAACTGAGGTCCCTTTCCTTCATTTTTTCTGTAAATACAGAATAAAAATAATTGAGGCAGTCACCTGACCTTTATCCTCTTCTACATACCTTCCTTCTTTTTGTTTTTGTCTAACTAATCCTTGTTTTACTTTTCTTTTCTCACCATTTTATCTAAAAAAAGTTTTGTCCCCCTTTTTTATGGACTGTGCTATTTTCTCTTCTGTGTGTGATTTGGAAGCTTTTATAACTTGCTTAGCCTCTTTCTGCCTAATCTTATAGATCATTTTGTATTCCTCACTCTGGGATTTTTTTTATAATTACTAAATGTTAACTTTTTGTTTTTAACTATTTTGGCCACATCTGAGGAGTACCACAGTGGTTTCTTGAATTTTTTGCTTTTACTGACAAACCTAATGCAATTTTCTGTTGCCTTCAGTAGTGCAACTTTTAAATAATCCCATTTCTATTGGACTCCATTTAAATTGCTCCAGTCTGATAATGACTCCTCTACCCATATTCTAATTTTAGAAAAGTCTGTTTTTCTAAAGTCTAAAACTTTTGTTTTTGTGTGGTGTGACTCAGTCACTGCTCTTATATTAAACCACACTGACTGATGATCACTGGATCCTAAACTTTCACCTACAGTAACATCTGATACCAAATCTCCATTTGTTAACACTAAATCTAGTATGGCCTTTTTACGAGTTGGCTCCTCAACAACTTGTTTTAGAGACAATCCCAGTAGGGAGTTTAGAATATGTGTGCTCCTGGCACAAGCAGCTATTTTTGTTTTCCAATTCACATCAGGAAGATTAAAGTCACCCATGATGATAACTTCCCCCTTCATTGTCATTTTTAGCTATTTC
>OW240916.1:55894224-56036766 GCA_933207985.1 Pelobates cultripes
GGAGGCCTTAACTAAAGGATATCTAGCCCAAGCACTAGAGGCATTATCCCAAAAACTGATAGGCTCCTGGCAACATTCTATGGACTCCCTTCGTAAAGATGTCCAAGAAATTGGGAAGCGGACATCACACAACGAGTCTAAAATGGAAGAAGTGGCTGCGGCGCGTAATGACGTAGCCGCCCATGTGGAAAACCTAGAATAGAAACTCCAACTTACAGAAGCCAAGCTCGCAGACATGGAAGATAGGTTGAGGCGAAATAACCTGCGGCTGCGGGGTGTACCGGAATCAGTGCTTCCCGCCGACCTTCAGGGATATGTGAGAGGCCTGCTCAAGGCCTACGCCCCGGACATCCCAACAGATATGCTCCTGCTCGATAGAGTACATAAGGTGCCGCGCCCACGCCAAATCCTCGACTCATCACCCAGAGATGTTCTGCTCCGCGTCCATTATTACCACGTTAAAGAGCATATCTTGAGCGCTAGCAGGAACAAATCAAAATCGCCAGAAGAATATGCCACAGTACAAATCTTTCCTGACCTATCGGCAGCGACACTTCGAAGAAGAAAAGAGTTTGCACCCATCACAGCTGCACTCTGCAATAATGGTATGCGGTATAGGTGGGGGTACCCCACAAAATTATTAGTGTCCAGAGACAGCGCTCTAAAAACCATCCTGTCCCCAGAAGATTGGGCCCGCAAGCTGACAGCATGGGGCATCAACCCCCAAGTGGAGCCTACCCACGTCTCACCTGCGGGGAGAATCCGGCTGGAATGGACCAGTGTCCAACAGACGCTAGGCTGAGAGGGTCATCGCATGGAGAGACACGCAAGTACCACACCACATTTCACATTATAATTAGACACAAAGACATTGAAAGGCCCTAATTTCATTCCCAGCCCTTACTCCGCTGCCATGGTCATCGGGGCGATGATGAGCCCGCACAAGGGGACAGGGTAACACTCATATTTGGAAGGTTGGGCCTTGGATGAGGGAGAAGCCACTGGTTGTTGAGAAACTGCTTCATAAAACTTGTCAAGGCCTCAGCAAATTAGAGCGGGACAATGACTCCAACTTGAAATCCGGAGATGAGACACTATAGCACACTGAGGGGTTGGCAGCCTGGGCTCCGGTGGGGGGGGGAAGGGAACCGGGGTCCGGCCTCGTGTTCAGATGCACAGATGGGAGAGAGTTGAGTTGCGGGCGGTGCGGCGGGGCCTTCCCCCTGCCGTCTCCCCATGTCGGGAGGGGGCTGGGGGGACGTGCCGGGGACCTCGAGTCCAGCACGAATGTTGGTGGGAGAGGAAGAGGGGCAAAAAAGGTATGCATGGACTATGACAGAGATCAAAAGGGTTGTCGCAGATATGGCAATGGCCGAACGAGTCTTTGTGGGGAAGGAGTAGGCATAATCACGGATGCTCGCGGGCGTCACCAAGCCTGATAAATACACTGGGCAGGGACTTTCCCTTCATCCCTGCAGAACATGAGCTGTACTGGAATCGGGTCTTTGGATCTGACATAGAGACCGTCCACCATGTATCGTTAATCAGCCTGTTATGTGATTGTACTATTTTTCTCCCGATATCAGAACACTATGCATAACAACTATGCTGTAAAACCATGTTGATGCCTGACACTACTAGCTCATATAACAGGATCCCATACAGCTCAAATAGATATGCACTACTGCCACGCCAACGTCGTGCTCCCGGTCCCAAATCCCAGCTTAATCATTACTCCTGGGTACGTCAACCAGCTCCACTGAGATATATTTCGGTATGTTATGCGGGTCGAACCCGGGGCTCACAGGCAGTTAGTCAACTTATCCTGAGCTGGCAGCTCACCTGCCTCACATTCTAACATCCTGTAAGGATAACTGTTGACGCTGCCAGTGTGATACGCTGAGTTTGATGTGTACAGGATTCCACTCCCTAAAAGATAGGGCAATATGCGTTTCAATTTTAGAAAGCTCCCATCTCTCACGGGCATAGGACAACCTAGCTCACGCATTATGAACCAGGCAAAAGTCCTCAGATGAAGAAATTAAGCTATAAACTAAAAACCTTACCTAATTAACTCTCTTAAAACACTTTATATAAAAAAAAACAAAAAAAAACACATGGCCCTGCCCAGATAAATGGAACAGGGTGGAGGAACAAATCACCCCAACCCTTCAGAGTGCCAAAGACCAGAGAAGTCTGCAGCAGATAAAAACCATGCCTGCGTGCTATTGCGAACTATCACATATAGACCATCAAACGATTAACCTCCACGTGATGCACCCTACCTAAGTTACTCAAATTTTAGAAGGGTTTGCCTCAGTTGACATAAAAAAAAAAAAAAAAAAAAAGTTCTGCTCATCCGCCACACCACAGGAGACGACAATGTTTCCAAGCCCCAAGGTGCGCGATGGCTGCACCAGTTCCCTACCACAGGGAATATGTAAATATCCCCAACCTGTCTTTCCCTCCACTATCTATTCCAAGTTATATTCCCTCCAGTCGAGCTATACCCAACCATACCATACTATACAAGTGCCTAATCTCTCAGCAGACAAACGACTAACACACACTGAAGATACAAACTATTAATGCACGCGGCTTGAATACTCCACATAAGCGACGCATATTAATAGATACAGCCAGGAAAGAGAATATCGATATATTGTGTGTTCAAGAGACATTTTGTCCACACTAAAACTCCTACATTTGCACAATATGACTACCCCACACAATATCACTCTACACATTCCTCAAAATCTAGAGGAGTATCCATATTCCTACATCGCTAACTTTCCTTCAAACTACTTCAAATTAAGAAGGACACACAGGGTAGATATATTAGACTCTATTGCACAATCAACGACGTAATATATACACAATAGTCTCAGTATACAGCCCTAATACTAACCAAAGGAATTTTTTGCACAAAGTACTCATCAATATCCCAAGCCCGCAGTTAACAAATTTAATCGTGTGCGGAGACAAACCACATCATGGACCCATCTCTGGATACGACAGTACCAGTCGAAACCGGGAGACATGCTGCCCTAAAACCCCAATGTAGAGCACTGACAAAACTAATACTCGAATTCAATCTCTATGACTCATGGCGCACAGCTCACCCAAATAGTCGTGAATACACGCATTTTTCACAAATCCACAAGACCAGTTCCCGCATTGATCACAACCTCATAGCTGCTAAATTTCTGACCTCAATTTAGAACTGTAGTATAGGAGACTTGACATGGTCGGACCATGCGCCCATAACCCTCAGGACAAATTTCAATTTAGGGGGACCTCCCCTTGGAAGCTGAATGGCACTATTTTACATGATAAGTCCTTCAAAGACTCACTAGAAGGTGAAATCAAATGTTACTTTGAGACAAATTCCTTGCCCCAAACACAACCTCACAATGTATGGCTAGCTCACAAAGCTGTAGTGAGGAGCCGGATTATCAGCCGAGCAGCATATATAACAAAAACGGCAAACCAAAAATACACCACCTTACTTAAAAAACTCAGAGACCAAACGACAGCCTAGCTCCTCTCCCCGACCATTGAGGGGCAGGCACAACTATGCCAAACCACCAAGGATTTAAATGACTTACTACTTCAGAAAACCACACACATACTGACTAAATTAAAAATGAAACAGTATTCCCAAAGCAATAAAGCAGGGAAAGCCTTAGCATCCCTACTTAGACAAACACAAGCGCAATCTAAAATACATCACATGTTCTCCCCAACCGGAGCCAAAATAATAAACCCACAACCCATAAACGACACTATGGTGGAGTTTTACACCAAACTCTACAACTTAGCAACGGATGACAAAACGCACCAACCCACTGACCTCGAAATACAGGACTTCCTGACCCAGGCCAATCTACCTAGGCTCACCCCAACGCAGCGCGAAATACTCCAAAACCCGATCACACGCCTTGAAATAGAAAATGCCATCCATTCCTTACCACAGGGGAAATCATCAGGCCCAGACGGCTTCACCAACATGTACTATAAATGCTTGGGACACGTCTTAACTCCCTACATAGAAAACACATTTAACACAATCGTAACTACAGGGCACATGCCATCTGAAATGTTGGAGGCCCACATTGCAACCTTACCTAAACCAGGGAAGCCATCAAACCCCAAAATCTTAGACCTATCTCATTATTAAATACAGATACAAAGCTTCTAACGATAATTTATGCCAACAGACTCTCCACGATATTCCCATCGGTAGTCAATAGAGACCAGGTAGGGTTTGTAAGGGGGAGACAGGGCTTCGATGGCACTAGGAAACTAATGAACCTCATGTGTGTTGTGCAGACTTCTTGAAGACCTAGTGTATTCCTCTCACTGGATGCTGAAAAAGCATTTGACAGGGTGCACTGGGGATTCCTCGGGGCTGTGCTACGTTTTAATTTTCCGACAAATTTTTTGTCCTTGATATCGGCATTGTATTCGACTCCATCGGCACGAGTGGCAAATAGCGTGCTTACCTCGTCCAATTTTAAAATCACAAACGGTTCACGCCAGGGATGCCCGCTGTCCCCTATGCTATGCATTCTGGTACTTGAACCCTTGGCACAACACATACGTGGAAATGCAAATGTTCAGGGGATACGAGTGGGCAACACCGAACATAAACTCACGATGTTCGCAGATGACATCATGCTTTCACTAGAATATCCAGACGTGATCCTCCCACACTTACATGAGGTACTTTCCACATATAGCGCCTGTTCATACTATAAACTAAATATCATGAAAATGCAAGCGTTAAGCATGCACATTCCACCAAGCAACCTCCATAATTTGAAGAAAACCTATGCGTATGAATGGCGTACTGATCATTTAACCTTCCTTGGAGTGGCCTTTACGGCCGCCCCATGCACATTACTGCGCGCCAACTACACCAAACTAGCAAATAAATTAAAAAGCCAAATCATGGGGTGGCGGGGCAAGTATGTCTCCTGATTGGGCCGCATAGCAGCGACAAAAATTATACTTCTCCCCAAGCTTCGATACCTATTCCGTAACCTACCTATTAAACTCTCAAAAGGCATTCATATAAGACACGCAAACTACACTCAACACATTCATATGGAACAATAAGAAGCCAAGAGTAGCAGCATCTACATTATACAAACCCTTCAGAGGGGGAGGCATGGGCATCCCACACCTTGACACATATTATTCAGCTTCGCTTCTCCGTCCCCTTATTATGGCATTCCATCAAGAACAACTGCCAGTATGGCTACAGATGGAAGCCGTATACACGGAAGGGCTTGACATACCTACACTGGCTTGGATACCAAGCCAACTTAGACCTAAACATAAAGACATACTACCGACTAGTAAACTAACCCTATCAGTATGGGATAAGCACAGAACCAAGACGTGGCCCTCAGCATATCCGTCACCAGCCATGACACTTAAAGCCCTCACAATACTTATACCACAATTTAACGCCAAAGAATGGGCCACTTACGGCATCACTTCGCTAAGCCAGATAATGGAAAATAAACTTTGTTCCTTCAAACATCTTCAGATAAAATATAAAATCCCCACTACTCTAAGATTCCGATAGATGCAAATACAGTCATGGTTCAATAAACAGCAACCCTCAAAAAACGCCACATAGACAGGACTGTCAACTATCCACAACTGAACAACCTTGTACACAAAATAAACCACCGGCTAAACCCATGTCCCAACTGTACCATGGAATCCAAAAACTCAACACGGCAAAACCAACTTTCATTCTAGCTTGGGAATCAGACTTCCAAAGACAATTGGAAGAACACCAGTGGTCCCGTATATTCTCAGCAAACACCTAACGCTCTGCACAACCCATGTAGAAATGTTCAGGAAGGTACTATACCGCTGGCACCTAGTCCCAACCAAATTAAAACGCATAAACCACCACACGTCAGACACGTGTTGGAGATGCCTGGAACAGTCAGGTACGGTCTACCATGTATGGTGGACTTGCTCAAAGATCACACCATTTTGGGCACAAGTCTCGATACTAATAACAGACACTACCAAAATAACAATGGCTCTTCAACCAGAGCAGTACCTATTACAACTATTACCAACAAATACTACTAAAGCTACAAAATATTTGATTTACCATATACTAACAACGGCACTACAGGTGATTAGCAGAAACTGGCTGTCCCCTCACACTCCGAATTTAGCATCATGTATCCAAACCATAGATAACTCCAAAAAGGATGAGATCATGGCCAGGAGAACCAAACCCCAGACGCAATTCTGGGAAGACGCCTGGCACATATGGAACGAGTGCAATCGTGCAACAAAATTGGCCAACACTGTACGCTAACGAGTATAGAGAATACCCTTGGAACTAATATACTTAGCAAATAGGCCCTTAGGTCATTAGCCATTCCAACCTCGACTAACAAACCCTCCTTTCCCCCACCTCCACCATTAAAAGTGAAAGCATTAAAACACCTAAATGCAGTAGGAGAATACACAAAACGATTTCATTGTATGAACTGTTTGTAAAATATATAACAATTCCAACTGTAAACCACTGTTCAAATGTACCGATGTTTGAGACTGCAAAACAATAATGTAATGCATGTTATACCTCTGTACCAACCCAAAACTGTAAAAAAAATAAAAAAATATCCTGACGTTAGGCTCCAAATTAGAAATGGCCGGTGCAGAGCCGGACAACCATGCTGAATAGTCGCATGGAAAAACAGCTCCCACAATTTTCAGACCTTTTGGCTCACAAATGCTGCAAAATCCCTCACCTGACACTGAGAAGCAACAGTTAAGTGCACTGTGGGGTGATGGTCCCGAAGTTCAGTCCAAAACTTGTCTCAAGGTCCCTTGCGTGGAGATACCAGACGTCCGTGATTGAGGCCTACCCAGGTAGTGAGTGGGGTGGACAGCCGCTGCCCTGCTATCTAGTCTGTCTACAACATGATGAACCCTCATGGCTGTGGCCTTGCCACCCCTCCCCCTTTGGCTGGTGGGGGTCATCCCAGTCCAGCCTGGTGCTCTATTGTCAGCTGAGCTAGTTCGTAGACTCACCCTCATCACGTCTGCCGAGACTGTTACACAACCTGGGCAAGCGTTGGAGGAGACAGCCTACCACAAGACCCTTAATTCCCTCTGCACACAATCTTGGGCGTGCAAGAGGCATGCAGCTCATGATCGGAGCGCAACTAACCGGCGCTGAGGCCCATTTCCTGGATGACACCGCCATAAGGCCGCTGGCTGAAGCAACCGCTATGGCTGGATAATACCTTTACTTCTACCGACCCTTGTCTACTTACCACGGAGTACCAGCGCCAGTATGAAATAATCCTCCATAACAGCATCAAGTGACAATCTATACCTGGGGAGGACTTCAGACCTTTTATGTCCGCACTGGAAAAAAAAAAAAATGACACCAGGTGTAGAGGTTGCTTTGTGCATGTGTGTAGCACTCTACAACCTCTAAGTGGGATGTAACAGCACTCCCCCATTGTACTTTCAACCTATGGTATGTACAGATGCACCTTCACCTCTTCCAGCACCTGGCTTTGATCAGGCGGTTGTGATAAAGGAGTGAAACACAGGAGCCATTCGTGTGCTCCATAGCACACGATAAATGAAGGGCAAGTGTACAGGACAAGCGATCCTTCACAAAAGCCAGACGGAACCCTCCCGGGAGCCACATCCCTCTCACCAAGTCTGTCCAAACACACAAAAAACTGAGTATGTGAACTTATTCTTCCAAGGGCAGTCAGAGAACTACCTGACCGGTCTGTCCTGAGTTCAGGAAAACACTGGAAGCTCAAGGTGGAGTTGCTCTTTATAAGGCTAAGAGTGCATGAGACTAGAGGTGGGGGATTGCATTTTGGCTTTTAACCTTTTCAATGATACCTGTCCTGAGAGAATAGGCAACTACCTATTTGTGATGACTGCCGCTTGGACTGAAAATATTGCTATGGGGGTGGCTAATTGGAGAAAGGTAAGAGTAAATGTGCTTAAAAGACAGTTAAGGAACAACTGAATTTGACAGGTGGTGATGAAAGATAAGTGAGGGTGTAATGGTCAGGGTAATAGGACGAGGAAGGAAATGCAGCTGTTTTTGCAAAACCAGCAATATGAAAACGACAAGAAAGAAAACAAAATGACGGCAAACAATAGGATGAGAAACTAATCAATACCAAACATTAAAAAGAGTAAAACACTATTCACCCCCTGAAAGGGCAGACAAATAGTTTATTTTTTCCTTTACTCAAATATTGTCTAGACAGACGCACCTTTATAACTGACATTAGGCGTTAGACAGGAAAACAAGTTTCTGTAAATTCTTCATGACTTGAGCTTTTCTCTTCTGATGTTGAAACCTCGAAAAGTCAAATAAGGTGTCATGATTATGTACGTCATCTGCTATGTGAAAAACCTTGATTTACACTATGCCATGATTTGTATGTGTGAAGAATGTTTTCTACCACTTACAAATGATCACTCAGAAAGCTAAAGCACCATTTTCTCAGAAAGGTCTTGTAAGGAAAGTATTGCACAACCATTTACACAGCACTCTCAATCCACTTGACAAACAGGAATTGAAATATTTACTGTAGAAATGAAAGAGCACACCACAAAGACGCCTTTAACCCATATCAATGCTTTAAGAGCCATTTCAAAGGCTGTTTCTAAGTTGGCAAAAATTGAAGTTATTTTGTATGGTTTATTGCATGATGAGGTTAGGGATCTGGGTATGCTAAAACAGAAGTTATTGTATACCTAATGAATAAGTAAAGTTTAATAGACAGCTTTTTTTGTGCAGTCGGTGTTCCTGTTATATAAAAAAAAAAAAAGTGGAGTACAAAATAAAGGATAATGGTTTTTATAGATATGGTGTGTGATTTGTTCATTTAATACAAAGTAAAAAAACTAGAGCGTTAGGAATGCAAACATGTATTCTTAATGCTACAATGCTCTTCTAATTGGTTTACCAGCTCCCCCCATTACTTCTTTACATTTGATGTAATCAACTGAGCCACTTTATTTTTATGGGTTACTGTAAATGATTTTTGTAACGGACACTCCGTCAATCGATGCTCCTAATGCTTACCAAGGTCCATAAGCACTGCACCAGACACCATAAGCTCTTCAGATCCCACGAACCGCAGCACCTTGGTTGGGGTCTCGTCGTACTCTGCCCACCCTGGACCTACGACAAGGCTCCAGGTTCCAGTGGGTGAACCTCTCCTCCAAGAGAGTTAAGCAGGAACAAGCTCTTAAAAGAGCTTAGTGATTATAGCCCAGGGGAGTATACAGAGTATAGCAAATCCCCCATTGTAAATGCAGCCCTTTCCCCCACACGACACAAGGCTCTATGTTGAGGGTAAAACAGGAACTATGCAGTCTGAGGGTTTGTCACTTTTATACAGGTTTTCCCATAAGGTTACCACCCACCTGGAACCTTGTGGAGCACAGGACACAAAGCCAATCAAAACAGTATGGTACAGTTAGACAGTCCAAGATAATGTACACAAACCCTCCCCTCTGCTTGGGAGATAATGGAGTAAGATACTGTAATTAACTCAATTATCCCCAAGCAGAAAAAAAAAATGTTTCCTAAAACACAGAAAACACCAAATATCCCCATAAATTATACATCCCTGGATAGCCCTGATCTGGGTGAACAACATATCCAACAATCACCCAGATCAGAGCAGGGGTTCAGAAAACACCCGGAAGTCATATTTGACCGACCGCAAGTATGCCTTTCATGCCCAAAATAGTTCCAGGGATTTAGGCTGTGCAGCCGGTCTATTTCACATAGTTCCAATGCAATTCAAATGCACAGACGGGACAGTTTCGTGTAAATATCCAATGTTAAAGTGGCGTTCGAATTGTCGAATGCTGCTCGACTCCTGCCAAAGCATCTAAGTTCCAGAGAAGGTAAAGTTCGTGCCGTCGCATGTCCGATTTGAGTTCCATGAACTAGACAGCAAAACACCGCTGACTGCGTTCGAACAAGATGGCCGCCGCCACGTGTTAGACTATACGAACGGTGACCACCCAGCTGTTCGTCAATTAGCTTGCTGTTAACCACCAGTCTGGGAAGTAAATTGGCTGCACACTCCACTTGTGTGTGGTTTGGCTGTTCGGTAAACCTCACTTACCGAACCAAATCGTAAAAAGGCATGAACAAGCATAAAACAAAATTAGAAAACAAAGTTTTAACGCATGGGCCATAATCCTGGGACAAAATGCTGGCAAGCAGGCCCCTCCAAAATCCAGTGGCGAGGTTATTTTCGCCACAATTTTATATTATTGTGATTGCTTACACCTTTATATGTCTGTGCTCGCCAGTAGTGTTGGCACGGTGCAATTTCCGGGTCAGTATACATCAGGCTACCCAACTCCCATGATCATATGTACCAATTTCATTAAACGTGACTTTATGAACAAAACCTTTCTGTAAATTTTAAGCACGCACATGTGGAAATAATGCAGAAAAGCAGCTTTAATGATTGATTACTACATGGCTGCTTATTAAAATCGCTCAGAAACTTCACAAAATGAAAGGCATAACCAGCAAACTAATTTATAGTTAAGCCAGCAATGTTTCTACAAGTAACCTTGTAGTCTCTAGTTTTCATGTAAAAGAGTTGTGACTTTTTTTTCCCTTTTTTTTTTTTAAATATTGCTGAATTGGTTTTATATGAACTTTGACAAAAAAAAAAAAAAAAATCATGCCTAGAAACACAATATAAATACAACTAAAGCTTCCATAACAGTTAACATGACCATATTCCCAAAACGATTGGGATAACGCAGGCTGAGATTTAGAATCTACCATGAGCTCGCTATAACTGCTCCAAACTTTTAACCTAATGAATATCAGTTAATTGACTTATAAATAAAATTAAAACAAGTTGTAACTTGCATTATGTTTTTATTTCAGAGACAAAAAAAAACACAAAAATATGAAAATTTCACTCTGCACTTGAGAGTATTGACACAGTAGTAATAATTTCCAAGAAGTCAAAAGCCATATTTTTTTAGTAAGCATCAAGTAAAATATGCTGCAGGGACAACAGTGTAATGAAATGTAGGGCATGTAACTGCTCGACAATATGAAGAAAAAAAAACAAAAAACAATGAATAACAAAGCAATCTTTTCCTAGACCTAGCCCCTTAATATTTGGAGTTCTTGGCTGTAAAATGTTATATAAAGATCCAAGTTTAATGTCATTCAATGAAAATGAACTCCCAAAAGCTGCAAATCCCGCTGTTAAATAACCATGATGAAACTGACATTTTCTTTAACAAGAAATAAAAATGATTCGCTCCAACAGTTACCATGACTACGGCAAAATATTTGAACACACAGCCAATGCAATTGAGGAACTGTAACCTTTACTCATTTAAAACATTCCGTAACAGTACACGAAGGAAGAAATGTGCTTTTTATGTTCTCCAAAGGGGCATCTATTTAGTGAACCTGAGCTCTCCTGGGAGATGGATTTATGAAGTTAGAGAGTAAGCAGAAATTTTGCACTTTTAGAACTGACAAAAAGTAAAAAGCAGCGAAGTCTCTAATGTCAGTAACATAAATTAGAAATTTTTTTTCTATTATACATTGTTCGACATTGTGAAAGTTCTTTAATTATTACTTAACTGGTCATTTTAAACAGGGAAAACACAAGCCTATGGAATATCCCTAGACATCTAATAAATGAGTCACATGATGCTTACGATGCAATTCTACTTAAAGCACTCCACTCAGAAAGACCTGCAATACATTTTACAAAATATATTTAAATAAAGAACAAAAAAAGTCCAATTGGCTAGCAAACAACATAGCTTTCGAAATCAGTCACATACATAATCTATAGAAATCATATGTATTAAACCAAAAAACAAACATTCAAGCTGCACAGTTGTTACAAGTGATGGGTACCATGGTTATTCCAATGTCCCCAGAGATTGGTAAATGCAGGCTGTTCATAGTCTTCAGTGCCAAGGGCTAAGTTCATTTGCAGGCCTCCTAGAGACAGAAAGGTGGGGTGGGGAGGAACAGGCATAAATCATGTGTTGACATCTGGTTCTGGACTATCTCTGTTCTTGGAACAAGCATGCCTCATTCAGGCTGGTTCAAAATTATAGTGGAGGGAGCATGAAACTGAATTAAGACAAAATTGAATGTTGCTGGTGTGCTGAAAAATGTGAGACTTAATACTTTAAATATGTGGCAGAACTGAAGTGAGACTAAAGAGGCATTTGTGATTACAGTCTCTGGTAAGAGAATACACAGTCAGACCATTACTGCTTCCCAGCCTGCCTGCCTGGTTTCTTTTCCTGTTGTCCCCGGCCACCTCCAGGGATTCCTCTACCTCTTCCGCCAAATACACCTGAAATGGAGGATGGAAAAAGATCTTAGTAACACACTTCTTCTTGGACCCCTGCATCACCTATGATAAAGTGGATCTCTCTTGCTAAAATTACACACAATAGAGAGGTGTTTGCTCAGAAATCATACACACATATCACACTCAACCATGAAGGCTACAGCTAGCATTTACCTGAAGTAGTGAAAATTTCAGACAGACATTGTACTGTTAAAATAGCACAAAACAGAAAATAAAAAGGCACCCACCCCATATGGTCAAAAGTTCACCTGTGTTCAATCCCCTTTTTTCCTGGCTTAAAGGGATACTCCAGGCACCCAGACCACTTCTGCCCATTGGAGTGGTCTGGGTGCCAACTCCCACTACCCTTAACCCTGCAAGTGTAATTATTGCAGTTTCCATAAACTGCAATATTTACCTTGCAGGGTTAAGTCATCCTCTAGTGGCGGTCTACTAGACAGCAATAGTGAAAAATATATATATTACAATATCCCAGTGAGTAATGCCAATAGTGGTAGATACTCTAACACCTTAGTGGGTTTTCCCTTTAACCGCACAGCAAACAGAAATATACATACAATACAAGGTGGAGTATCTGTCTTTTGGAGTTAAAATATGTCCTGGATCGTTTTTTTCCCAGGATAAAAAATAAACTTTTGCGCCAAAGCATCGATTTGTGCATTTGCTCTTAAATGTTTACAGAAGGTTTCAATATCATTGCGCACACCATGGGGAGTTTGATAACAGTTCAGTGTAATCTCTCTCCTTCTGGGGCCGGTCCTGCTGGCTGGTGTGTGTATTCAGTTCACTTCCTTGTATCCTGATCACCAGGTCACGTGATGCATTTTGCCCCGCCTCTTGGGGCTTTCTCAAATGAGCAAACTAGACAGCCACTAGAGGGACTTCTGTGTTCATAGAACATGAAAAGTTTTTTCAGCGACGCTGGACTTCCTCACGCTATGCAAGGACCTCCAGCGTCGCCGATGCTTTCCTATGGGGAGGTCTAATGCGCCTGTGTGGCCATTGTCGCACGTGCGCATTAGGTCTCCCCCGCCGGTTGATTGCGGGGTAGGAGAGTAGGTGAAGCCTCACCCAGCGCCTAGGGACATCGGCGCTGAACTCCAGTAAGTCACTGAAGGGGTTTTAACCTCTTCAGCAACTTGGGATATGGGGTGGGAGGGAGAGGGGCATTCCAGGGTCCTGCAGTGCCAGGAAGACATATGTTTTCCTGGCACTGGAGAATCCCTTTAAGCTTTAGACACTAAGATTGCCCAAAGCCACAAGACATATTACCCCAATGCTGTTCTTTTTCAATGCCTTGATAGTGCTCATGTGACCACTAAATCCTATCATTTAGGTCTCCTGACCTTTAGATTTTCTTTTTTATTCACTATTGTACTATATTTACTACTATATTTTACCCCTCATAAATACATATTTAATTGTAATTGCTAATTACAAGGTTAACAAATAGTTTAAAATACTAAGTAGTGATAGTTAACCTTTAATCATTGGCATATACAAACAGCAGCAAGCATCTTCCCTACTCTCACAGGAGTATTTAAAAATTATGTGGTATAATAATTTGAAGCAAGGGGAGTAGACAATATTCCCATTCTAATGAAAAAAAAAAAAAAAATAATATATATATATATATATATATATATATATATATATATATATATATACACACACATACACACTGCATCTCTAGGACAAGATGCTAATTGACCAATGTGGCGTTTTGCCTTTTACATTAGTGACAGGGAGGCTAAGGGGCTACATACTTATATTACATTAACGACAGGATACATGTTTGTATTCCTGTCACTATAATGTTCCTTTAACTTTCCACAAAAAACACATTCCCAGTTTTTACATTTTTTAGATAATATGTGTAATTTATAAATGATTAATATTTAACACTAGAGTAGCTGGTTTTAAACAGATATTCTACACAAAATCTTATATGATCTAGTTCTACCCATTAAAATCTCAATATCTGTCAAAAAAATAGATTACCTCGTCCAGCTCCTCCAACTCCTCTGCCTTTCATCTGTTTCTGCTGCTGCATGCCACCTCGACCCCTGCCCTTTGACATCACTTCCTCTTTCACCATATCAATAATTTCATCAGGGATGCGCAAGTATTTAATAGTGCTACCTCGTATGTAGCACTCAGGCATCCGCCAGAATTTGTCACCATCCTGTAAAGAGATTAAAAATGAAATCATAAGCACATGTTAAAATACTGAACCCTTGTGACAGCGGCAGAAAGATGTGAAGCACTCAAACAAGGTAGTTAGAAAGAGAAAGCCTAGCATGCATTTACCTTCTAGTGTTCATTTGACATAGATTACTTTTTAGAAATTTCACTACATGGTATGGCAACTGGTAGCTTTAGAAAAGTAGAAATTGTTGAGTATTTTGTTATTTAAATAAATCTTATAAATAAAAAAAATATATATATTTTTAAATCCATTAGTGATCGGTTTAAAAAAAATAAAAATCACTTGCCTACATTTCTCACTATCCTTTTCTAACAGTCATCTTTAGGCACCTTGGAACAGTCCATGCTCACTATTGTGCAACCCTCTTACTCTTCAAAATCGTGTTCTCTTTCTACCTATTTGATAAGTAAATAGTGTGTAGAAGGCACTCAAATAATTCCACATTTTGGTGCAGGTGCTAGAAGGCGGGGTCCCTGTTCCCCTAGATCCATGGTATAAGCAAATAAAAATTGTAAAAATAAAATTAAAATAAAGGTCCTTTGCACTCCGTAAATTCAGGTGTTTTTTTCAGCTATCAAAGTGAAAGTGCAGTGTATCGACACGTCTTTTTCTTGGCTTGAGAAAGACACATATACGTGTCAAAACATTACCCTTTCACTTTGATGACTAAGTAAACTAACTTAATTTATTGCGGAGTACGGAGGACTTTACTTTTTGCTCCTTATACCGGTGTGATTTTTAGTTTGGTGATTTTGAGATGCAATGGATTTTTGCAAAATAACGAGTTATCCTTTGAAATTCTCCAAAAGAATGGAGACACCAATTATGTGACAAAACAAATACATTATACTGGGCCTACAATGTCAAAAATTGAAAACATTTGTTTCTTAAAGACCTTACCTACAGCTATGCCATGTAAATTTTTACTGACTACACAAGTTCTACCATGCAAATATATGCACACATTCCTATCCAGATTGAGTACTAAACATTACATTACTTTCTCATTTTAATTTCAGTAGAGTGTGGGAGCTTATCTTATTTAAGAGAGTGCAGTGACATGGCAAACTGACGTTCCATACATACAGTAGTGAGCACATAAAGAGAAAAATTTATAACACACACACACATACACACCAAAAATTTTATGATGGGGAAAAAAAATGTGATTGAAAACCCCTTCCACCTGAAGTCTGTGGATAGTTAATACAATGTTAAACACAAATCTGACCCATAAGACTTGCTTTTCCCACAGAAATCACAAATTTACAGTGATGTTACTACTGCAAAGGATTCATCACAATTTTTTTTCCCCACCATAACCATTTTGTTTTTTGCTTCCCAAGCACTGCCAAGCCTCAATAAGCAACCCAGTAACCAACCTCATGCTGATGATTTGCATTAACAATGAAACAGCTTTCCATGAGTGGTCCACTGGCTTTGCATCTTTTCCTAAGTTGTGTTTTAAAGCTGTTGTAAACAGCAAACACAGACAAAGGAATCCATGTTTAAAATGGAATGAGGTAAAAATGTGATTCTTTGTTAAACTAATTTGCATATGCCCACCCAGAATCCTTTGCGGTAGTAACCACTGCAAATTTGTTATTTCTGTGGGAAAAGCAAGTCTTATGGGTTGACTGGTGTGCAGATTTTTGTTTAACATTGTAAATATATATACATACATATGTACACACACATACACACACACACACATACACACACATATACACACACACTTGATGTATAATACATATCTTTTCCAGAAAAACCATTTAGTTCCACCTTCTCATTTCCCCTGTTTAGAATTATTTACTAGCAGTCTGTTTAACGCTTTACTCGGATTGCCTTCCACATTTCAATTAGGCACTTCATCCCAAAAAACTTTACCAATCCTCTCTCTATATACCCTGCCCCTACTCGTATCCTTGTACAATATGCACTCTGGAATGCATGTTTAATCTACCTAAAAGGTAAATCTACACTTGTCCATTACCGGTTATTACTTGGTAACTTCAACATTTCCAGTGACAACTACTTACTCTGATGCCTCAGTCCTTCAGTCTCACACACTGGATCCATTCTCACATTCATAATGCTGGTAGAACATCCTTGAGATCATCTACTCTAACTTTTGCTCTAGTCTCCTGTCTTCTGACATACAAAATCAATACACACTGTAGCCAACCTCATATACATTACCTTCCACAGCGTTACGGAAACGACCATTTACTTGATTGACAACGACTTCTAGTTATCTCAATTCTCTCCCATTTGAACTATCTCCTGTCCCAACTCTACAACCTTCCTGTACAGCTGCCACCTCTCAGTCTTATAGACAGAGCAGGACTAGTGATTCACTCCTTTGAAGCCGAAACTCCAACCCTGTCACCAACTGTTTTATGTAGCTGCCGCTTTTAACTGCTTTTTAAATGTGAACCACCAGCTTCTCCTCATACTCTGTAATTTTGAAATCAGTGCACAGATGCACAATTAAGAGAGATTAGAAAATAGAATAAATATTACCCCACATGAACCAAGTTCATATTATCACAAAATACAAGACCATTTAAAGAGCCTTGCAATGCCATTATTTTCCATCAATACATACTTCATTATATATCTTTAATATTACATGATATATTTTAAAGGGTTACTTCAACCAAAAAAACTGTGTTTTAAGAAAACTAATTTTGGCTAAATAAGTAACAGCTGGTGTGCTGGTCCTCACAGTCAAAGTATAATAAAATAAAAAATAAATATACGAGGAACGTTGAGCTAAGGGGAGCCATACTGACATTAGTTGTCTGTCGCCAGCATGCAGACAAAAGACACAAAATTGAGGAGCCAGTCTGGAACTCATTTCAGGCAGTCTGATGCCCCAGTGATACTGTAGGTGGGTTAAACTCTGTATGTGCAGTGTTTAATAGTAAAATGCTGCACATGCAGACGCTAGGCACCATGACTACTTTAAATCGCTAAAGTTATAATGTTGCTTGAAGTAACCCTTTCAGGTTACTCTATGTCTAAACATAATGTAGAAGTTAAAGTTTAGATGCTAAAATAGTATTGAGGCGAATGGTTAGTTTAGAACAGGGTTCTCCAAACTCCAGCCCTTCAGATGTTGCTGAACTACAATGATGATTATTTGAATTAAATAAATCGCCAGCGAATCATAGGCATTTTAGTTCAGCAACATCTGGAGGCTTGGCTTAAAGCTGTTAAAGATACAGCTGCTATCAGCTCATTCAGCAGTATTGATCATCCACCTCAAACTACTTATGGTTGAAGTGCTATTTGGGGGTTTATGGTAGAAGACTAGACCCAAGAATGAACAGAAGTAATTGTTTTTAATTTTTGTTATATATTAAATATGGTAGTCACCAGTATGAGTGATTGTTAAAGCAGAAAGGTCTTTCAGTGTTTTTCTTTTTTATATGGTTTCCTTATTCTTATATTTAAATGGACACTATAAGCAGAAAGACAGCCACCAGAGGTGTATTTAGCTCTGCATTCAAAACCTTGTTTCTACTAAACAGCAATGTTTCAGATTGCAGGGCTAAAACGCCATGGGCGCTTATTGCTTATTATTTTTAGGGTATTATTTAACAAATTATACTGACGACACATACCCTTGAGGTACAAATAACTTCTCTTAGATTGATGTTCATCCAGTTATCACAGCTGACCAGGTGACCGTTGTATGTTTCTCCATTCTTTAATTCCACCAACTAAAGGAACAAAATTTAAATTTCAGAACACTTGCCAAACGGATTACAGTACTACTAACAGTTATAGCATATTATGGGCAAACAAAAATATTTCGCAAAAGCATGAAACACACTCCCACCTAAATTTAATGTAGGATATTTCATAGATAATATTAATAAAATGTTTGTGATTAAACATTAAAGTGGTTGTCACAACTATATAAACATACATACACGCACACACACATCTATATATACACACACATATAACCTTGTTGAAGTGCACTCGCAGGACTCCGTAGTATTTCAAATCGTACTTAGGGAAAGTATAGGATGAAAAAAGTCCAGATAGGACTGAAACGTCAATTTTTTTTGTAATATTTGATGCTTCAATAAATAAGCACAATTAGAAATACTACTGAGTCCTGCGAGTGCACTTCAACAAGGTCAGAGTTTGCACCCAGGCGTTTACAAGACCGGGAGCAGTGAGTGCGGGACACGTGGAAAATCATATTATATATATATATATATATATATATATATATATATATATATATATATATATATATATATATATATATATATACACACACACATACATACACACACACACACATACATACACACACACACACACACACACACACATATATCTATCTATATATATACACACACACACACACATACAGTTGCAAGAAAAAAGTATGTTAACCCTTTGGAATGATATGGATTTCTGCACAAATTGGTCATAAAATGTGATATCTTCTAAGTCACAACAATAGACACTCTGCTTAAACTAATAAACACACAAAGAATGAAATGTTGCCATGTTTTTATTGAACACACCATGTAAACATTCACAGCGCAGGTGGAAAAAGTATGTGAACTCCTAGACTAATGACATCTCCAAGAGCTAATTGGAGTGAGATGTCAGCCAACTGGAGTCCAATCAATGAGATGAGATGGGATTGGAGGTGTTGGTTACAGCTGCCCTGCCCTATAAAAAACACACCAGTTCTGGGTTTGCTTTTCACAAGGAGCATTGCCTGATGTAAATGATGCCTCGCACAAAAGAGCTCTCAGAAGACCTACGTTTAAGAATTGTTGACTTGCATAAAGCTAGAAAGGGTTATAAAAGTATCTCCAAAAGCCTTGCTGTTCATCAGTCCACGATAAGACAAAATTGTCTATAAATGGAGAAAGTTCAGCACTGCTGCTACTCTCCCTAAGAGTGGCCATCCTGTAAAGATGAATGCAAGAGCACAGCGCAGACTGCTCAATGAGTTGAAGAAGAATCCAAGAGTGTCAGCTCAAGACTTACAAAAGTCACTGGCAAATGCTAACATCCCTGTTAGCAAATCTACAAAACGTAATACACTAAACAAGAATGGATTTCATGGGAGATACCACAGAGGAAGCCACTGTTGTCCAAACAAAACATTACTGCACGTTTACAGTTTGCACAAGAGAACCTGTATGTTCCACAGCAGTACTGGCAAAATATTCTGTGGACAGATGAAACCAAACTTTCGTTGTTTGGAAGTAACACAAAACACTATGTGTGGCGAAAAAAAGGCACAACACACCAACATCAAAACCTCATCCCAACTGAAGTATGGTGGTGGGGGCATCATGGTTTAGAGCTGCTTTGCTGCGTCAAGACCTGGACGGATTGCGATCATCGAAGGAAAAATGAATTCCCAAGTTCATCAAGATATTTTGCAGGAGAACTTAAGGCCATCTGTCTACCAGCTGAAGCTCAACAGAAGGTGGGTGTTGCAACAGGACAATGACCCAAAGCATAGAAGAAAATCAACAACAGAATGTCTTAAACAGAAGAAAAGACGCCTTCTGAAGTGGCCCAGTCAGAGTCCTGACCTCAACCCGATTGAGATGCTGTGGCATGAACTCAAGAAAGCGATTCACACCAGACATCCCAAGAATATTGCTTAACTGAAACAGTTCTTTAAAGAGGAATGGTCAAGAATTACTCCTGACCGTTGTCCACGTCTGATCTGCAACTACAGGAAACGTTTGGTTGAAGTTATTGCTGCCAAAGAAGGTTCAACCAGTTATTAAATCCAAGAGTTCACATACTTTTTCCACATGCACTGTGAATGTTTACATGGTGTGTTCAATAAATACATGGCAGAAATCCGTATAATTCCAAAGGGTTCACATACTTTTTCTTGCAACTGTATAAACACACATATATATATATATTTTTTTTAATATCCTTCAACTTTATAGTTGCGCAGCACTCTAAAATGATGCAAGATGATCATTTCGCGAAGCAGCCGAGGAAAGACAGAAAGGGGCGAGTAAAGTGGATGAATTTTACCACATGACAGGAGGCTTCATATTTGCATAACTCTACTGAAAATCTCCAGCAGCACAGAACAAACAACCAATCTGAAAAAAAAGGATGTTACACAAAAAGCCCTGTAAGCACACGCCTCAGGGTTCTTTGTGCGTCACGGCCGTTTTCACCACGTTCGCGCTCATCTTTCTATCAGGGGACACTATGTTTATGGTGCATACAGGATGGAGGGGGTTTTCAGAGTTATTCTTACTATACCGGTTAGTTCCGGCCATTTTGGATCGTGCGAGTATCGCGAAGTTCACGGCAGCCATCTTTTGTCCGGTCATTCCAGATCGAGAATCACTCGGTCTGGACTCTAAGCATAGCAACTCGCTGTAGAACCACAAGCCTGCTCCATATTTACCTTTGCGGACCTTGACAAGGTAATATGTCATACAATCTGCATCTGTTTGTGCCTGCTTTATCTGCAAGTCAATTTAATGAGTGCAGTGTACAATGGATTTCTGCATGTGATTACCACCTCATACCTGTTCATTAACAGGGATATATATATATATATCTCTCTATCACACATACATACACACTCTACCCATTGGTATAGCATAAGGCTGCTTTGGATTCTTCATCCTATACTTTACCTAACTTAATACAGGTAGCTGGGGGTCCATCAGATCCCTAGTATTTTGCGGAGTATCTTAATTAGTCCGGTCAGATCTCGCTCTGGCTTTAGAATCTTTCAGTCTTATTTTATTCACAATACTTCACAGGAGGTGAAGGTGGTTTTTGCCATGGCCACGGTATACAATCATGCTAGTACACTCCCCCACGCACACTGTCATCACGTATGACGTCACTGCACGTATCACGTCATCCTTGCAATGCGCACATGGACCAATCACTTCCGGTTTCGGGAACACAGATGGGAGCCATCACACCCCTTTGGTAAGTCACCAATTTATTATTTTATATATTGATGCACTGTATTATTTGTTGTTGATCTTGATAAAGACCCAGGAGGGTTGAAATTTTTGATTGATTGTTCATTTCAATACACCTTGAAAAAAAAATCCCAGAGGAGTGCTCCATTTATTTTCTATTTATGTGTGCGCTGGAGGCACCCAGGTAATTTCTGTTTAAAAAAAAATACATACATTTGTTTGTTTATGGTGAGTGCCAGAGCTTTGAATGAAATATAAAAAAAAAAAAAAATTATATATATATATATATATATATATATATATATATATATATATATATATATATATATATATATATATATATATATATACACACACACACACACGTTCCCATACAAGGCATCCCAGTGGGCCAAGACCCTCTGGTATGTCGCTTGTCCGGTCATTCCAGATCGAGAATCACTCGGTCTGGACTCTAAGCATAGCAACTCGCTGTAGAACCACAAGCCTGCTCCATATTTACCTAAGCTATCCAGGCCTCCAGCTCCTAAATATTCTCGTCTCTGGGACGTAGAAGTGGTTCTGCGGTTCCTTCTAGATTGGCCGGATAACCCGGGTCTTTCAGACAATTGTCTGCAAAACTTACCCTGTTATTGTTCCTCATCTCTTTTCGTTGAATCCTGTTTCGGGGCCCATTTGGTCAGAGGTGCAGCCGCATCTCAGGCTCTCTCGGTGGGAGAATCCCTTCCAGGCATCATGTATTGCGTGGATTGGACACGTGAGAGTACCTTTATAGTATTCTTCTTTCACCAAGTTACTCATGCTTCTTTTGCTCTTCTTAATAATCAGTGTTAAAAATGCAAATATGAAGCCTCCTGTCATGTGGTAAAATTGTAGATTATGCTAAGTGTACCTATAATCTTAATTTTAGTAATGACAGGAGGCAAATATTTCCCTCCTGTATTTCTCTTCCCTACCTTTTTTCTGTATGGAATGTACTAAGGTTTCTGTTCTGTACTACAAATTTATGGGAGGGTGTCAAGGTTCTATGGTAATCAGATGTGTACTCAAATTTATGTTGTTGATATGTCCATAAGAAATTGCATAATGTAATTGTTAAATATATGCGAATAATCGACCATTTCAGATGCCTGTCACTTTTTTCGTTCAGTGTAATTGGTTCTCTTCTGGAGTCCAGGATACAGTTGCAAGCTTTGACTATTTCCCCTTCTTGAGCTATGGAATTTAGCATTAATTATTTGGAACTTTGCCAGACGTTCGTTGTTCGTGGTTTATGTATTTATTACCTGTTTGTCGCTACAAAGAAGTACGTGCCAGTAGCCAACCAGAGCAGACGCGTGTCAAATGAGCTCCGCTAAAATCAGCCTGAACTTAATTATACGACCCAAATCCCACTAATTTCGGGTCACATCAAACCGGAAAGGTCCCGCGATATCAGGGACCTTTTCCTCCGTCCCACTAAGGCCTCAGGAATTTCCGCACCAAAAGAAGATGGCGACTCAACCTCGGCCTCCTCCGAAGAACAAGCGCTGGATGAGCTGGACGAGTTCCCAAACACCACCCCTCTTTGGATGAGGACAACAGGCTGCCTTCCACTAAAAGGAGATATAAAAGACCTTCTCTGCCACATCCGTACGATGTTCGCAGCAGACTTAGTCCCAATGCAGGAGGAGATACATACGGTGGAAGGACGAGTTAAGACAGTAGAGGAGGACACGCAGGGCCTCACTGCACGATGCATACAACTAGAAGCACAAAATGCAGAGTTACAACGCACCCAGTTCCTGCTTACTAACCGCCTGGATGCAATGGACGATCGGCACAGGAGCCGGAACGTCAAAATCCAGGGAATCCTGGAGACTGTGACCCAGGAAGACCTGACAATATACCAAGAGATTGCTCAGGCGAAACAAGTTGTGATTCATGGGATCTATCGCATCCCAAGAGCTACCAGAGCCCCAACAGATGCAATATTACAACTCCAAACAAGGTCAGCTCAAATAAACTTTATGGCAGCAGTGCGAGGTGCATCTACTCACCCCTTCAAAAATGCCGCTCTGTCTTTCTACCAGGACCTGTCCAGGCCTACCTTGACATTAGCGTTGCTTTTTACATTATCTCACCACAATGCTTTTAACCTGTAACTCTTGAAACGTACCGTTTAACTTAACCTGCATTGGGTAGGGCTCACTTGTTATTTTAACGCCTATTCTCTCATTCTCCTGCAATATAAGCAAGTTTTATAACGCTTTAACTTTTAACCATTCACAATTCTGGATAGCCCAAGCTAAGGCCCTGTTTTGTTTATCCTTTAGACATGTTTGACTAGCCTGTGACTTTGCATCTCAACCTAAAAATGTGTGCAGTAATCTTATATGCCTCATACTTGCTTAAATGTGTATCTTACAACCTTTGCTACTGCTGTTGGGGTGTTGCAATAATGTATGTAAAATATTTGCACCACAAAAATAAAGAACTTAAAGGACCACTATAGTGCCATGAAAACATACTCGTTTTCCTGGCACTATCGTGCCCTGAGGGTGCCCCCACCCTCAGGGTCCCCCTCCCGCCGGGCTCTTGGGTGAAGAAGGGGTTAAACTTACCTCTTTCTCCAGCGCCGGGCAGGGGGCTCTCCTCCTCTCCTGCTGAATGCGCAGCGCATTCAGCCAGTCTCATAAGAAAGCATTCACAATGCTTTCCTATGGACGCTGTCGTCTTCTCACTGTGAAAAATCACAGTGAGAAGCGCGGAAGCCCTCTAGCGGCTGTCAATGAGACAGCCACTAGAGGCTGGATTAACCCATTTATAAACATAGCAGTTTCTCTGAAACTGCTATGTTTATAGAAAAAAGGGTTAAACCTAGCTGGACCTGGCACCCAGACCACTTTATTAAGCTGAAGTGGTCTGTGTGCCTATAGTGGTCCTTTAAAAAAAATTTAAAAAAATAAATGCTTTATATCAAACAAGTTCTAAAACACATGAATAAGGTCAACTAAATGTGTCATTGAGTTAACTTGCTACATACCATAGGGTGATTTTGCGCTGTTTTCAGTAAGGATAATGGCAACTGTAAGAGAAATAATATTTATTAAACAAAAAAAATTTTTAAAAGGGCTGACTACATAGAATAATTTAACAAAAAAATAAAAAATCTAATTTGATTTAGCTGTCTGAACATTAAAAACATATATTGAAGAGCAGAAATATATCCATCTTCAATCTCATAATATTCAGCTTGTACAGAAGAGTTTTACTATAACTATATGATACAGTTTAACAGGATATAAACTAAACAAATCCTTTATGAAGTGGGGAAAAAATTTTTATAGCTTAATAAGTAAACTTTAATATAGAAACAGAATGTGACGGAAGATAAGAACCATTCGGCCCATCTAGTCTGCCCAAATGTTGTTGTTGTAAGGAAGGAGCAGTGTTATGCCTTTGGCTCATTTGGAATTTATTCATCTCCAAACTGTAGTGATTTCAAAGATAAATTGGAAGTGTAGGAATAAAAGAAGTGTTGATTTGGTAAAATTCTTCAACCTATATAATAATATACATGGTGGTATCGGTGACATACAGTTTGTTTAGTCTGCTGATAGATTGAAGATGTAATGCAACACAGAACTGATCACTGTGGTAAAAGAATGCAAGGAATAGGACAAGGTTATAATTATAAGACGTGATTTTTCCATATCTGATCCATCCTTGTTTGGAACAGGTACATCACCATTTTCAAGTCCACCCCAGACGATTGCCCACAAAAAAAAAAAAAAAAAGTGTTATTGTAGCTGTGCTGAAGCGTCTATTGAATTAGTTTTGTAGAAATAATGTTGCTACATATAACGTTACACCTGAGCTAACATTAAATCTACAGTATAGAAAGAGGTAGTCAACCTGCTGCACTCCAAGTGTTGTGGACTACATCACCCATGATGCTCTTACAGCCATAATGCTGGCAAAGTATCATGGGGGATTTAGTCCAACAATATCTGGAGTGCAGAAGGTTGCCAGCCTGAGCTAAAAATATATAAATATCCTGAGCTAATGCCATGCACATAATGTGGATTCCTATAAATGTTAGTACCCACTCTTTAATACAGGGGTCCTCAAACTGTGACCCTCCAGGTGTTGCTGAACTACAACTCCCATGATTCTTTGAATTACATAGATAGCCAGAGAATCATGGGAGTTGTAGTTTAGCAATATGTGGAGTGCCGCAGTTTGAGGAGCCCTGCTTTAATACATAGAGAGAGCAAGCCCCCCCTCCCGCCATAACATGTAATGACTAGAGCCGTGTAACTAAGTCAGCCCCATGTACAGCACGGGACTACATGCATCTCTACGTTGCACAATGGTGAATGTCTAGAAGTCAGACGAGGTCTGTATGAGGCCTCGTCTCTGTTTCGGTTCCCCTCCCCGGTAACTCGCCATGTTTCACTGTGTCCCACGTTTCCCCCACGGTCACTTCCGCTCAGTTGCTCGGACAACGGGGAGAGCGCGCGCGCGTGACGACGGGCAAGATCCACTCCCTCCCCCCCCCAGTCAACTGACAGCTTTTGGAAGCTCCAATCAGAATACAGACCAACGCCAGGGCCCTATCAACAGACTGCACGCACGCACGCACGCACGCGGACGCTTGGCGTGTTGGCGCACGCACGGACGTCGTGTACGCTTGCACTTAGGGCGGCCATGTGTAATGTGGGCGGAGGAGGCGGCCAGGGAATGTTTTTGTGTCTGTGCTTGGCAAACAGGCAGCGCGCTGTTATAATAAGTTTATGAAGGGTTACTGGCGTTATATTAGACGCTCATTAGTCAGATAGATATGGCCATTTCGTATTTAAACGAGGGCATTGGGTCATTTATCTAAAGATATGCAGATTTTTTTTTTTTTCCTTTGGTATTTGTTTATTATGCACCTGCTGCTACCAATAAAACGCACTTCCATACTTTACATACATTGTGGTTGATAAGATTTAGTTTTACATATATCCCTACATTGCTATTGAACTAAGAGGAAAACCTTAAAGCACTATAACAAAATCTCATTAAAGTTCGAGTGCATTATGTAGGTCCCCCTGTCAGTATTGTATATATTTTAATAGTTTGAAGGCTTAGAAATGTGACTAGATGCTAGGAGTCAAGGCCCTCTGTATATTAGGTACAGGTCTGTAACTCCCCGGCTATCATTTCTAGGTATACAAGATGTCGCGTGTACGTGATCAGTGCCATTACCGGCATGTCGTAGGTAATCATTGTATGGGTCGGACTCGGATGATGGTTTGGCAAAAATAAAGGCAAAATGGAGAAGCCATGTGTTTTAAAATGGTACACCTTATGATTCAATAGCTTGTTGAACCACCTTTAGCAGCGATAACTTGAAGTAATTGCTTTCTGTATGACTCAGTTTCTAACATCGTTGTGGAGTATGTTTGTCCCACTCTAGTTTGCAACGTAGTTTAGTTCAGTTTATTCAGGTTTGCTGGGATTTGATTATGAACAACTCTCTTAAGGTCCCTCCACAGCATTTCAATCAGGTTGAGGTCAAGACTTTGACTGGGCAAGTTCAACACCTTGATTCTTTTCTATTTCAGCCATTCTGTGGTTGATTAGCTGGTGTGCTTGGGATCATTGTTCTGTTGCATGACCCAATTTTGGCCAAGCTGTAGCTTTTGGACAGATGGCCTCACATTTGACTCTAGAATACTCTGGTATACAGATGAGTTTATAGTTTACCCACTGTTTGCAAGGTTCTCGGGTTCTGTGGCTGCAAAACAAGCCCATATCATCACCCCTCCACCGTTCTTGACAGTTCATATGAGGTGTTTGTGCTGATATGCTGTGGTTTGGTTTGGTTCTTGCCAAACATTGTGCTGTGCATTAAGGTCAAACATCTCCACTTTGGTCTTGTCTGTCCAAAGGACATTGTTCCACAAGTCTTGTGGTTTGTTCGTATGCAGCTTTGCAAACCTAAGCCGTGCTGCCATGTTCTTTTTAGAGAGAATGTGCTTTCTCCTGACAGCCCTTCCAAATAAACTTGTTCAGTCATTTTCTAATTTTACTGTTTGGAACTTTGCATTCTAGCTAAGGCCTGCATAGTCTGAGATGTAACTCTTGAGTTTTTTGCAATTTCTTTGAGCATTGCATGGTCTCACTTTGGGGTGAATTTGATGAGACGTTCACTACTGAGAAGATCGGCAACTGTCTTGAATGTTTTCCACTTTTGAATAATCTTTTGCTACTTTAGAATGGTGGACTTTAAATTGTTTAGAAGTGGTCTTATAACCCTTCCCAGTTTGATGGGCAGCAACAATTACTTCTCTAAGATCATTGCTGATTTCTTTCCTCCTTGGCATTGTGGTAACACACAACTAAATGTTTCAGACAAGCAAACTGTTAAAACTTTAACCTTTATAGAGGTGGTTACACTTGCTGATGATCAATTAATCAAAGGCATTTGAGTAGCAGCACGTCTGCTACATCATCTCTTAAAGGACCACTATAGTGCCATGAAAACATACTCGTTTTCCTGGCACTATAGTGCCCTGAGGGTGCCCCCACCCTCAGGGTCCCTCTCCCGCCCGGCTCTGGAAAGGGGAAAAGGGGTAAAACTTACCTTTTTCCAGCGCTGGGCGGGGAGCTATCCTCCTCCTCTCATCCCCGTCGGCTGAATGCGCACGCGCGGCAAGAGCTGCGCGCGCATTCAGCCGGTCGCATAGGAAAGCATTATCAATGCTTTCCTATGGACGCTTGCGTGCTCTCACTGTGATTTTCAAAGTGAGAATCACGCAAGCGCCTCTAGCGGCTGTCAATGAGACAGCCGCTAGAGGCTTTGGGGGAAGGCTTAACCCATTTATAAACATAGCAGTTTCTCTGAAATTGCTATGTTTATAAAAAAAAAATGGGTTAACCCTAGCTGGACCTGGCACCCAGACCACTTCATTAAGCTGAAGTGGTCTGGGTGCCTAGAGTGGTCCTTTAATTCCTATGGAAGCAGTAAGGGTGTACTTAGTTTTTCATGCATGCCTTCTCAATTTTGGCTTTATTTTTGTTAAGTTAATCATGACACAGTGTAATATGTCATGTGTAGTTCATCTGAGGTTGTATTTACTAATCATGTAACTAATTCTAAGGCATAGATGTTATTATGTCCTGATTTGTAAAGCCATAGAATTCAAAGAGGGTGTACTTACTTTACCCCATGACTGTATATATATATATATATATATATATATATTATTATTCCATATTATTATAAGCTACCCCTCCTGTTTTTTTCCTCTATTGCTCATTTCTCACTATGTGAGTAAAATCAACATTTAGTAATTGTCCCCTAAGCATCGATCATATTATTTTTCCCATCAATCATCTCTTTTTTTGGTGACAAGGGAGGAATTCAGAATACTGACCACTCTCTGAACATGTTCAGCATTGTGTGTTTCAGTTAGTCTGTAAGATTGGAATTAAGTTGAATACCCAATTGGCACAAATTCAGCCAAATTGCAGTTCGGCCCAAAATGAATCTCCTAGTCAAGTGACATATTTAATTTGCACATATACCTATGCAGGTCAGTTGTCAAGTAACATAAATAAATGTGCATCACACACACAATGTGCACATTGTATGTCAAATATACCACCTATTGCAGGTATCCACAATATGCATCACATCTGAAAGACAAATTTAGACATACATAGTGCTCTCCATAAAACATAAATTTCAGAAGAGTTGAAATATATGGAATACACTCACAAAGGTGGAGTCGTATCGGGCTCTATTTATGGAGCCCTTGGGTGCCTATACAGGCTATCAATATCCCCCAGCCTGGGACATGAGATGATGCACAGAAGTGA
Organism: Pelobates cultripes; assembly: GCA_933207985.1. NCBI lineage: Eukaryota > Metazoa > Chordata > Amphibia > Anura > Pelobatidae > Pelobates > Pelobates cultripes. The sequence goes on from OW240916.1 coordinate 55,923,681, forward strand.
ATGGGTAAAACATGAATTCAAATTTATTGTAACAAAATATATATATAAAAAAATATAAAACTGCAAGGGACAGGGATAAGGCAGGTATAACATATAAATAAAAAATAAATACACCGCAAAAATGGCCAATCAAAACAGTGCAAAAAAGAATAGTAACATAAATACCGCTGGAAAAGTCCCAAAATCAAATTCTTTCAGTCAAATGCAAACACGTTTCAGCCCTACGTGGGGCCTTCCTCAGTGCTGTCCGACTGGTCTGTGTCCAGGATTTAAATACCTCTCCTGATGGGGGTAAGCTGGTCTGGCTGCCTCTGAAGCTCATTTCCAGTTTTACGCACTTCACTTCCGCGTTCCCTTGCAGTTTAATATCTTTTATATATATATATATTTACAATAAATTTTTATTCATATTTTACCCATTCACTTCTGTGGATCATAACTTGTTCCTGGCAGGTAATTGGAGTTGACTTGGATCATTATCATGTTTTATTTTAAAGTGCTATGACAGGCTATGTTTCTCAAATCCATTCCTAATATTGCGAACATGCTCTTGAATCCTCACATGTAGTGCCATCGTTGTCCTTCCTACATAAACCAACCCATATGTACATGTAATGATGTAGATAACCTTTTTCTTGTGACATGTAATCGTTTCTCATTTTGTGGATGTGTGAATTTGATGTGTCTTTTTTTACTGTTAGTGTTAACACATGCTCTGCAGCTACAACATCCATAAAATCAAAATTCTTCACTAAAGAAATTTCTCGGGATTTGTTTAGATTTCAAATGGCTATGGGCCAAATTACTTTTCAGACTGGGTACACCTCTATAAGTTATATTAGGTCTATCGGGTAGTATGGAATGTAAAATTTCATGCATCTTTATAATTATCCAATATTTGTTAACCCCTTCAGGACTGGACTGTTTTGGCCATGTTGTACGTTAAGGACCAGAGCTGTTTTAACACTTTTGTGGTGTTTGTGTTTAGCTGTAATTTTCTACTCTCCCATTTACTGTTCCCATACAAATTATATATTAGGGTTTTTTCAGGACAAGAAGGGCTTTCTTTACTTACCATTATTTGTATCATGTCATATAATTTACTTTAAAAAAAATAAAATATGGTAAAAATGGAAAAGAAACATGTTTTTTGAATGTTACTTGAAAAATCTTTTACTAGCTAATGAGCTAATGAAAAAAACAGCTAAATAGATTAAAAATGTCCTGAGTTTAAAAACACCCAGTGTTTACATGCTTTTTTTTTTTTTGCAAGTTATAGGGCTATAAGTACAAGTAGGAAATTGCTGTTTCAAAATATATATTTCTTAAATTTATCAATAGTGACATTGTAACAGGAGTCTGAAGCAAGGCAAAACGTGTTGAGCAGATAGTAACCCCTGAAAGACCTCCAGTATAGCAGGACTTATAGATTGACTAACATGTTCCTGATTATTGACGGCATGCAGAGGCATGCCCACATTGAGGCAAAAAGCGTAATTGTGCAATTACTTTTGTGAGTGTTCCTACATTCTTCGTTTTAATATTTTGTGTGTATTAAAGTTTGCACTATGATTTCTCTGTTTCTCTTTCTGATGTGAGTTTGATCCTTAACTCTGCATTTTGGTAACTATAACCACCTCATATTTTGTGATTGTGGCACCCTGTACTGTATTTCACTTTTGTGTTATACAGTTTGCTTGCACTTGGTTCTATTGGAGGGATACAGTGATTGTTCCCTGGTTTTCAGTGGCTTGCCTGCACTAATTTGCACTTTGTTATTTTCACTTACTTGTTCTTTTGTTGTCACCTCACCAGGCATCCTCAAATAATGGTGTACAATGAGCTTACATCCGCGGTACTCCCCAAACTCCCAATTAAGAAATGGCCACGGATGAACATCCTGTCACAAGAGATAAGGATATTGCATCATCAACCTTGTAAGGGAAAAAGATAAGCGATGCCAGTAAGAAAAATGAAGGTATGAGGAAGGGAAGTGACATGTCGAGCGTGTTAGCATGTCACTTCCACCAGACGAGATGGTAATATCAGCGGAGGGAGTGACGCCCACATCTTCCGCATCCGTGATTGGTCACTGAATGGACGGCAGAACAAATCAGAGGATGGATTAGGATTTAAAGGAGGAGATGAAAGTCAACAGGAGAACTTTGATTGAGAAAGTGTGAGGAAAGGGAAAAAGGTGTCTCGGAGCACTTCAAACAAGTCTTTATTCGGACACTTATTTTTACTTACTTTTGCTTTATCTATTAATAAATGTATTCAATTGTTTTTTTAAGTCCTAATGGCTGTCTGCTCCATCTACCTCCAGTAAAGAAGGGCTACCACCCTTGAGTGGGTTAAAGGCTTTGATACCCAGAGCCAGGTTCTTTTGATTATCTTTTGTACACCCATCGACCCCCCCACTGAACGTTTACCATCTGGTAAAGTAGTCAAAGTAAATGTGTAATTTTCTTTCAGTGAATCTATTTCCTCTGTCAAAGCGTTAAGCTAAATGTGAGGTGAACTTATAGCATCTTTAAAGGTTTGTTGTACATCAAACACACAGTAATCAATGTTTGTTAGTAACTGGTCATCACATTCAAAATCTGAAACATAGTCCTCCAAGTACTTATGAGTTTTTCTGTCTCTTTTAGGGAAACGTGTAATTTTGGTCATTACCTACCTGACCATTGTTCTCATTCTCACTCAATTCGGTACCGTTCTTATGTATGAGTTCATTAAGAGTAGGAAGGTATGTACAATGCATTCTTCAGTGTCACGCCAAAATGAAGGTGGTTACAAATAAAATGTATTCAAATAAATAAACAGAATATAATGTCTCGGAAAATAGATCCCTTAAAAAGTAAGTCCAGTCCCTCAACACGTTTCGGCTTTCACCTTCATTTTTTGGCAAAAAGAAAAATATCTAAAAGAAATCTATAATCAACTTATGGATGAAAAAACTTATAAAGAACTTCCTAATAATCCACTCTCTGAAATTAAATCTAAATATAAAGAATTTTTAGATGAGGGTTTTAATACTGGGATTTTAACAAAAAAGGAATATGATTTTTTAAATACCAAACATCCGAGGATACCTGTAATATATATTTTACCAAAAATACATAAAGATATTAAAAACCCTCCCGGGAGACCAATTGTGTCTGGAGTTGGTTCACTTTTATCTCCCTTATCCCAATATATAGACCAGTTTTTACAAAAACTTGTTGTGAAATGCCCAGCGTACCTTAAAGATACCATGAGCTTGTTACAGATTCTAGAGGATTTTAAATGAGAACAAGATTTTATCATGGCAACATGTGATGTAAGCAGCCTGTATACAATAATTCGACACGATCAGGGCTGCGAAGCCACCCGTTTCTTTCTAAATAAGTTTGGAGAAATTGATGAAATGCAATTGGAGTTTTTAATTCAAGGAATTTTATTTATTCTAACCAATAATTTTTTTGGGTTTGAGGATAAATTTTATCTGCAAGTCCAAGGCACCGCTATGGGGACCAGATTTGCCCCAAGCTATGCTAATCTCTTTATGTCATTTTGGGAGGAGAGACATATCTTCTCTAGAGAGAATATTGGGACAAATCTGGTCCTCTATAGACGCTATATCGATGACATTTTTATTATTTGGAGGGGAAGTAAAGAAACTCTAGAAAATTTTATCCTTTCTCTTAATCAAAATTCATATAATATTAAATTATCCTATGATATCAGTTCCGAACAAATTAATTTTTTAGACTTGACTATTTATATAGAGGAGAATGAGATTAAAAGTAAAACATTTTTTTTAAAAGTCGATGTGAATAGTTTTATAGATCTAAAAAGTTGTCATTTTAAACCGTGGCTCAGCAATATACCAAAGGGCCAATTTTTAAGAATAAAACGGAACTGTACTGATAAGGAAGAGTATTCAAAACAGACCAATATACTAAAAAGTAAATTTATTGAGAAAGGATATGATAGTAGCCAATTAGAAGATATTAAGAAGGAGATTGGGAAAAAAAATCTCTTCTACAATATAAAACAAAAGATGTAAAAGAAGAAAACAAAGAAGAAAAAATCCCGTTAATTTTTTATTTCAGTTCTAATAATTATGCATTGAGGAAAATAATTAATAAACATTGGGATTTGCTAAAAGAGGATTATGAAATACTCCCATTCTTTGACCAAAAACCAAGGTTTATTTTTAGAGGGGCCAGAAATTTTAAACAAATTTTAACCAAAAGTTTTTTAGATAAGGATAAAATTAAACATGAAAGGAACTTTTTACAGATTAGTAAAGGTTTTTATTACTGTGGTAACTGTAGGGGTTGTAGTTTTAGGTCCAATAGTAAAAAGAAAATAGAGAAATTTACTTCCTTTGTTACAAAAAAAGAATACCCTATACGTTCTTTTATCACATGCCAAATGAAGGATGTAATTTATTTATTAACATGTAAATGTGGGTACCAATATATAGGGAAGACTTCACGCCCCCTAAAGACAAGAATAAGAGAACATATTTATAATATTCAAAGAAAGTTTATTAACCACAGTGTATCCAAACATTTTTTAGACTTTCATAATGGGGATCCTCAGGGCATTGATTTTATGGGCATTGATAAAGTTTATATCCACTGGAGAGGTGGGGATAAAGATCGCACTTTAAGTTTAACTGAAATGAAGTGGATGTTTGAGCTGGATACATTAACCCCAAAAGGATTAAATGTTGATTTTGAGATTAATTCATTTATTTAATTTTATTATATCATCTGTTGCTTGTCTGACATTGTCTTGCTTTTAACATCTGCAATTTGCATCTTTGTGTGTTGGGCTTTTGCAATAACTACACCACAGTGATTGACCTTTATTTTGAATGTTTAAACACGCTCTGGCCCTGTGTCCTATATGGCTGCAATTGTAAGAAATAATGTTAAAGTTGTCACTTTAAATCTTGGAGTCGTGTTACTCACTTTTAATACATTATCATCATTTGCACTAGTTGAGTATTTCTCAGAATCCTCAAATCTTCTCAGCTGTGTTTTAAACTGTGCAAAAGTTACTTTCCCATCTCCCTGTGTAATGTGGATGGCAAACAGTTTAAGTGATTCAGGCAAACCTTTCAAAATCATTGCAATCAACAGTCCATCACTTAATGTTTTTCCAGCATTTGTCAGTGCTGTAATAGCTGTCTCTGCACGTATAATATAGTCTGTCCCACTCTCATTTACAGACTTCTGAAGAGATGTTAGTTCAGTGTATAAACTAATTATGCGGGGCTTTCCTTTACCTGCATAATAGTCTTAATGTTTTAAGCTCTTTTCTTCCATCATCAGCTGCTTCTCTCATAATCAGAGACAAACTTTTATCATCTAAAAATGTAATTAATTTAGCATATGCTTCCTCATTCTTACTGTGATCTTCATCCTCACCTTCAGCGTCTGTAGACACACTCAGAATGGTTTGTTTGAGTTTTAGCAACCACAGATGTCTCAAGAATTTAGTCTCCCAAAGTTACAGTTACATAGCTGAAAAGAGACTTGCGTCCATCAAGTTCAGCCTTCCTCGCATTTGTTTTTTTGCTGTTGATCCAAAAGAAGGCAAAAAAAACCCAGTTTGAAGCACTTCCAATTTTGCAAGAAGCTAGGAAAAAAAATCCTTCTTGACCCCAGAATGGCAGTCAGACTTATCCTTGGCTCAAGCAGTTATTACCCTTCATTGAAAAATTATATCCTTGAATATTCTATTTTTGCAAGTATGCATCTAGTAGCTGTTTGAACATCTGTATGGACTCTGATAAAACCACTTCTTTAGGCAGATAATTCTACATCCTTATTGTTCTTACAGTAAAAAAAAAAACCTTTCCTTTGCCTTAGACAAAATCTTCTTTCTTCCAGTCTGAATGCATGACCTTGTGTCCTATGTAAAGTCCTGTTTGTGAATAGATTACCACACAATGGTTTGTATTGACCCCGAATATATTTGTATAATGTTATCATATCCCCTCTCAGGCGATGTTTTTCTAAACTAAAGAGGTTTAAATTTGTTAACCTTTCTTCATAGCAGATATGTTCCATTCCTTTTATTAATTTTGTAGCCTGCCTCTGCACTTTTTCTAGTGCCATAAAATCCTTCTTTAGAACAGGTGCCCAAAATTGCACAGCATATTCAATATGTGGTCTTACCAGTGATTTATAAAGAGTCAAAATGATATTCTCATCCTGAGAATGAATGCCCTTTTTCATGCATGACAATACCTTACTGGCCTTAGCCACTGCTGATAGTTTGTTGTCTATAACAATTCCCAAGTCCTTTTCGTGTGTTGTTATCCATAATTCGCTTCCATCAAGGGTATATGTTGCTTGTGCATTCTTTTTTCAACATTAAATTGCATCTGATATTTGAGTGCCCAGTCCCCCAGTCTATCTAAATCCCTCTGCAGCAAAATAATATCTTGCTCACATTGTATTACTTAACAGAGTTTTGTGTCATCTACCAACATTGAAACATGACTTTCAATACTTTTTTCAAGATCATTTATAAACATGTTAAATAGAAGGGGACCCAGAACAGAACCCTGAGGGACACCACTTGCCACCTCTGTCCAGCTTGAAAATTTACCATTAATGACAACTCTCAGTACTCTATTTTTAAGCCAATTTTCTACCAAAGAACAAGCATTTTCATCTAGACCGATTTCCTTGAGTTTGAACACTAATCTGTTGTGTGGAACTGTATCCAATGCCTTGGAAAAATCCAAATTGTTCACATCCACTGCAACACCCTGATCTATACTTCTACTTACTTCTTCGTAGAACGCAATCAAGTTAGTTTGACATGACCTGTGCTTCATAAAACCATGCTGATTTTTGATGATAACCATATTCTTCTCAAGGAATTCTTGAATATTATCCCTTAATAACCTTTCAAATATTTTCCCAGCCACAGAAGTTAAGCTCACAGGTCTATAATTTCCAGGCAAGGATTTTGAACCCTTTTTGAATATAGGAACCACATCTGCCTTCCTCCAATCCTCCAGAACCCTTCCTGAAAGAAAAGAATCTTGAAAGATTTAAAACAGAGGTTCACTTATTTCTACACTTAGTTCCTTAAGTACTCGTGGATGAATACCGTCAGGCCCTGGAGCTTTGTTTATATTAACTTTCTTTAGTTGCTGCAGCACCTTGTCTTGAGTTAAACAATTACAATTATTCTGCAAGTTTTTAGCAGCAATCATTTGCACATCTATTGCCGTGGGTTCTTCCTTAATATATACTGAGGAGAAATAGTTTTTTTAAAATTCCTGCCTTTTCCTGGTCTTCATTAACTAACATTTCAGTTTTTAGTGTACCTACACTTTAATTTTTTGTTTTTTTAGAATTTATGTACTTAAAGAATGGTTTGGGGTTGGTTTTGCTCTCTTTGGCTATCATTTTTTCATTTTGAAGTTTAGCGAATCTAATCGCCTTTTTGCACGCATTATTGGCTTCCTTATATCTTTTATAGGATGAATCTGACTTGTCCAATTTATATGCTTTAAATGCCCTTTTCTTATTTTATTTCTAATCTCTTGTTTTACTTCTCTACTAAGCCACATTGGTTTCAATTTGTTTCTTTTATATTTATTACCCAATGGTATATACTGAAAAATTTAAAAATGTACCTTTCTAATATTTGTTGGAAGATGTTCCATTTATTCTCAGTGTTCTTTTTACTAAAGAGTTTATGCCAGTCAATATATTGTAAAGCTGCCCTTTACTTATAGAAATTGGCCTTTTAAAAATGATATGTTTTAGTATACCCCATGTGCTTTTGTTTTTTTGAGTTTATTTCAAAGGACACTATATTGTTATCACTATTTCCCAAGTGCTCACCTACTTGAATGTTGGTCAAAAGATCAATGTTGTTTGTTAAAACCAGGTGCAGACCAGTGTCCTTTCTAGTTGGTGCTTGTACAAGTTGTGACATGGTGTCATTTAACAAGTTCAAAAAGCTAATTCCCTTTGCTGAGCTACTATTCCCTCTGTCCCAATTTATGTCCGGGTAATTAAAATCTCCAATAATTAAAGTGTTACCCAGATTTGCAGCTTTCTCAGTTTGCTCAAACAGCTGTTGTTCCTCGTCAATATTAACATTAGGTGGTTTATAACATATCCCAACCAATAGTTGATTTCCCTTCTTTTGCCCCATCAGATATTTACCAATAAAGCTTCCACATTTTCCTCATCCCATGCCACTTGCTTAAGATTTGACTTTAACTCATGGTTGACATACAAACATACCCCACGACCCTTCTTGTTTTTCCTATCCTTCCTAAATAACATGTACCCATTTAAGTTAACTGCCCAGTCGTGTCTCATCCCACCATGTTTCAGTTATGCCTATTATGTCATATTGGTTAGTGTATGCTATTGCCTCTAGTTCCCCCATTTTGTTATTTACGCTCCTTGCATTAGTAAGCATACATTTAATATCATGAGTCACTTGTACTTTTTGTGAATTATCAGCATTACATAGCTTCTCTGTTCTGAGCTTGCCCCTGCCCTCGTCTCCACCCCCCTTATACTGAGCTAAAGACCATCTCCTTTCTGTCCTATCTCCATTTTGTAGATTGCTATGACCCTCCCCCCCTGCTACTAGTTTAAAATCTCCTCTAACCTTCTAACCATCCTATCCCCCAGCACTGCAGACCCTCTCCTGTTTAGGTGCAACCCATCACTACTATATAGGTTGTACCCAAGCGCAAAGTCGACCTAGTACTCTAAAAAACCAAAACCATCCTTCCTGCACCAAGACTTCAGCCATGCATTGACCTCTCTAATCTCCTGCTGCCTTTCCACTGTAGTGTGTGCCACAGGTAATATCTCAGAGAATACCACCTTGGAGGTCCTTTTCTTAATTTTGCTACCTAATTCCCTGAAATCATTCTTTAGCACCTTCCATCTTCCTCTTACTTTGTCATTGGTACCAACATGGACCATGACCGCTGGGTCATCCCCAGCCCCTCCCAATTATCCATCCACTCTGTCAGCAACATGCCAGACCCGAGCACCTGGGAGACAGCAAACTGTCTGGTTGAGCCGATCAGAGCAGCAGATTGCCTTATCTACTCTCCTAATGATAGTCCCCTACCACCACAACCTGTCAACCTTCCTTACATTTTTATCCGCACCCGTACTAGAGGGGCTGTTCCCTCTAATATAGCTACTCCCCCCCGCTTCCTCGCCCAAATGTCACCCAGCTACGTGCCTGTTCTCCATCTGTCTTATCTCCTCCCTCTCCACTACCTGTCCCCACTAAACTCTGCTCAGTGAGCAGCAGACTCCTTTCAAGATTGTTGATCTCCCTCAATGTTGCAATTTGTTTCTCGAGATCTCCAATCTGAGCTTCCAGAAAAGCCACTCGCACACAACCGTCACAGAGGTATGGACCCTGGATGGGTACATCCACCAATATTGCTAACACTAATTTCCCCAGATACAGGACAGTAAAACAAATACCTTGTTAGTTTAAACCCCTTGTTAGTTTCAATTCCTGGTTTTCTAACTCATATTTGAAAGAGTCTACTTGATAGAGTCTGCTTTCAAGCAAACTGAGTTTGGGGTGTGCTTATATGGGAATACAAATCCCACACAGGTGGTAGTTAATGAACACTCCTCCTATTAATCAAGCAGCAGCACAAAGGAGGGGAAAAAACGAAATGTTCATAATTCTTTTCATCTCCATCAAAGCAAAGCCTGTTCGATCGGTTTCCTACATCCCTCCTGGGCCCATAACCTGTTGCCATTTTGATTATTAGGGTAGGATAACCGGGTATATAAGAATAACCTTATATAAAGATGGAGGGAAAAATCACACAGGTACTTCTTGCCTCTGTGTCTTTATTGTATCTAACTCAGCTTCTGCTTCCTGTTTCAGGAGGAAAAGGAAGGAGGAACAACAAACTTTATTTACACTCCTTTTAACCATACAATGTATAACATAGGTTAGAGCACTTTAAGTTTATATCTCAACATCTCTGGTCAAGGTGAGCAATATTCATCTGATTTACTTGTTCCTGACATACTATGCTAGAGGCAATTTTCTCTGTGCTTTCTGTTTACCACAGGTTTTGATTGAATATACCTGTAAAATATATTAAAAGAGAAACCATAGAGTAGTACAGTTTCTATAACTTATTCTTATTAAACTCTATACGGTCTCACTTGCATTGTTCTGAACCACTTAAAGGTACACTATAGTCACCAGAACAACTACAGCTTATTGTATTTATTCTGGTGAGTAGAATCATTACCTTCAGGCTTTTTGCTGTAAACACTGTCTTTTCAGAGAAAATGCATTGTTTACATTACAGCCTAGTGATAACTTCACTGGCCACTCCTCAGATAGCTGTTAGAGATCCTTCCTGGGTCATGGCTGCCTAAAATGCATCCAAGTATTCAGTATCTCCTCCCTCTGTATGCAGACACTGAACTTTCCTCATAGAGATTCATGGATTCAATGCATCTCTATGAGGAGATGCTGATTGGCCAGGGCTGTGTTTGAATCATTCTGGCTCTGCCTCTTTGTCAGTCTCAGCCAATCCTATGGGAAAGCACTGTGATTGGATCAGGCTACCACTTCTGATGATGTTAGCAGACAGCTTGTTTTTTTGAGGCAAACAGCATGCAGAGTTACAGCTTCTGGCTTGAATACAGTAAGATGTTGCTATATTTAGGGAGGCATGAGGAGCCCAGGGGGGCTAACTGGTGGTTTTAACACTATAGGGTCAGGAATACATGTTTGTGTTCCTGACCCTATGGTGATCCTTTAAAAAGCTGGCTCAGACTGTAAAGCCTTGTAGAAAATGGAAAGATGAGGTAGATATTAATTCAGAGATGGTTAAAGTGCAGTCGGGTGCGCGCTCGTTCCAGGGGCACATTGATGATGTTACGACTATTAAGCTCTTCCCCATTTAATTTTCTATATGTCTCGATGTAAGTGACTGGATTTTTACTTGCACGTACTCCGTGCATGCTCAACGTCATAATTGACCAACCGGGAAGATCACTATAGATGCTTCACGGACAAAGGATGTCTTGAAGTCATCAATATGCGCCTGTAACGAGCACACGTTTGACATATTTGCGCAACCAGGAAGAGGACAGCAATAGATGACGAATTTGAACGGGAAAATCGTGCCCGGAAAGGCTTATTGCCGAAACGCGTCAAGTGCGGTGGACTTTTATATTGTATATTTATTTTATTGAGATTGTTTTTTTTAAGTGAATAAATTGTTATCCCTGCTTCCATCTGGTATCCTGGGGTTTTGTAAGCTGACAAGGAACACCAAGACAAGCTGGGCTAAAGGTACCGCACCCTGACCATCTCTGAAGGAATATCTATCATATCTTTCCATTTTCTACTGTGTTTTACAGTCTGAGACCGCTTTTTATGTGGCTCAGAACCATGTGAGTGAGACTGTATAGAGTTTAACCCCTTCCCGACCAATGACGTACTAGGTACGTCCGCCAAGAAACGGTCGGTAACAGCCGCGGGCGTACCTGGTACGTCATATACTAAATCGCCACTTACCTGATCGCTGGCGATCCCCTGCCAGTGATCACGATCCTGGGGTCTATCTGGGAGCTCAGGCAGAACCCCACTGCCTGATCCGGCCCTCCCGGGCAATGTGATCGCGGGATGCTCGCAATCACATGGCTAGAATAGCCGGCTTGTGCAGTGCCTGCATGGGGCCTGGCTGAGCTCTCAGGCAGGCTTCCTAGTGCCTGAAAAAAAGGTTTACAAAGTTAAAAAAGTTAAATAAAAGTTTATAAAGTACATAAAAAGTACTGAAATCATATAGAGTTGCAAGAAAAAGTATGTGAACCCTTTGGAATGATATGGATTTCTGCACAAATTGGTCATAAAATGTGATCTGATCATCATCTAAGTCACAACAATAGACAATCACAGTCTGCTTAAACTAATAACACACAAAGAAATGTTGCCATGTTTTTATTGAACACACCATGTAAACATTCACCCCATGTACAGGTTTTATAGTGTTTTTGAAAGTTACAGGGTCAAATATAAGGCTTGATGTTTCTTTTTTATACATTGAAATTTGCCAGATTGATTATGTTGACTTTGAGAGCGTATGGAAAACCAAGGTATTGCAAATGGGGTATGTTCAGTCTTTTTTAGTAGCCACTTAGTCACAAACACTGGCCAAAATTAGCGTTCATAGTTGTTTTTTGCATTTTTAACACACAAACAAATATAAAAGCTAACTTTGGCCAGTGTTTGTGACTAAGTGGCAACTACAAAAGACTGGACAAACCCCATATTGAATACCCTGGGTTGTCTATTTTTAAAAAAAATGTGTACATGTGAGGTGTGATTCAGAGATTTATGACAGATAACAGTGTTACAAAGTCACTACTTGTACTTATTGCCCTATAACTTGCAAAAAAAAGCTAAGAACATGTGAGAACATTGGATGTTTGTAAACTCAGGCCAAAACTTAGAAACTATTTAGCACGGGTGTTTTTTGGCGATTGTAGATGCGTAACAGATTTTGGAGGTCAAAGTTAGAAAAAAGTTTGTTTAAAAAAAATGTTTTATGATATTTTATCAATTTTTTATAGTAAATTATATGATATGATGAAAATAATGGTATCTTTAGAAAGAACATTTAATGGTGAGAAAAACGGTATATAATATGTGCGGATACAGTAAGAGGAAAATTACAGCTAAACACAAACACCGGAGAAATGTAAAAACAGCCCTGGTCCTTTAAAATTTTAAAAACTGGTCACTAAGGGGTTAATACACCAAAGTGGTTGTGATTTGAGCCTACGCTTGGCTCTATTTTTGTGGGTTTGTTTTTATACATTCACCTGTTAATTTTAAGTGTCATACATACTACACCGTAAGATCTTTTTCTCAGTTTTATTCCCTATGTTCATATTGGACTGGAATTTACCCTAAGTTGTAAACTAGGGGTAAGTGTATTTTATTTAGCGCTCCACCTACGAGCTTGGTGTTGGATTGTACCTTCCAGTTTTCTTACCTCACAGAATTTATTATTTGGTGGATAGGAGAGATTTCCACATCAGTATTGTAGCTGCTATTAGATTGAAGTTTCGGATACCTATTTTTAAGCGCCCATTTTACACCTTCCTACTTCATGTCTGTGGTAGTTTATCCTTTTCCTTGTATTCTATGAATACATATTAAATTACACTATTTGATTTGGTTTATTCAATCGATAGCACATATGCATTAGCACAGATACCCCTTATACAACAGGCAGACCTGAGTAAAATAAAGAGGTATAACAAAGGTCTGGGTGTTATAAGGAGAAACCTATAACTGGACTTGTGCATTCAGGTTCATCCAAATTGTGATTGATCCAAATTTTGGTCGATTGGCGACTTGTCAGAATTCTGTACCTGCATAACGGCATATGGAAGAATCTTGAAGCAGTAGAAATAGACACTGAATTGAGCCATTTGATTTGCTTCGTAATTCTCAAGTTTTTCTGTGGTGCATATAAAAGGGGAAGGAAATGGAGAAGCTGATTTTTTTGGCAGGCAAATAAGCAGCTTTGTTTGCCATGATATCGTCATCGTCCAATCAAGAGGTGAAAAAAAAGATTGTTGATTGTATTCACAGCTCAAGTGAGAAGTGACCATATGGTGTCTTTAGAAATTAACCCAAATTATAGGTAATGACATGAAGAGGTGCTGCCCTGGAACAACACTGTCCCTTTAAATGTGGGAACCAATACAGCAAAGAAATAAATGCAAGACACAAATGAATAGGTTAAATCAAGAGATATATATATTACAGAGAACTAAAAGACATAACAATATATATACAATGCCACAAAATATATACAATAAATCAGGATAAGCACGAATAGTGCAGGCAACGTATACAGAAACAGTCCTTTGGTATAAAGGCAGGATTGTGCAGTTACCACAAGTAGTAGGTAGGGCACAAATCCAGAGTCACAAGACTAATATACTGTCACCAGGAATCAAGGTCAGAAGCAGAATAAATGAACAAGGATGCAGGGTCAGGATCACTGGTGATAAGGCAGAGAACACGGAACCAGAACACAGTATCGGAGGGCACAGGAACGAAGGACCAGGAGGACGCAGGATCAGGAGGACACAGGACAAAGACCAGGAGACGCAGGACACAGGACAAAAGAACAGTATGCAGGATCAATGAGCCAGGAGCCAGAATCACAGGGAACCAGGAACCAGGGAAACAGGAGACAAGAGACAATGATCTGGCAGGGAGTGAGGGGAGAAACCAGAATATATAGGTGCTAAACAAGGGCCAGGTGAAGTGCTTAACGAAAAGAAATGAGAAACAGTGCCAAACAGAAACAGTGGTGAGTGTGAGTACTGCACAAGGGCATATTAACTAAGGAGTGTCGTTACAGTACCCCCCCTTAAGGAGCGACTCCTGGCGCTCTAAACCTCCAAGACCCCCTACAGGTGACAGAAGAGAACCCGGGTCACCCAACCAAGTGAGGAAAACAAGGAGGAGGCTCAGGAGGAATGATAAATGGAAAGTCCCAAGGAAGAAACCAACGAGGCAGGGTAGAAGCATAGAACAGTAAGGACCATAGAGAATCATGATACACCAGGAGGGTAGACACGTAAACAGAAATCAAGGATACATACGATAAGGAACTCTCATTATCAGTGATTGACAAACGTGTCATCCTACTAGACCTGGGGCTATCGCCAGAAACAGGAGCATCACTCAGAGGTCCTGGGTCTGACTTGGTTTCTGGCTTGTAAGATCCTCGGAATAAAGATTGCAATGCAACTTCTGTAGAAAGGAGAACAGTCTCTGAGTTATCTTGGGTATGTACCACTGGAATCAATCGAGGAGAATCCCCTAGATTAACGCGTACAGGATCAGGAGCACTCCGCGAACCCTCCTCTTCAGACCGCAGAAATGCATCAAGGGACGGCTCCCCCAATATCTCGGAGCATGAGGCCGGCCAAAGCAGGGACGACTCTCTCTCAAACTGATAAAATTCTGCAACAGATAGAGATACCTGGTCACTTAGATCATTCTCTTCGTTAATGTGCTCAGCTTGAGGTAGTTCATTAAGTGGCATAGAAAAACACTGAACTGAAGAAACGTCTTCCTTTAATACTTGTTAAAGGTTAGGCGGTTCTTCAAGCGCGGAACCTTCATTACCAACCGACCTTTTTGAAGAAACAGGGTTAGTCTTGCCTATAACTGTAGATTCTTCTTCAGACTGTGGGTTCTGAACAAGCCCTGTCTCATTTAGATCCTTTTCTTGGGCTTGATCCATTTCATGTTTGTCACGTTGCACCAAGTCTGACTCTTTGAATTCCACTTGAGGATGACAGTCTTCTTTACTTCGTGTCAACTCATCTTTTACAGTTGTGGTTGCAAGAGAGGTGCCAATCCTCGAACCCCCAGAGGCAGAAGGGTTAGAATTGGTATCATCCAACCTCTCCACATCAAAGTCGTGAGCTGCCTTTGGGACGATAACTTCCTCTTCCACTGATTGCTCTGAAGCTTCCATCTTAAGTTTCTCAGCCTTCTCAGACAGTGTTTTGGAAGAAGTATGTCGTTTACCACGTTTCCTACGTGGTGGCCTTTTGACAGGAGGATCATCTTCTACGAGATTAGCTTCCAACTTCAGTGGCCCAGCCTTGTCTTCAATTGCATCACCTGAAGCAACCTTTATAGGTGACCCTCCCAGTTTCGAATCTCCAGTATTAGATGACTCAGAAAGAGGTGTAGAAATTGGAACTTCTGATTCTATAGATTCAGTATTGTCCGTTGGAGCAAGAACTGCATTGTCCTTTGTGGGACTGATATCAAGATCAGATCCAGTTACCTGGTCAAGGTTACTGGTGGTCTCCTCAATTGTCACTGTGATGGAGGAATTAGTTTCTCTGGTTGTTGTCTCAGGTGAGTCGGTTTCTGCTTCGTGGCTGGGCAGACTTTGCTTGAGACATATTCTGACTAGACTAGTACCCTCCTGAACGGTGTCGAGATCGCTCATCTTGGTAGTCGGTATGCTCACTCTGGGAATTGGCAAGTGAATCTTGCAGAAAAGAGACGGTGGCATAAGGGTACCAAGACAATATTTGAAAACTGCGTACTGGTGCTGTGTTCATGTTCAGGCTGCTCGTCATCCAGAGCTGCTATACAGTACATTGTACTACTCCTAATGTAATTAGTGCTACACAAATTCCACTTATTGTACTGCGCCATGTAACCATATGCAAATTATAATATTGGTAATCATAAGGAAAAAAAGAAGACTAACATGTTTAAATATTTTTTTCTTTAATGAAAACATATGTAAATATTGTTATGTTTACAATCACTTTTATGGGAATCATAGTATCCAAAATTCATGAAATGAGACACATAAGAAATTATAATAGTCGTTTGAAGCACATGTATTTTAATGTGGTAACCTTCCAATGCTTGGCAACATTAAATTATAAATAAAAAAATAAATTATATCTTGCTGTCACTGTGTAGAGAAATGTAAACCATTGGTCTGGGTAACTGCTAGCAATTTTGCTAACACAATGTATCTTGCAGACATTAGCAATTATACCATTTAAAATGTTGTTGCTTTTTACCAATGAAATAAAGATGCTGCAATTCTGGGTTTTCTTACCAATGTCTGGCTTGCAGATATTAGTAAATACTAATGTAATTTGCTTGCAGGCTCCAGAAAGGCACTGTAAAAGAATTGGGGCTAACAACAGTGTGACTAACAAAATGGTGTCAATGATGTTTCTTTGCGCTGTATTTTTCAAAAGTATTTTCTTCACGGCTTATTTAAAGTCAGATTATAAAAATTGGAAATTTGGGGAAATGAGTGGTACAGACGTCATAGCCAATATTCTCAAAATACTGAATTATAGGTAGATGGAGACTGGCTTTCTGTCAACCCTTGTGTATTCACTTCAGGGACATCTTGTGGTGCTCCAATGTCAACAGTGATTTTGGTAAAAAGTTTATGTTCAACACGTACAATTATATTATAAGATAAAGAAGTAAGACCATCCTTGGACATTCGTTCTGCCGCTTTGTGTATCAGATGAATGCTGCAATTAAAACAAAATCTGAATATTTGGAAAAACATACAAGACACATTTTAGTAATATTCAAAAAAGAAATAAAACTGCTTTCATAGGAAAATGAAAAAAAATATTTTATTACAAGCTGGAGACTAACATTGATTTATTTTTAGTCGCTCATTTTCTGGCTAATAATTGTGACTTATTCTCAAAACATTAAGAACATATTGTTTCCATTACCTAATTTAAATAATTAATTACAAGTAACTCCTGAGTCAAGACTTTAACTACCCCATAATTATGGATTGTTTCCAATGTTTTTTGGTACATTGTATAGACAAATTACCACAGGAGACATTAAAGCTATATTACAAGCAGTGGTGTACACATGACCCATGGGGCCCCGGTGCAAAAATTGATCCGTGGGCCCCCCCCGCGCTTACTCAGAGCGGGTCAGGGACGCAAGAACTGGCGGCGGGCACCTGGTCGCAGGGGTTGCAGGGCTGCGACCCCGCAACCGCGGTATGCACACACACTTAAAGGACCACTACAGACACCCAGATCATATCAGCTCAATTAAGTGGTCTAGGTGCCAGGTCCCTCTAGTTTTAACCCTGCAGCTGAAAACATAGCAGTTTCAGAGAAACGGCTATGTTTCACTGAGGGTTAATCCAGCCTGTCTCGGCTGTCTCATTGACAGCTGCTATAGGAGCTTCCGCGATTCTCACTGTGAAAATCACAGTGAGAAGACACTGAACGTCCATAGGAAAGCATTGAGTAATGCTTTCCTATGGGCGGTTTAAATGCGCACGCACCTCTTGCCGCGCATGTGCATTCAGAGCTGAGAGGCGGAGGGATCCCCAGCGCCAAGGGAGTCCGACGCTGGAGAAAGGTAAATGCTGACACACACTCTCACGAACAGACGCATACACACTAGCTAACAGACACACACATTTACTGACAGAGACACACTCACTTACAAAACATACACTTTCACTGCCAAACACACACTAACACACTCTAACACACACACTAACACAAACACTAACAGACACACACACTAGCACACTCTAACACACACACATTAACAAACACACACACATTTTTTTTTTTTATTTAGTCCCCCCAGCCTCCTTACCTTTTGGAGTACTGGGGGGATTCCCTGAGGTCCAGTGGTGCTGCTGCGCGGGCGGGCGGGCGGGCGGACTGTCTGGGTGGCCGGCGCGCGAGGGAGCACTCTCCTTTGTGTGCTTCCTCTTCAGGGAGCTGAAGAGGAAGCACACAAAGGATAGTGCTCCCTCGCGCGCCGGCCACACTGACAGTCTGCCTGGTGACAGCAGGGCCAGCCTCGGGGGGGCCCCGAGGTGGGTACATACCGGGACGCAGGGGCGGCCGCGACCCCTGCGACCCTGGTATGTACGCCATTGATTACAAGGTTTATTGGCTGCTGCATTAGTTTATGTCACTTAGTCAATCTGCATTTGACTCATACCCAGGACATACTTGAAAATAAGAGAAATCTCAATGTATCCTTACTGGTAAAATATTTTATAAATAAATAAATATCAGTTACTTTGCTTAGCCTTTAAATATTTTTCATCAAAAAGAGATTAAAAAAACAAAACACCATTATTGTTTTTTACAGGATAATGTATTACATACTTCTTGCCAGTTCCCTCATTACCAGGATCCCTATGGTGAAAAATCATTTTAGACCTTGCTATGATTTGTTCTTGTCGTTCAATCTGCATTCCAGCAGCCATCACCCTAAACAAAAAAATAGAGCAATGGCAATCTATATTAATCTAATGTAACATAATTCATGTAAAGCCGTGGTATTTTGTTTCTTTTTAACTTATAACACAATTCTTAAGATTAGCTAGCAAAGCACATTCCATTAAAACAGGGGTTCTCAACGTTAGTCCTCAGGACCCCCTACCAGTCCAGGGTTTAGAGATTACCTGGGTGTGTCTCAGGTGTTTAGAAAAAGAAGAAAAAAAAACACCTTAGAGTCTAAGGTGTTTTTTTTCCCTTTTTCTAAACACCTGAGACACACCCAGGTAATCCCCAAATCCTGGACTGGTAGGGGGTCCTGAGGACTGGGTTGAGAACCCCTGCATTAAAATGAGCATAAATTATTAAAAAACAGAAAAAATAATATTAAACCAGAAATATGAATGAAAATATAAAATCGCAAATGAAAAATACCTTTAGGAGCTATTTACCCTCTTTGCTGCCTCCTGAATACACCCACTGAGCCATACACACACACATACATAATTGTTTAGTGAATAAGCGAGTGTGCTGGATCTTGTATTTTGGCCCCAGCAGCACCCTATAATATATGCATGTTCAGGTGAGTGCAGCCCTCTTGGTTTCATTTATTTATTTGGGAGTCCAGGCCAACTCCTTGGTTTTGCACCCCTCCCTGTCACAGGTGCCTCATTCCAGGACCCTATTTAGCCTTGACTTGCAGAGAGTCCCAGTAAGGAAGTATATCCCAAGTAAATGGATTAATCTCATAAGAGCAAGCATTAGGCTGCTAGAGTAGGACCTGCCAACAATGGGGTACATTGACGTTGTGGCAGGCTTATGCAATATATGATCATATAATGTAACTAAACCCCCATTAATTTTTGCCTAGGTGAGGTGTTTTTAAATAAACCTATTTCAATCTCTAAGATTTGAAATCATTGTTTAGTGAATAAGTGAGTGCGCTGGGTCTTGTATTTTGTGTATTTTGTCCCCAGCAGCATTCTATAATGTATGCATGTTCAGGTGAGTGCAGCCCTCTTGGTTTCATTGTAATATATATCTCTTTGCATCCAGGAATGGTTTGCATTCAAGAATGAACGGGACATTGACTCACTGATCCAGCTAACTTGGATATTCAGCAAGGACATTGGAATGTTGCTGGGACTAAATAAGTGTGGGCAGATGATAGAAAAAAGAGGGAAGATGATCAGACAGAGGGAGTTCAAGTACCAGAAGGCCAATTCTATGATGGAGAGAACAGCTGCAGGTACCTGGGGGTGCCACAAATACACGGAGGAACAGACAAGGAGGATAGCAACATCCAAGTATTAGTACAGGTCTTAAAGTGCCAGGTCAATGGCAAGAACAAGATCCAAGCCATCAACACATATGCCCTAAAGGTCGTTAGGTACCCAGCTAGAATAATCACCATGGATGTCAATACCTGGAAATGACTCACTATGAATGAATGGATTCACCTGAAATCCAGCACCCAGAGACTGTGCACTAGCAGGAAGTAAGGAGGTCAGGTCCTGATGAGTGTTAAGGCCCAGTCCTGGATGAAACACAGAGCATTCACAAGTACTTCACGAAGATACCTCCCAAAGATGAACTGTTAAGTAAATGCATGAGACTTCAACAGATAGAGGATGGAGAAAAGGAGGAGGTTCCATGGCAAGACAAACCTCTCCATGGGGTGCACTGGCAAATAGTGGATGTGGCCCACATGACAAAAGTTTACCAGTGGTTGGAAAAGGAAGAACTTAAAGACAGCACTGAGGCATTAATCCTAGCAGCACAGGAACAGTCACTCGGCACCAGATCAATAGAAGTGGGGTTCTACCACACCAGGCAAGACCCAAAGTGCAGACTGTGCAAAGAGGCCTCTGAGAGAATCCAGCACATAGTGGTCTGTTGCAAGATGTTAGCAGGAACAGCATACACAGCACAACAATTTGTGTACCGAAACATCGGCACAGATTACAGGTGATACTCGAAAAATTTGAATATCGTGCAAAAGTTCATTTATTTCAATAATGCAACGTAAAAGAGGAAACTAATATATGACATAGAAGCATTACATGCAAAGCAAGATAGTTCAAGCTGTGATTTGTCAAAAGTGCGATAATTATGGCTTACAGCTCATGAAAAATCCAAATCCACAATCTCAGTAAATTAGAATATTACATGCAATCAATAAAACAAGGAGTGTACATAGAACAATATCGGACCTCTGAAAAGTATAAGCATGCATATGGACTCAGTACTTGGTTTGGGCCCCTTTTGCAGCAATTACTGCCTCAATGCGGTGGCATGGAAGCTATCAGCCTGTGGCACTGCTGAGGTGTTATGGAAGACCAGGATGCTTCAATAGCGGCCTTCAGCTCTTCTGCATTGTTCGATCTCATGTCTCTCATCTTTCTCTTGGCAATGCCCCATAGATTCTCTATGGGGTTCAGGTCAGGTGAGTTTGCTGGCCAATCAAGCACAGTAATCCCACAGTCATTGAACCAGGCTTTTGTGCTTTTGGCAGTGTGGGCAGGTCCTGCTGGAAAATGAAGTCAACATCCCCATAAAGCTCGTCTGCGGAAGGAAGCATGAAGTGCTCCAAAATCTCCTGGTAGACGGCTGCGTTGACCCTGGACTTAATGAAGCACAGTGGACCAGCACCAGCAGATGACATGGCTCCCCAAATCAACACAGACTGTGGAAACTTCACACTGGACTTCAAGCATCTTGCAGTGTGTGCCTCTCCATTCTTCCTCCAGACTCTGGGTTCATGGTTTCCAAATGAGATGCAAAAGTTGCTTTAATCAGAAAAGAGGACTTTGGACCACTGAGCAACAGACCAGGTCTGTTTTTCTTTAGCCCAGGTAAGACGCTTCTGACATTGTTTGTTGTTCAGGAGCCGCTTGACAAGAGGAATATGACATGTGATGCCCATGTCCAGGATCTGTCTGTGTGTGGTGGCTCTTGATGCACTGACTCCAGCCTCAGTCCACTCCTTGTGAAAGTCCCCAACACTTTTGAATGGCCTTTTCCTGACAATCCTCTCCAGGCTGCGGTCATCCATGCTGTTTGTGCACCTTTTTCTTCTACACTTTTCTTCATAACTTTCTATTAATATGCTTTGTTACAGCACTTTGGGAACATCCAACTTCCTTCGCAATTACCTTTTGAGGCTTTCCCTGCTTATGGAGGGTGTCAATGATGGATTTCTGCACAACTGTCAGGTCAGCAGTCTTCCCCATGATTGTGATTCCTAGTGAACCAGACTGAGAGACCATTTAAAGGCTCAGAAACCCTTTGCAGGTGTTATGGCTTACTTAGAGTGGGACACTGAGCCTAGAATATTGCACCTTTTCACAATATTCTAATTTACTGAGATTGTGGATTAGGGGGTTTCAAGAGCTGTAAGCCATAATCATCACACTTATGACAAATCA
Organism: Pelobates cultripes; assembly: GCA_933207985.1. Classification (NCBI taxonomy): domain Eukaryota; kingdom Metazoa; phylum Chordata; class Amphibia; order Anura; family Pelobatidae; genus Pelobates; species Pelobates cultripes. Next base: position 55,945,966 of record OW240916.1, read on the forward strand.
CAGCTTGAACTATCTTGCTTTGCATGTAATGTGTCTCATATATTAGTTTCCCCTTTTACGTTGCATTACTGAAATAAATGAACTTTTGCACGATATTCAAATTTTTCGAGTATCAGTATGTGCTGGGCCTGACTAAGTCCAGATGGGAGCTACCACAAAGAGTAGTTGAAAATGACAGGGCTAAGATCCTGTGGGCGTTTCAGATCCAGATGGACAAGCAAGTACCGACCAACCAACCTGACATTGTGGTGGCAGACAAGGAACGGAAGACTGCAGTACTGGTGGATGTGGCAATACCCAGTGACTATAACATTAGGAAGAAGGAAGATGGACAAATAACAAGGACTGAAAAAAGAGCTAGAAAGGATGTGGAAAATTAAGGCAGTAGTAGTCCCAGTTGTGATAGGAGCACTCGGGACTGTGACTCTCAAGTGGGGGGAGTGAGTTCAACAGATTCCAGGTGAGACATTGTAGATTGCTGTCCAGAAGAGTGCAGTTCTAGGTACAGCTAAGATACTGCGCAGAATAAGAATAAGAGGACCCAAGAATAAGGAATAAATATACCACCCAAGTAGCATAAGATTTTTTTTAAGTAATATATATATATATATGCTATTTAGGGAGGTAGTGGATATAGGGGTTGAAGTGTGGAAATAGAGAATGTAGTGGGAGGATAGGGACTATTGTGGGACAGATAGTGGGCATGGTGGGGTGACAGGGCTATAGTGGGGGAATAGAGGCTGTATTCGAGAGAATAGTGGCTGTGGTGGGAGAAAAGGGACTATTGTAGGTATAATGGGGTGACAGGGACCGTAGAGGGGTCCCAGGGACGGCAGTGAGAGAATAAGAGCTGTAGTGGGTGGAAAGGGACTATTGTAGGGTCGATAGTGGGTATAGTTGGGTGACAGGGGCTGTAGTGGGGATTTAAGGGGCTATAGTGGGATGACGGTGCACACCACTACACTACAGCACCTGTCAACCCACTAGAGCCTCTGTAGGATCAGACAGCTTCTTCTGGTTGGTGCCAGGAAACCCACAGCAACGCTTTAATACAGTGCAGAGGAGAGGGAGAGCAAGGAGCATGTGCATCTCTCTATTCAGTGCCAGTCCTGCCGAGGCTGACCAGGGAAATCTCACACTCAGCCAGATATGAGGACAATGTGCTGGCCGGTGAGGGAGATCTTAGATCTCCCCCCTGGTCATGCCGCCCCCTCCTGCCTGCCACTCTCAGGTCATGACCTCGATGGCCTTGTGGCAATGGAGGCTATAGGGTGTCTTAAAAGTAATACCTCAATTGGAAGTTATTACTATAATTGACACATCAAAATGCTAACAAATAGTAACAAAACCATAAAAGGGGTAAAAACAAGTGAGTGTTTTTGACAAACTGTGTTGTTGTTAGAGGCTCCTTCATGTCAGTCTGGTGATTACAGGATAATTCAGTTTACTGCCTAATAAGGAGGACATTATGATACTTGAATTTACATTGAAACATGCTTTAATGCTGGCTCTCATGTCACCATACAACCAGCCTCTATATATTTTATTCATTGGGAGGACACTGAGTGGACCAACAGGACATTTTATCTTCTGCAGGTACCAGCAAGCCTGATGGGCAGCACTTTATTGCAACTGTGTTATTACTCACATCAGACTCTCAATGGTCTCTCAGTGGTTGATATGTCTTGCACATTGATTTGTTACTAACAATTACAAATCCAATGATAAATATGGCACCAACATATTTTGCAACACAGTACAATAGATAAAATAAGGCAAATAATTAATTCTAACATAATACGTTTGAAATATGAGGACAGTAGGTGCAATCTAAAATAATTGTTCAATTTCAACTATTGCAGGTTATGAGACCACTTTTATGGTCTTAACATTTGGAATTGATAGCTATTCTAAAACATTCAGTCATTTATATTTAAGATTCCCTTATCGTGCCCAAAATTGATAACTTTTTACTTGGTGCTTCTCTGTTAAATAAGCCACATATACTTAATAGTTTTTTTTGTTTTGTTTTGTTTAGTTTTTTTCCTTCAGCAAATCTCTCTTTATTATTATTTTTTAAATATTTTCAAACAAGTTTTTACACCATTTTTTAAATTGGCATGTTTGGGTATCACTGTGCATTACTTTACATGTTTCCTTTTTTTTCAATTTGACAATTTTTATTGTTTTGTATAAGTTGTGAACAAAAATATAAAGGGTAGAGGTATACAGGGGGGTACAATAGACAATTTTCCACAAAGTACGATCATATACACATAGCAATATGAATCAATCAATGACTGTTTTACACTTTCATACATTGTCACAAGTGACTTTATATGTCTGCATAGAGTTAACAAACAGGCATTATGTAGTGAACTTTATGTAGCTAACAAACTCATAGTATGTAGCTAGCAAACGCATATCAGGTATAGTCAGGTGATATTCAAAGATATCCTACAGGGACATACACCAGAAAGGTATACAACCACATTGAGCTAAGATACCTCACTTGGCTTACTTCATGGAACTGTGCTGTCAAGAGCTACCAGTTATGTTTCTTTATGTCCTTTTCTGGTCAAGGTCTGATCCCCGTGGGCAGTCCTATGGGTCAAGTGTTTGCCACCCTATGGTATTTCCTCATGTCGCAGAGGTAATTATGATAAAGGTCTAGTTGGTTTTTGACTTGTTCATTCCATGCCCACCGTGTCATGCACGCCAGCCTCTCTGGCACATAGTACCACCTGTGTTGACGTTTTCTTATTAATTCTATGTGTGACATGCACGCTGTGTTACCCTGTGGGCCAGAAATGCCTCTTGCCATTGTGTATCAGTGAACTCCGTATTAAGATCTTTGTGCCACTCTTTCATAAATACATAAGGTGGTGTTATATTAGACGCTATGAGATCATTGTATATCAGTGATAGTGCTTTCTTCTGGGCATTGGGATAGACGCACATGCTCTCTTTCTTTGAAATATTTGGCTGTGTTACTATAACTGGGAGTTAGAGTGGATTTTATTTGAAGGTAGGAGAGGAGGGCCCTGTTAGGAAATTTGAACTGGGTTTGGAGGTCAGGGAATGACTTTAAAGAAATGTTGTCGTATAAGTGATGCAGATGGGTGCATCCATGCCGATGCCATGTAGCATTGTGGAACAAGGAATTAGTAATGTGTAGACTTTGAATGGGAGCGGCCATTGAATACGTTTCACGTCCAGTCAGGTGTTTATAGTATTTGTCCTACGTTTTTCAGAGTCAATTTTGTGCTGTCAAGGAGCTCCAGGTTTTTCGGTCTTGCTTGTTTTGGGACCCAGAACAAGAGGTATATCCCATGTCTATGTTACCAGCAGGATTCCATCTCCACCCACTGAGGGATTTCCCTCATTTTATGAGTTGAGATTACAGAAGCTAATATTGCGGCATCGTGATAGGTTTTTAAATTGGGTAAGCTTAAGCCCCCTTTGGAAAAGGGGAGTTGGAGAATGGATGTTGCCACCCTGGCCTGCTTGTCTGCCCATACGAATTTGGTCACTGCTTTTTGCATTGTCGTGGTATACTGTTTCGGTAGTGGGATCTGTTATGTGCGTAGAAGATACTGATACTTAGGTAATAATAACATTTTAAAAGCAGCAACTCTACCATGCCATGACAGAAACCCCCCTCTCAGGATTTCAAAGTTAGTTATTTCTTTCAATAGTTTACCATAGTTCTGATCTAAGAGGTCACGTGGTAGTCTGGTTATGTGGATCCCCAAAAAGGTGACGTGATTCACCCTCCAATTGAAGGTAAAGTTTTGTTTGAGGGATTCACTGCGATCTAGGTGTAGACTTGGCACTTGCGTTTTGGTAACGCTTAGTTTATAATACGAGTGGAAGCTATATTCATCAATCTCTTTTAGGAGGTTTGGCAGTGAGATGTGGGGTTGTGTCAACGTCAACAGTATGTCATCCGCGAACAGATTACTTTTGTATTCCCTAGATCCTATAGTTAACCCATGGATAAAATAGTTTGCCTGGATTACCTCTGCAATAGGTTCCAGCGCCATAATGTATACGAGAGGGGATAATGGCCACCCCTGTCTGGTCCTGTTAGTAATACTGAAGCATTCTGATAGAAAGCCAGCATTGAGTACATTTGCTGCAGGTGCAGAATATAATGCTTTGACTGCGGATAAAAATATGCCAACCAGAATTTTCTCAAAACAGCGGTTAGAAACCCCCAATGTAGCCTATCAAAGGCCTTTTCCGCGTCTAAAGATAGTAGGATCGTCTTTTGTCTGTGTCAGGGTTCTCACCGTGACATCTACACGGCAAGACGTGGTTGCCCCAGAAGTACCCAACAGGCGGTTTTAACCTGGGTACTTTGCTGTTCTGAGCCTGCTATCTACCCTTGAACCACAGCAGATCCTAGTCCTTGGATTTATTCTAGTCCTGTTCATTTTGGCTTGTCTGCAGCACTGGGGGCTGGACTTCATCTATTGCTGTGCTTCACCTGAGATTGCTCAGTCATCAGCACTGCCTCGCCCTGGGAACATTATCAAGAATTTTATACTGTTGTGTGTTTAGTTCATGTGCTCCAGTCTCTTGATCTCCTACTCCAATTTGACCCCGGCTTCTGACTTGGTTTATCCTGACCTCTGGCATCCCTTGACTTCGGCTACACTTCAGTAATCCTGACCTCTGGCATCCTTTGACTTCGGCTATCCCTTGACTATCCTGCTGATTGTGTCCTTGCCTGTACTGCGACTTGGAACTTCATCCTGCACAGCCCCCATGCACAGATTCACCGTCCAGGTGGTTTATTATCTGGTCACCTTGGACTGTGTCTATTTGCAACATATCTGCGCTACAGACTCCCAACTCAGGTAACATCCTGATAGTCTGTTATTGAGATTTTGCATTATGTTGAGAACCTTTCTCGTGCTGTCGGCCCCCTGTCTCCCTTTAGTGGATCCCATCTGATCATTATGAATGATGGTCGGTAGTATCGGTTGCAGCCTGAGTGCAAAGAATTTTGCGAAGATCTTCGCCTCTGAGTTTAAGAGGGATATTGGTCTGAAATTTTGGGGACAGATTGGAGGTTTACCAGGTTTCGGGAGGGTTACTACCTGTGCTCATAAGATGTCTGATGGTAGTGACCCATTTGTGGTGGCCTCATTAAAAAAAGTAGCTAGTCACGGCGCCAGTATAGGTCCGAACTACTAATAATAATAGTTTGAAAACCCATCCGGCTCTGGGGCCTTACCCTTTGGAAGTGAGAACATCGAAAGGGACTTCATTCTTGCTACATCTAGAGATAGGATTCCTGCATTTCCACAGATATGCCTTTGATTCCCGGGAGCCTGTGAGTGTTTATAACTAGTGTGTCTATACAATTAGTGTCAACAGAGAACACTATGTCTCCTATTTTGCACACTTTGTAGATTTCAAGACATCATTCAACACAAGAGACCACTACATTGTCAGGTATTGCATACTGTTGAAGAAGAATTTATACCCATTTCCCACTGTGAAATATAGGTTATAACATATCAGCCTCGGATTATTTTAGCTCCTTCTATTTAGTAACAGGAGTTTGTTATCTTGAGAGCTGATACATTACTGCAACAAGATACATTACTACATCACTAATATCTATATTCATGGTTTGAAATCTTTTTATTAATTAGCATTTGAATTGTGTTGTATTTTAGCCTATACTCTGTCAAGTTCCAATTTTTACCGGTTCACTGTTTAGTTAACAGTGCCCAAGTCTCCCTCTTGTGTGTAGCGCTTTTCCTGTATATTCCCTGTATATTCCCTCATCAGTTTTTTGCTGATTTTTTTGTGGCTACTGTCTCACTATTCATTTCCTGGTACATTTATGGTCTAGTATTCTTGCAATTTACTATTTATTTTAAGCCTTGATGGGGGCTCTATTATACCAGTTGAGATTTATGTGAGTTAGAGGAAATTTTTTCACCAACTTACACTGTATTCCATGCCCATTGCCAAGTCTTTCCACTCCATCTGGATATGTTAATTCCTGTGCTTCAAAAACTTTTAGCTCCAGCTGAGTACCCAGCCCAGAAGAGCGAGCGGCTGAGACAACGGCATTGTCCAAGCATGTGTCGTGATGTGCTAGAGTAGTAAAGCTGTTTGTTGGAAGGACTTCTGTCTTGAGCTGTGTGGCAGGAGTCGTAGGTGGCTATGTATGCTGTGCACAGGCTGCAATCCGGCACCAGAACACTGCACAGATCCTGTCGAAGTCGGCATGAAATTTGGCTTCCCAGGATGCTCTCGATTGCTTTTTCCCCAATGGGGCCTGGGATATCCCCCAGCGGTCCAGAGGAGGGAACGGGTCGGCTGTGGTAGCCCAGCGGTCTTAGATTGGAGGATCGGACATTTCCTCCCCCTGTGGGATTCGCCAGGTGAGTAGGCCGCAGGAGCTGATTCTGCCCACGGGTCGGCAGACGAGACTCCGGAGTCGCTTGAGAGGGTTCCCCTTTATTGGTTATTTTAATGCAACCACTCTAGGAGATTTTTTTTTAATGGAATACTTCAGATTTGTGATGTTAATTTTCGATTTATTTACTAAAGTGAGAATTGTTGGGAATTCAAACGGAATTTAAAAATGTTATACAAAAGTAGCCAAACTGGAAGTAGAGTAGCCTTGGATTTTTGCAACTAAACTACTTTGTCCTTGAATTTGATATTCACTTTGAATTCACTTTAAATTCCAGACAGTTCTCACTTTAGTGAATGGTCCTGCTTGTTTTAGCAGTGTTTGGTATATATAATTTTATTTACAATTATAAGACTGAATACCAATAAGTAAATGGATGTCTATAGAAATCCAAGGTGGCATTATTTTCCCTGGTGCATGCTTCAGAGTAATGTATATTTTATATTACATGATGTTTTAAAATTAAGATTAAAGCTAGGATTATGGTACAGAAAAAAGAAAGGAAGGCAGCGCCACTATAAACCACATAAATTAAAAGAGCACAGAATAGGCAGACTAGAATACAATATATATGATAGATACTAAGCAAAATAGAAGTCCAGAATAAATAGTCTGACTGGTAGATGAATCAAACAACGAGGTATATCTTGTAGAGGTGAATACAGTCTTTTGTAGTGGGGGATTCTTCAGAGTGGTGTAGATGCGTCTTTGTACATCATATGAAATGAGAAAATAACAACTGATGGTATAGTATGTCCCGAAAGGGGTAGAAGTAATAAAAGAGTATATGGTCCTACTCACGTTTTCAAGAGCTATGGACTTAGCTCTAGTGTTGATAACGTACAGTGGTATAATCCCCACTTATGGGATACGTGAGGTCTTAGTATTCTTTCTTGATTAGGGGACCATATGTGGAAATAAAAGCAGGAACAACAATGGTGCTCAAAGTATAAAATGCCAGAGGTGAGAAGATAAAAAAACCAAGTGGTTACTCACATTTAGTTGAACAGACTGACTGTTCAATGAATACAGCTTGAGTGGTATAATCCCCACCTAGGATTCTTGGGAGTAATATCCTCACTGGAAAGTAAAAATACTTCTGTGCCGGATAAAATGATGGTAGTAATAAAAAAGTAAAATAATAATAGTAATGAAAAGTAAGATGGCTAACTCACAGTAAGAAAGTGGCCAAAATACCTTTATTTAAAACAATATAGTTTAAAAAACCACAACGCGTTTCGCCCTTAGGCTTTATCAAGTGGAGATCAGAAAGTACATCCTGTTACATACAGGTTTATATAGGCAGTGAACATATTAGAAAATGGCGCCAAAATGATGTCATAATTTTTTTTTTCTCAAAAGTGCTAAATTTTATATGTGTAAGTGAGTACATACCTATATGTAAAACATGTGATAGTTTAAAATTAAAAACGAGGTTTTAAACTCACAATACCTTACATATTCTATTTAGATACAACAGTCACATGATCGGTGGCCATTTTTTTTTTTTTTTTTTTAAAGTGCTAAACTTTATATGTATCAGTGAATACAAACCTATATTGGAGACATGTGATAGTCTAAAATTTAAATTAAAAACAAGGTTTTATACTCACAATACCTTGCATATTATTTAAATAGAACAGTCACGTATATAAGTCACATTGTATAAATATGTACTTCATGCACAAAATAATTATAAAAGATAATAAAATATAAGAAATATATTATAAAAAATTAATTATAAAAATTATAAAAAATTATAAAAAATTCAAACTCTACATTAAGACCTTCGGGGGTAAGGGTTTTTAAAAGGAACACCCAGTGCATTTCTTTTTGTCCCAGTAATTTTTTGAGGTCACCTCCCCTCCAGGGTAATTTACATCTTTGGATCCCAGTACATTTTAAAAATTTAGGGTCTTTGTTGAGAATCAATCTATTAACCAGGGACAGACCAACTATTCCCCCACACCTCCATGTATTAATGACGAGATACCAGTGAAAAACACCACCCTTAAGAATAACTCTAATTTTTACCCATCAAGTTTCAAATCTGGCCCAATAGAAGTTTTTGAGAATTTGGTAAAGCAAGACTTAGAAAAAATTAATACCTCCAAAAAAAACAACCACAAATATCATAAATATAACCAATATAACTTAACCTTCCAAGAAAGGAAAGCTCTCACAGATCTTAAAAAAGATGACACAATAGTCATCAAACCAGCCGATAAAGGGGGCGGCCTAGTTATAATCTCACAAGAAATGTACATCAAAGAAGCATTTAGACAGCTTAATGACCCCAAAGTATATGACAAGCTACTATCAGACCCAACCCATACCATCCAAAACTCCCTTATATCATTTTTAACCAAAGGCTTAAATTCCAATATCCTCAACAAAAAAGAATTTGCTTATTTAAATATACCTCATCCAAAAATTCCAGTCATATACTTTTTACCAAAGATACACAAGAATGAGACCAATCCACCAGGTAGACCTATTGTCTCCTGGATCAATTCTGTTTTATCAAACTTATCAGAGTATATTGACATTTTATTACAACCATCAGTCAGACTTATGAGGTCATACTTAAAAGATTCCATGTCTCTCTTACGTTTTTTAGAACATTTTACCTGGCATCCAGATTTTATTCTAGTCACTTGTGATGTCCAGTCTTTGTACACCATAATCCCCCACGAATTAGGGTGTGAAGCAGTTTTAAATAGATTAAAAACGGATAATAAAATTCCAGAAAACAAATTAATTTTATCTTAGAAGGGATAAAAATGATTTTAACAAATAACTATTTTTGGTTTTTAGACACTTTTTACATTCAAAGACAAGGCACAGCTATGGGTACTAGGTTTGCACCAAGTTATGCCAATCTTTTTATGGACAATTGGGAGTCTTAAGCAATCTGGGGAGATCACCCCTGGAAAGCAAACCTAGTATCCTATTTTAGATACATAGACGATTTGTTTTTTATCTGGAAAGGTCCTGAAACCTCACTTAAACTTTTTTTAAATCATCTAAACAACAACAATAGTGGCATCATTTTAACATCAGAACACAGCAAAGATTTAATAAATTTTTTAGACATCCAAATTTTTATCCAGGATGGGAATATTAACACTAGAACTTTTTTAAAAAAAGTGTGCACCAACACAGTCATTGACAGATCAAGCTGCCACTACCAACCATGGTTAGATGGGGTCCCTAAAGGTCAGTTCCTACGTCTTCGCAGGAACTGTTCCCTTAATACAGATTTTGACGAACAAGCTAGAACACTAGAAGCTCAATTTATCAGCAAAAATTACCCAAAAGAAAAGCTAGAAGAATCCCTCAAAGCAGTGAAACAAAAAGAAAGACTCGAGCTTTTAGAATATAATACGAATAAAAATAAAGACCCACCATCCATACCGATCATCTTTAACTTTGACAATAAGAATAAAATTGTGAAAAAACTATTCAAAAACACTGGCACATTTTAAAACAAGATGAAATTTTAAAGACACTCATCCCAGATAAACCCCATATCATTTTTAGAGGGGCCCCAAACCTAAAGACAATGCTTACTAAAAATTATACAAAAAAAGCCAATACAAGCAATCCATCATTTTAATCAAATTCTAAAGGTTTTTTCAAATGCAACAGATGCATTGTCTGCAGATCCACTGACCAAAACAGCACATCAAAGACAACACAATTCACCTCAAACAAAACCGGTATTACATACCCTATTAAAGACTTAATATGTTGCACTACTAAGAATGTTGTATACCTATTGGAGTGCCCATGTGGCCTCCAGTATGTGGGTATGACCACACGATGCTTAAAAATAAGGTTAGCAGAACATTGTAGAAATATTATCAAAGGCTACCCTAATCACTCTGTTTCAAAAGCATTTTATCCAACACAACAAAGACCCTAAATTTTTAAAATGTACTGGGATCCAAAGATGTAAATTACCCTGGAGGGGAGGTGACCTCAAAAAATTACTGGGACAAAAAGAAATGCACTGGGTGTTCCTTTTAAAAACCCTTACCCCCGAAGGTCTTAATGTAGAGTTCGACCTGTTTAATTTTTTATAATTTTTTTATAATTTTTATAATTAATTTTTTATAATATATTTCTTATATTTTATTATCTTTTATAATTATTTTGTGCATGAAGTACATATTTATACAATGTGACTTATATACGTGACTGTTCTATTTAAATAATATGCAAGGTATTGTGAGTATAAAACCTTGTTTTTAATTTAAATTTTAGACTATCACATGTCTCCAATATAGGTTTGTATTCACTGATACATATAAAGTTTAGCACTTTTAAAAAAAAAAAAAAAATGGCCACCGATCATGTGACTGTTGTATCTAAATAGAATATGTAAGGTATTGTGAGTTTAAAACCTCGTTTTTAATTTTAAACTATCACATGTTTTACATATAGGTATGTACTCACTTACACATATAAAATTTAGCACTTTTGAGAAAAAAAAAAAATTATGACATCATTTTGGCACCATTTTCTAATATGTTCACTGCCTATATAAACCTGTATGTAACAGGATGTACTTTCTGATCTCCACTTGATAAAGCCTAAGGGCGAAACGCGTTGTGGTTTTTTAAACTATATTGTTTTAAATAAAAGGTATTTTGGCCACTTTCTTACTGTGAGTTAGCCATCTTACTTTTTATTACTATTATTATTTTACTTTTTTATTACTACCATCCTTTTATCCGGCACAGAAGTGTTTTTACTTTCCAGTGAGGATATTACTCCCAAGAATCCTAGGTGGGGATTATACCACTCAAGCTGTATTCATTGAACAGTCAGTCTGTTCAACTAAATGTGAGTAACCACTTGGTTTTTTATCTTCTCACCTCTGGCATTTTATACTTTGAGCACCATTGTTGTTCCTGCTTTTATTTCCACATATGGTCCCCTAATCAAGAAAGAATACTAAGACCTCACGTATCCCATAAGTGGGGATTATACCACTGTACGTTATCAACACTAGAGCTAAGTCCATAGCTCTTGAAAACGTGAGTAGGACCATATATTCTTTTATTGCTTCTACCCCTTTCGGGACATACTATACCATCAGTTGTTATTTTCTCATTTCATATGATGTACAAAGACGCATCTACACCACTCTGAAGAATCCCCCACTACAAAAGACTGTATTCACCTCTACAAGGATATACCTCGTTGTTTGATTCATCTACCAGTCAGACTATTTATTCTGGACTTCTATTTTGCTTAGTATCTATCATATATATTGTATTCTAGTCTGCCTATTCTGTGCTCTTTTAATTTATGTGGTTTATAGTGGCGCTGCCTTCCTTTCTTTTTTCTGTACCATTTCTGTTGTAAGGCCTGTGAGGGAGCCCTACTTTTTAGGTGTGCTGCCACTTTTTACTTATTTATTATTGTTTCTGTTGTATTTTGTATAGATAGAGAGCGCTGATCCCTTTCTTCTGTTCTAAAGCTAGGATTATGGCTTGGATTATAATTAGGACTTCTTTATTTGTGGGGCAGAACCAAGACTGTTGGTGGTTATTCTTAAAAGGGCATTTTTGGCACTATAACTGTTTCATCTTAAATAATTGGTTATAGTTCCTGGAGCAGGGCTGCTTTGAATATAGGAGCTAGCTAAAAAATTAGGAGCCAGATTTTTTAAAACTAACAAAGCTTTATTTTCAATGACAAAAATAGCAGATATAAGATTTATACATAAAGAAAACTAGAACCAAATGTCATAGACATTATGCACATAATTAATATATTCTGATGTTTTATGCAATGTATCAGTTCTTTTTACTTGTTTTTTATTTACTATGGACATGCAAGTACCAGTGGTCAACAGCCTTTGCTGGATCTAACACCTGGACTGATGATCCATTCGTGTTGGTCATCAATTAATCATCTAAACTCTTTTGTTGCATTGATGATCTGAATTTAATTTTTACAAAGTTCATTATGCTGTACCCTCTCTCACAACATATGGTTGAGACTGGCAATGCAGACACTACAGACAACAAGTTTCCCAAAACTGGAAATCTGTCTATTTGAGAGTGCCAAATCCTGAAGTTCACTCAGTTTCTTTCCATTTCAAAGGACTTTAAATTTCTAACACTCATTGTGGATTGCATGAATGCATTTGCCATGCATTTCAAGCAGAAAGAGTTGTTTCTGGAAATGCTGAGCCAATGCTGTAATGTCATCAACACCATAGTCTTGTAATGTTGTTCCTGATGCCAGGCAAAAGGTAGGTAGACACGTGCGTTTCGGACCGAATGTGAATTCGGACGCATTTCAGGCAATTCGAACATTCGGATGCTTCAGAATGTCCGAAGTGCCAAATTTCGGAAGTACCGAACGGAATTGCCAAAGTCCCAAAATTGCTGAAGTGCCGAACCAAATGGCAGAAGTGCCGAATTTTCTAAGTGCCGAAGTGCTTCGGATTTCTAAAAAGTGGCAAAACAAGAGAGGGAGGGAAATTTATGTGAATAATGACAGGGTTAGGTTAGGGGTAGGCTAGGTTTGGGTTAGGGTAGGGTTGGCTTAGGGTAGGAGTAGGGTTTTAGATTGTTGGCTTAGATTTTCCGAATTGCCAAAGTCCCGAACCGAAGTCCTGAACCATACCAAAGTTCTGAATTGCCGAAGTCTTGAATTTCAGAAGTACCGAACCGAAGGGCCAAAGTCACGAATTGACGACTTTTTTTCTTACCCGAATTTCCGAACCAAACCGAATTTTTGGATCATGCACATCCCTAGCAACAGGTATATAACACTCGTGGAACGTTCAATATTCCTCTGGATCAGAAATCGCTCTTCCACATGTTTAACAGCATGCTGAATTAATTTGTCTTTTTTATGCTGGATCGAAGAAGTTACAGTATTGCTGACTCCATGCAACTGTATATTTTGTTACAGTCCTTTAAGTGATGTTCCATCGATAAATCTCTTCTCATGCTGTTTTGGAACAGCTTTGAGTGAGTTTAACAATGAAATAGTGTTTTTCACATGCAACTCAGTTGTGCTTAAAAAAAGTTTTTCCCTTTGAAATAATAGGGAGAGGTTCTTAATGATTTCAGGTAATCAAGCAGAAAATGGAGCTTGTGAACGCATTTAAAATCAGTTAGTTTTTTTTGTTTTTTTTAAAACAAACAAGTTTTCTGCAGCAACACTTTCAACGTGAACTGGCACCTTGTCTTTGACAAGTGCAGAGAGAGCACTGACTTTGCTTGACACCCATCTTATGATATGCAAATATTTCTGTATTTTTTTTTCTGAAAACTATGAGTTACCGTATATACTCGTGTATAAGTCGATCTTGTGTATAAGTCGAGTGCAGTTTTGTGACCAACAATTGTGAAATATGCTATGACTTGTGGATACGTCGAGGGTAAAATTTGGGACTTTTATAATTTTGTCAGATTTTACCTAGGTAAGATCCTGGAACAATCAAACATGTCCGCTAAAAACTGGATTTAAAAAAATGAGCAATCATGAACATGAACATTTAATTTATTAACTGTAACGAATCCCTTAAACTTATTACAGGGAATTTTAACATTGTTTGGCCTATACAAATCCTTCAAACTCTGACTCGTCATCGTCAGAATGTCCGAATAAATCATGACATTGTTCTTCGGTGATGCCATCAGTGTATACGTCGTCTTCGCTGTCGTCATCTGTTGAATTGGTATATGAAGTCGATTCATCTTTCTCTTCATAGATGGCGTCGTCCTCTGATCCATCCATAGAATTACTAATTCCGCATTTCAGGAACGACTTCTTGATCATTTCTGGTGATATGGAATCCCAAGCATCCTTTACCCATTTCGTTATCAAATCAATGTCTGGTTTCATCAAGTTTTCTCCTTTCGTTAACTTTGCTTGACCAGAACACATCCATTGTTACCACATATTGCGCAATCGGTCCTTGAAAGGCTTGTTGAGACAGACATCCAATGGCTGGAGCATTGATGTTAGGTCGCCTGGAATCACTGCCAACGTGGTTGCCATTTTCTTTTCTTCTTCCTTCACATCCTCTGTTATATGCGCATGGAACATATCCCACACCAATAACGACTGACATTTTCTTAGCGCTGCGACTGGTCGCCTGCCCCACACATTGCGCAGCCACAACTTTGTACCCTCCTCATCCATCCAGCCTTTAGGGTGAACATGAAAAGTTACTCCTGCCAGAATTTTTAAGTTCTTTGGCATTGTTTTCCTCTTGAATATTATTACCGGGCTCAGTTTAGTGCCATCTGCCAGGCAAGACAGGACAACAATGAAATGTGACTTTTCATGACCGGTTGTTTTTATAAGTACAGTTTTTTCCGCAACGCTTGCTACAGTTCAATTGCCAGGCATATCAAATGTCATTGGAGTTTTGTCCATATTACCAATGTTATCAGAGCGAAACCATTCTTTTTTCTCTGTTTGATAATGAATTTGTGGAATGACATGACCTTTTCGTCCAGCTCTTTAGGCAGCGTCTGAGCGATCTTTGTTCGCTGACGAAGACACAATCCATATTCGTTCATGAATCGTGTGCACCAACCAGACGATGCTCTAAATTGTGCCATACCTTCAGTCGCCAAATATTTTTCTTTTGCCATCTGAAGTGCTCGTATTTGAATGCTCGAGCGAGTCACAACATATCCATTTTGTCTACATTCCATTATCCAGTCATTCAAATCCTTTTCCATTCCATCAAAAGGTGTAGCTTTGAAACGTAATGCTTTCTTCAACTTCGGCATGGCTTGCAATTCAGCCTAATTTTTTCTCCAATCTCTTACGAGTTTTTCGCTGATGCTAAACTCTCGTGTAGCTACACTATTATTGGCTTCCTTTGCACGTTCAATAACTTTCAATTTAAGCGCAGCAGTGTTAGAAGCTATCGTTTTCTTTGCAAAACTCATTTTTCGGAAGATAAGAATTTACCGAAAATATTATTCTGTTATTATTAATGTAATCTTAATAATCATTTGACAACAAACAAGAGTAAATAGTCAATCAAGTTCCCTTATATGGTGTACCGGTATGTTTCTTTCTCCCCCTCACTGCACCTATGTGTCCATTTCTCCCCTTTTCTTCCCAGTCTCTATCCTCCCCCTCTGCCTCTTTTTCCCTCCCCCTGTGTCTCTCTCTTGCCCCTGTTTCATCATCCCCTATCCTCTGTGTGTCTCTCTCCCCCTCCCTTTTGTGTGTCTCTCTTCCTCCTCTGTCTTTGTTATGGTTGCCTCCAGGCTGGCTGGAAGTTGGACCGTAGAAAGGATGCTCCTGGCGCTCATCAAAGGACCATCAGCACCGTAGACACTATAAGCACTGCAGACTCCACGAACCACCGCTGCTGGGCTAGGATCTCGCCGTCTGCTATCCACCCTGGACCTACGACCAGGCTCCATGTTCCAGTAGGTGAATCTCTTCCTTCTGTAGAGCGAAGCAGGATCAGGAACAAGAGCTCTTACAAGAGCTCAGTGGCTAAGGGAGTATGAAGAGCATAGCAATCCCTGTAGTGATTATAGCTGTCCCCTACAAACATGAGTCAAGGCTGCAAGTTAGAGGGTCAAGTCATTCTGTTTAATTGGCACCAAAGGGCCTTCTTTTATGCAGGTTTTCCTTACATAGGACCAGTGGTGTATCCTGGTTTTGCACTGCCCTAGGCAGGACAAAACTCAGGTGCCCCCCCCCCACCCTTCCCCCCTGCCCCGCCTTCTAAATACACACACACATTCACTGACAGATACGCATACACTAGCTAACAGACATACACACTCACAGACACACACACTCACTCACACTGACACACACTCACTCACACTGACACACACACACACACACACACTAACATACACACACTCACTAACAGACACACAAACAAACACACTAACAGACACACAAACACTCACTAACAGACACACACTCACTAACAGACACACACACAGATACACTCACTCACTAACAGACACACACACTCACTCACTAACAGACACACACTCACTCACTAACAGACATAAAAAGATACATATTATTAATCAGCATCCTTTAAATATAAACCTAACCAAAAATCACACAAATCCCTCCAGTGGATAAAAAGTTAGACGGAAGTCCTTTATGACCGACACATTTTCATGCCCAAAACAGTTCCATAGATTTGGGCTGTGCGGTCGGTCTATTTCAGGCTGAAAAAAAAAAAAAAAAGTCCCATCACCGAATGAAAGTTCGGTATGGGAGAAGGTACAGGTTTTAGTTCCATGAATTTGGCTGCACACACTGCTGACCGTATTTGAATGAATAAAGATGGCGCCGCCACGTGTTCGTACGGCGACCACCCAGCATTCGGCAATTTACCTACAGCAGGCTCCCAGCCTGGGAGGTAAATTGCCTGCACACTTCCACTTCTGGGTGGTCAGCCTGTGTGGTACTTGGTTCATTAAGCCCCATTCACTGAACCAAGTGGGAAATAGCCAGGAACAAAGGGTTTTAACCAAGTCTGGGGACACAGGCGTAAAGGGGCAGTGTCCCACTTTTCCCTATGGCCCAAAAATGTGCTTAAAGGGCCAGCACCAGTCCCATAAAAAGTCCATAAGCCCCAATATGCTCACAGACTGTTCTTAAAGGGCCATACAAACCCGGTCCATAGTCACGGGGGAGGAGGCTGGCAAATAGGCTCCTCCATAATCCAGGGAAGCAGGGCAATTTGTCATTTAAAGGAACAGTTACAAAAGGCATTTTGTAACAGTCTTCCCCTCAGTCTCTTTCTCCCCCCTCCCCTTGTGTCTCTCTTTTCCCTTTCTCCTGAGGCTGACCTTGCACGTGTAAACTGGAAATATAACACAAATGTCTCTCTATCATGCTCCCTCGCGGTTCCCACAATTCCCAGCATGGACACATCATGGAGTAAACACTACTCTATGATGTGGCTATGCTAAGAATTGTGCAAGCCGCAACGGAGCATCATAGTTTTGTCTTCTCCCTCCTTCAGTTTGTGCTTTCTGACAGCTGCACTGCTAGGGTGAACCATGCCGCCCTGACAGTGTTTAAGCCCATAGTATGCCTTAACAGCGTCGAGGGGGGCCAGGGACCCTACACTATAGGGCCAGGAATACGTTTGTCCCTATACTGTTCCTTTAATATATACACACACATGCACTCACTGGCTCATACACACACTGACACATACACAAATGCACTCTGACTCTTGACACACATTCACTGACAGAAACACACACATTCACTGACAGAAACATTTAATGACAGAAACATTCACCGACAGAAACACTCACTGACAAACACTCACTGACAAACACTCTCTGACAGAAACATTCACTGACAGAAACACACACATTCACTGACAGAAACAAACAAACACACACTGACAGAAACACTCACTGACAGAAACATACACATTCACTGACAGAAACACACACACACACTGACAGAAACACACACATTCACTGACAAACACTCTCTATATAAATATGTCAGCTTGATGCTAGATAGATCGACTCCAATCACACTGGCACCCTCTGAACCAATTCCAATCAGTTGGCTTGAAGAATGTAATTCTAAGAGACCATGCATCTTCAGGCCTTTAGTGATGGTTTCTAAGTACCCATCTGCAATAGCCATTTCAAGTAACAGGGCTGATAGAAATATTTTTGATCCTATTATTCACTGACAGAAACACACACATTCACTGACAGAAACACATACACCCACTGACAGAAACACACACACTCACTGACAGAAACACACACATTCACTGACAGAAACACACACACACTCACTGACAGAAACATACACATTCACTGACAGAAACACAAACACTCACTGACAAACAAACACACCCTTACTGAAACAAACATACACACACACTGACACAAACTCACTAGATTATAAACACTTTTTTTTTTTTTTATAAATTAAACAAGTTTCTCCCAGTGGCCAGCCTTCGCTCTTTCCAATACTTGGCTGCTGGGATATGACGTCATGTATCCCAGCATCCCTTAACACAATGTGAGCTGATTAGCCGCGAGCCACTGCCGCTCCTCGCAGCTCACATCCCCTCTGAGGCTTTAACTTTAACGCTTCATTTGGCCGGCGCATCTGGAGGGGTAAGAGAGATTGACCGGCAGGAGAGTGGTTTTATGTGCTCCCGCCAGTCACACGGACATCAATGTGCCTCTTGGCCGGTGCTCCATTAAGATAGTAGCACTGGCCCTTTGTCTGATGTCCCCGTCCCCCTCCCTCTCGCTACCCGGAGTATGCCACCGCCGCTGTGAGGGAGCAAGATAGTCTCCCTCCTTCAGTTCGTGCTTTCTGACAGCTGCACTGTCAGAAAGCACGAAAGTGAGTATCTCGCCGGACTGGCTAGGCGGCCGCCCTGCCCAGCGGCACCACGATGATGCGGCCGCCTGGCCCAGCGGCACCACGATGATGCGGCCATCCCCCCTCACACCTGTGTATAAGTCGAGCCTGCAATATAACATTAAGTTTGCAGGTAAAATTTCTCGACTTATACACGAATATATACGGTTCCTGCTTCAGCGGTCTCATTCGTAAATACTGGTAAAATTTGTACAGCTTCTTTAAAACCGAGTCAAGGTCATCGATGAATTGTCCTTCTTTCACAGAGCTTAATACACTTAAATATAAGCTGTGTGCAGCACAGTGAAAGCCAATTACATGGGTGAGATTTTGACTTACTTTCTCTACCAGTCCATTTTCAGCTCCAATCACGCTGGCACCCTCTGAACCAATTCCAATCAGTTGGCTTGAAGAATGTAATTCTAAGAGACCATGCATCTTCAGGCCTTTAGTGATGGTTTCTAAGTACCCATCTGCAATAGCCATTTCAAGTAACAGGGCTGATAGAAATATTTTTTGATCCTATTGTTTTGATATATCTGACATACAATATTAACTCTTCTACTCCTCATTCGTCAGTCGATCTATCTAGCATCAAGCTGACATATTTTGCCTCTTCTAGCTCACAGATGAGTTATTTCCTAATTACAGTTGCAATATGGGAGATTAATTACTATTTTACATTTTTTAAATATATTTTTCCATCAAAAACACAGCACTTCTTCTCTTGAGTAGAGATGTCGCGAACAGTTCGCGACATCTCTACTCTTGAGTAGCACTGATGTGTATCTGCACACGGGTTTACACACATGTATGCCTCTCAGATTTTGTTTATTAACCTTCTTGGGATCCCTAAGAACTTAGTACATTTAAAAGTGTAACAGCAGTGAGCAATAGTCAGAGACTGGATCAGCATGTGTGTGTCACAGGGAAACATTGAGGGTTCTGTTCACAGTATACAATGGCATGTGTATTAAAAAATAAGTGATAATTTTTTATCCTCATACCAGGGCCAGTAAACATTTCACTTGTGCATCTCTATCAGATGAACAAGTGAAGATTTATTGGGTCACTTGTACAGTTGTGCTCAAAAGTTTGCATACCCCTGGAGAATTGGTAATATTTGTACCATTTTTAAAGAAAACATGAGTGAGCAGGCAAAACACATTTCTATTATTTCTTATGCGATTCATATTCAACTATAGGTTATAACAGAATGGCACAATCATAAAACAAAACATGGCAACAAAGAAAAAAATGAAATTACCCCTGTTCAAAAGTCTGCATATCCTTAGTTCTTAATACTGTGTATTGCCCCCTTTAGCATCAATGACAGCATGCAGTCTTTTGTAATAGTTGTCTATGAGGCTCCTAGTTCTTGCAGGTGGTATAGCTGCCCATTCATCTTGGGAAAATGCCCTCAGGTCATGCAAAGTCTTTGGTCATTTTGCATGAACCGCATGTTTCAGATCTCCCTACAGTGCTTCAATAATATTAAAGTCAGGAGACTTTGATGGCCAGAGCCTTTACCTTTTTCTGCTGTAACCACTGGAGGTCAACTTGGCCTTCTGCTTAGGGTCATGCTGGAATGTCCAAGAGCGTCCCATGCGCAGCCTTCGTGCAGAAGAATGTAAATTGTCTGCAAATATTTTCTGATAACATGCTGCATTCATCTTGCCATCAATTTTCACAAGATTCCCCATGCCCTTAAAACACACCCCCCCCCCCAAAAAACATTAGTACACCACCACCATGCTTAACAGTGGGGATGGTATTCTTTTTACTATAGGCCTTGTTGACCCCTCTCCAAACATAGCGCTCATGGTTGTGACCATAAAGCTCTATTTTGGTCTCATCACTCCAAATTACAGTATGCCAGAAGCTGTGAGGCGTGTTATGGTGTTGCCGGGCATATTGTACCGGGCTTTTTCGTGGAATTGGTGCAGTAAAGACTTCTTTCTGGCAACTCGACCGTGCAGCTCATTTTTGTTCAAGTATGGTTGTGTTGTGCTCCTTAAAACAACAACACAGTCTTTTTCAACAGCAGCCTGTATTTCTCCTGAGGTTACCTGTGGGTTTTTCGTTGTATCCTGAACAATTATTCTGGCACTCGTGGCTGAAATATTTCTTGGTCTACCTGACCGTGGCTTGGTATCAAGAGGTCCCAGAATTTTCCACTTCTTAATAAGTGATTGAACAGTACTGACTGGCATTTTCAAGGTTTGGGTATCTTTTTATATCCTTTTCCATCTTTATAAAGTTCCATTACCTCGTTACGCTGGTCTTTTGACAATTCTTTTCTGCTCCCCATGACTCAGTATCTAACCTGCTCAGTGCATCCACGTGATTTCTGTTATCGTTATGATTTAAAAAGGAGCCAAACAAATATGCGATAATAAATGGCTTCATACGATCACTATCCTTCAATAAAATAAAATTTTTGTATGATCAGTCATATTTTCTAAATCAATGCCAAAGTTTCACAATTTCTGCCAAGATATGCAAACTTTTGAGCCCAACTGTAAAACACAGAAACATACTATTTCTCTCAGTCATTGGGTTAAAACGTCAAATGAAATTCTCTGCCTGTGACCGACTGCCCAGGTAAACTGTCCTCATACTGCAGAGAAAAGAAGCCAGAGGCAGCGGTGTTGGACACGACAGCCTCAATTTCAATAATAAATTGTTGCAATTTTTCGCCCAGAAATTCCCCATAAATACTTCAATAAGCTAAAATTGCTATGGAGGTGGGGTCCTTTGCAAAGAATAACCAAAATAACTTTTTTAATTTAAGCAAATGCATCTCCATGTTTGTGTGCCATTACCATATTTATCATAACTCTCCAAGGTAATCAAGCTGGAACTTTGGCTGTATTTTTGCACGTCTGCTTAAAATAAATACTTTTTGTTTGTTTGTTTATTATGCAGCCCATAAGTGTAGATGCACACTCTACTATTGCAATGCATGATAAGGTTGGTATGAGCTTTTTTATAGGGCTACTTTTTATTCTCAATCCACACTGATTCCTGTCTTCAAGATGTAGCATCCAAGTCATACTGATTCTTGAGCACGAGAAGTGAGCGGTTTGGGTGCCCAGCATTACCAAGTTAACCATCACACCACAAAAAAAAAATAGATTGACAGGTTGGACGACACCATAAACACTGCAATGTGCTTCATTTTATACATTTCCATAAAAAGGCACACCAAAATCCTCAGCACCAGGTCCATGAAGCCCTTAATCGGTCCATGACTAGGCAATATTGTAACCATTTTTGGTGCTTTATCCTTTTTTGCTTCTCCAGAACATTTTTTCCAAATATTTTGCATGGACCACTACTGGTCTTCCAGAACTAAAAAAAATTACTTATCTTTCTACTGTGCGCAAGTCTATCGATTCAATACTGTTAGAAAAACTTTTCAAATTATTTATCTACATAAATCCCGATTAAAGTCTATGGAATGTGTGTAGATAAATCATTTGGGAAGGCTGTCTAACAGTATTGTGTCATTTGGAAAACATCTTAAAATCGAGAGCTAAGTAAGGTTTATGATGCTGAGTGAGATGCATTGTCAACACAAATAGCAGAAAAGGTGTGTAAGAAAGGTCTGAGATTGAGCAAAGTTTGAGATTATACAATATTAATAATAAATTACCACATACCTGTTATATAATTCATCATCTTCTCCACCCCATCCCCAGAATGTATTGGAAAACCCATTAATTTTGAGGAACTGTTCTTTTGTGAAAGCAACTATTCCACCAAAAAGTGTTTCATAGAGTAGCCTAATGGAGAATAAAAACATTATATCAGAAATATGTTACAAAAAGTACTTTAAAAATATTTATTTACACATAGTAAAAAAAACTAAACACGTTGTACCTTCTACACAAACGTTTATTTTCTCCACAATTGCAACAAGTGAGTTTTAGATCTTTTGTTAATAGTAAAATATTAAATGTACACTATAGTCACCAAAACTACTTTAGCTTAATGAAACAGTTTTGGTGTCTAAATCATGCCCCTGCACTGTTACCCTGCATGCCCCTCACTGCTCAATTGATTAGTTAAATCACTTTGTTTAATACAGCCCTAGGCACACCTCCCTGTATACATAGTGAAGGACTTTCCTCATTGGATGAAAGAAGTCAACTGATGCTCTCAGACAACAAGCTGACTCTCAAAACAGGAGATACAGAGTAGCATCCAGCAGACCCCAGATGAGAAGTCAGTCTTTTACAAAGCAGCTTGTAAATCGTAAATTAGAGGGCCGTTAGGACACTCTGAACCATAACAACTACAATGCACTGTGGGCATTTTGAGCCTATTCGCTTTGTTAATTTCTGCAAAATTTAGCTGTGATCTTTTTTAAAGGGTGAAATGCATAATACTTCTTGTGTAATACTTCTATTTCATGAAATTTCTTTAATATTTGGAATTTTATATATAAGTATTTACATTTTTATTTGTGTGCTACTTATTTCTCTTATCCCCCCCCCACCAAAAAAACTTGAAAATAAATTTAGGTTTCCAATGTAATATATTCATCATAGAGAATATCCATAAAACTTACAATACATAGATAATGGTTACAGTGCCAAGAGTTGCCTGCTCCGCCAATGTGAGTAGCGCACACCATTTTAGAATGGTTTGACTTCTTACCTGTGGTCCACCAGGAGCTAGTCCCTGTCTCCACTACATCTGACAGAGAGCCGCAGGGCTAATTGACTTAAAGAAGTTAGATGATACTTTTTGTCTTTTACTCTGTTGTATAGGAGGTAGGCATAGCTCAAAACCTTCACAAGCCACTGTTGAGAGAAAATTCAAGTGGCAAAAATCACCACTGGATTTTGTGCCATGAATCCTCGAGGCTTGCAGTTGTAAGTAAGCTTTTGACCTGGCTAGTAACATAGGACTTGAAATTGTGAGCTCTTCAGACTGCCTGGTGGACCCTAGGTAAGGACTGAAACCATTCTAAAGAGGTGTGACTGCGTATAATGGGAGGAACCAGGGCACTCCTTGAACCATAACCACTCCAGCACATTGTTGTGGTCATGATGTTTGTAGTTGCTTTCATTTATAATATCTCATATTTAAATAAATTTGATATCAGCCATCTCAAGACTATATTAACAATAAATAAATAGAATGACAACAAAAACAGCTTACGTAAAATTGAACTTGTCTACAGCATTGGCCAGATGCCTTGGATTTTTAGAACACCTGTAGAGATGCCTCAGATCCATTGGGATAATGTCCACATCACTGAAAATAAAGCAGTCGTAATCATAATCCTTTGCAGCTTCAGTAAATCCAACGTTTATCAGCTTGGCTCTGTTAAAAGTATTCTTTGACTGTGTGAAACAAAATGATTAAGATCAAAATTATTCTTAAGTTTTAACAATCGTGGCCTTCAAGATAAACAATTTATATTCATGTTGCAGATTACAATAATGCCACAGTTATGTGAAATACAAAATTAAAGGGACACTCTAAGCATCAAAATCACTTTAGCGATGTGTATGAGTATCCATTGTTCTTGTTGATGTCTATATTACATTATTATGGATTGTCTAATGTTAGGAGAGTTTAAAGGGTAGAGGTTTTGATACTCTTGTCCAGATGTTTTTTTAATTGCTGCTAATAATTAAGCTTTGAATAGTGCCACAATAAAATGGCAGCTGATCCTACATTGTGCATAGTAACGAATCTTGCATTTTTACCATTCGTGGAATGACTGCATGAATTAACATCACCATCCATGTTCCTGAAATAATGGGTAAATTATATAGCATATAAAGTAATATAAGTATGTAATCAGTATATACTGTATATATGTATGTAAATGTCACATGTGCAAATGTTTGTGTATCTTTTAGTAAGTTTTTGGCTAGATATCACAGCCTCTTGTAAGAGAAAGAAAGAGTAAATTGAGAAAGAAATATAAAGAAATCACTAGATTTTAATTGAAAATGTTTTCATATGACAATCCAAAATATTCATCCACAAAGCACATCTTAGTTATAGGTGCCCACTAGTGCAGCCCAAGTTTATTCAAAGAGCATTCAAAATACGGACGTTTCGGGACCCTGTCCCTTTATCAAGGATAATAATAATAAATGTCCTCATAGGGCCCCTACAACTAAGCTTTGCTTTGTGGATGAATACTTTGGATTGCTATATTTTGCTTGCTTTTGGGGCTACAGCAGCTTATACACAATAACTGCACTAGGTTAAACTATTTTGCCTTTTGGTGTTGTGCTATACCACACTCCTAAATTATATTTTTGTTTTTATATGACACATTGATCTTTTTTATATTGATCTTAGCAAGTAAATAACTGTGCATTAATTCCTTCATGAGCGAGCCTTTACAGGAAGATCCATTACACAGGAATACAATATTAAAGGACATCTCCAAATACCATATCCACTAAAGTGTGCTTGTTATAAAAAAGTTGGACTATTTACAATGGGGGAACACAAGGAAACTCCTTTCATCATTGTATGGAATCTGATGGCGCTATATAAATAATAAAATAATTATAATCACTACAGTGCATTGTAGGGGTTATGGTACTTGGAACATTCCTTTAAAAATAACGCTGAAATTAGAATTTTAAATAAAGGTCTGAAATTCGCCCCCAGTAGAAATTTTAACTCTTTTTCCGTATATATTGATATATTAAAATATTCTAGAACACTCACTTTAAAAAGATTCTTTGAAATTAATAAATATAATGATACTAGGAAGAGTGAAAACCATACTGATTTGAGGAATAAATCGAGTTTTTATCCTAGGAACTACAGAACAAGTGCCATAGAGATCTTTGAGAAATCCGTCATTGAGGACTTTGATAAATTGGGGAGTGTAAACAAAAAACATAATTCTAACTTAAGTTTTAATGAACGTAAAGCCCTACAAGATTTGAGAAATAATAGAGAAATAATAATAAAGCCAGCAGATAAGGGGGGCAGTATTGTTATTCAGAACACTACTAATTACTTGGAAGAATGTTATCGACAATTAGAGCATAAGAAAATATATAAGGTATTAAAAAAAGACCCTACTATAGAGATGAAATCCTCTTTAGAGATTCTTTTAAAAAGGGGTAAGGAAGAGGGTAATTTAAATGAAAATGAGTATAAGTTTTTACAAGTTGAATTTCCTAGAGTGCCCGTGTTTTACACCCTGCCGAAGGTACATAAAAATTTGGAAAAACCCCTGGGCAGGCCAATCGTGTCCGGTATTGGATCTATTTCAGCCAATCTTTCCAAATACGTGGACATTTGGCTACAAAATTTAGTTAAAGAAATGCCCTTATACCTCAAAGATACTACAGACATAATAAAAATTGTAAAGAATACTAAACGGGAGGAAGAGTATTTCCTAGTTACTTCAGATGTAACGGCACTGTATACCTCTATTTCCCATGAAAAGGGGTGTAGAACTATACAAGAATGCTTGGAAAAATCTGGAATTTTTAATGAGAATCACATCCAATTTTTAGTTCATAGTATTAAATGGATGTTAGAAAATAATTTATTTCTTTTTTAACTCTAGGTTTTATTTACGATTACAGGGCACTGCTATGGGGACCATTTCGCCCCTAGTTATGCTAATTTATTTATGTCAGGCTGGGAAACAGAAATGATCTACAACAGCCAGAATTGGGGGACGAACCTGGTATCCTATCATAGATATAGCGATGATATCTTTTTTATATGGAAAGGCTCACAAATAGATTTAGAATTTGTTTTAGAAAATATTAATCAAAATGAATGGGGCCTAAATTTTAGCAGTGTATTTAGTAAATATAATATAAACTTTTTAGATTTAGAAATTGATGTATATGCTGGCATTTTAACGACAAATATCTTTTTTTTTTTTAAAGTTGACGCTAATAGTTATGTTTTATATAATAGTGAGCACTACACCCCGTGGTTAAATAATATCCCTATAGGACAACTGCAAAGAAGGAATTGTACTGATAAAGAGAGATTTGCGGAACAGACAAAAATGGTGATAAACAAATTCTCTCAAAAACAATACCCTACTAACATATTAGATAGAGCCTATGATGAAGTAAAGGAATTTGATCAAGATGAATTGTTTTTTAAACAAAGGAATAATAGTAGCGGACAGGATAAACTAGACAAATTACCCTTGGTTCTGGATTATAATCAAAATTTTAGAAAAATATAATCTATTATCAATAGACATTGGCACCTTCTAAAAAAAGATTAAGAGTTATCGGCGATTATCCCAGACAAACCGTTTATTACATTTAGGGGTGCACTCAATTTAAAGCAAATCTTAACCTTTAATCACCCTAGGAAAGAAGTGCCTAAAACGTTTCTAAGTGGTAACAAAAAAGGCTTTTATTCATGCGGTAAATGTGTGGGGTGTAAGTGCAGTAGAAACAGTACCTTAAAAGGAATTAGTAAATTTAGGAGTAAATATAATATGGAAGAGCACACCATTAAAGATTTTACCACTTGTTTTACAAAAAATATTATTTATGTTTTAATATGTCCATGTGGGTTTCAATATGTGGGCAGGACCATCCGCCCCTTACATAAAAGAATCTATGAACACATTAACAATATTCGGAAAGGTCTTGACCACCATAGTGTATCTGCCCCTTTTAAAAAACACCATAATAAAGACTCCAGAGGCCTTACATTTTTAGGCATACAAATAATAAGAAAATCATGGCGAGGAGGTAATTTCATTCAAAACCTGGGGCAAGAGGAAATGAAATGGGTTCATACATTAGAAACCCTTGCACCTAAGGGTCTTAATATCGAATTTGATTTGTATAATTTTTTATATTTTTGTAATACTTTTAATGTCTTCATTTTTATAGATTTTTTATCTTTTATATTTTTTTGTTTTTCTGGCACTATTTCTATGTAACTTCTAGTGATTTTAGTGGTTTTATACAAGGTATATGTGTTAAGATACTAATATTCCTGTTTTTTTCTCCCTTTTAGTAGGTTCATCTTTTTTATTTCATTTTATTTAATGAATTTAGTAATATGGGGGTATGACACCATTTTAGACTTTTATGTTTAATATAGTATGGTTTGTAACTCTATATAGGGTCTTTATTATGAATTAAGAGTGCTGTAAATTAGGAATGCATATATAATATACTTACTCTTCTTTTGGCATTTATATTGTGAATTATCAATATATGTTATTTGGCTATATATTTAGATGTTATCTGATGCATCTTTGGCACTGCATTTGTGTTTTGTTTTTGTATTATGGTTTTTATGAAAAGGACATTTAGGAGATAAACCCCCGTTGTGACTGTGGATTTGAATATGACTACGAGGGGTCATTTCAATAATTAATGATTATTATGCCCATATCATCTGAATAATCAGCGAACATTACGCCCACAGCCTGGGCTTTAAAAGTCAGGACCAGCAGCAATGAGATGTGATCTGAGGAAGCCGATTCGGCGAAACGCATCATCACGTTACCACGTGACCGGACGAAACTCCGAATACCAGGAAGTACATCCTACAGTGCCGAAAGTGACTGAGTTTGCTGACAGAAACCTTTTAAAGAACATTGAATAGGACCATTGGACTTCTATGTGGGAACGGAGACCATTGTTTTACTGTAAGAAATAAAGTTTATTCATCTTTTCATTCAGCTGGGGTCCTGCTGTTTCTATCATCATTGAGTCCTGGGTTGTGGACTACAGGCTGGATAAGTTAGAGCAGGCTTTTACTGCTCTTCTTTTGTGAGTTACATTCTTATCTTTGGTTTTGGTTCTATCATTTTTTAAACAGTATTATACAATGTCTCTCCCTTTGTGCATCTTTTATATGTACCATGTGTCCTAATTTACATATGGAGCACCAAGGATATTTTCCTCTGTAAGTCATTCTTGTATTAGTTTTCACAATATCCACTTGCAACTTTTGCACATATTGTGTATGCTGAAGTTGTTTACATATTTTATGCACTTTTTTTGCACTTTTGACACTTGATTTGCACTTGTTTGCACTTTACATTTTAAAGGTACAGCGCACCTTTTTTCTTTTTTCTATGTATCTATAGGGTGTGTCTTGAGCTTGTGCACTTTAAGGTGCTGCTTTACCTTTTTATTTGCATATTGATTTACATCTGTATTTGCGTATTTTAGCACCTGTTTGCTTGTTTATCTTTTTTAATTTCCTTTAAAAATAGGAAAAATTAGAAACAACACATTTTTTATGGTTTTGCTTTTAATCATTTCTACATAAGTAATCTAGCTAATGAAATTATAACTCAAAATAGATTCACTTACTACTCCTTGTTGTCACTTCTTTTTTGGAAGTTATATAACAAATGTAGCAAGGAGTGAATTATGGCTTTAATTGTAAAAATTGTGTTTTAGAGCATTTTTAGAATTTTAATTTAACAATTGTGTCATTTGCTATTCAGTAAACAGAGTAAAACCATTACTCTACAAAGAGGATTCAGCTCTATAGGTGTATGTGTACTGCAAATCACCGATGCTGGCACAAAGTATAACTTCCTGCAAATCATATGATGTTCCCATCCTGCCCTAAAATTAAAGAACCCTTGGCCTAAGCATAGAGGAATATAATACAATGTATAGTCTATACAATTTGTGGTCTATTATGTTATTGTCTTAAGGAGTCTAGAACCACTTGGTGGCACACATACTCTCAGACATATACATAGATATACAATACCAGATATGCATACACAGATACCAATAAACTGCCACAAGCTATGGTTGTATGTCTGTATCTGTCAATGTCTGTGTATCATTTTGAGAACAAAAAATAGGACTGGGCACAGGAGGTCCAATGGTAGATTTATTGGACAGCATAAAACAACATTTTGGCTCAAAAAGAAAATGTATCATGCTAAGTAACCATATTTATAGGGCATTCAAATTACAAAACATACTATCAAAAGCATTGCCTTGTGCAAATGTCAATCAAGGACATGTAAAAACTAATGTAATGTGTGCAAAACACCTATGTTGCATAATGATGACATCACAATCACAAAAATAAATTGAGAACAATAAAAAAGGTAATAAAAACAGAGATAAATGTTTTCTTTTCAAAGTGAAAAGGTGTTTGACACTTTATGTAACCCAATAAATACATTTAAAAAAAAAAATGCGAACGATTTCTGTTATTGCAGATGATGTCATTGTGTCATGTGAAATCACACAATAGTATCATATTGTAGAGAAAAATATAATCCGTTATATTTTAGATTTGGAGATTAGCTTTGGGCTGTAGTAATTTTCATTTCTGAAATGCCATGTGCCAGAATTTCAGAGGAACCAACTCTTTTTTTTTTTTTTTAAATGAAGACAAATAAGCAATTTAATTCGCCATGATGGATAAAAGGTCTCCCCAATGATGTGGGTTGCACCTCTTGTCCAATCGCTAGGTGTCTAATCACTAGGTAGAGATAATAGATTGCTATTTTGTCATTGTTGCTAGTGTGAGACAAGCAAGTTTAAATACCAAAGGGATTCAAAGTGAATTCCGAATTTAAGGCAAAAAGAACTAAAATGGGTAAATACTCCAAATTCACTTTGAGTTTTCCAACAATTTGCACATTAGTAAATAACACTGTAGGTTTTCAATATACAGTTAAAAAGGTTTTGTTTTTTTGTTAAATGTTTGGAGAAAGAAAGTGTGCAAGCACTGTGTAGTGTGACTTAATGTGAATCACAATAATGTCACAGCAGTAAATCTGTCAAGCCAACCCATTCTGCAACACAATACACATTCATATACCTAATTTATTGTAATATGGAAAACAAACTCATTGCATTCAATGTATCATACTAATCCCAAAATAATATTAAGGGAGAGCAGGGGTCCAGCAGTAGTGCCATGAGAACTAATGATAGCTCCACCATCGCTGTCTCCCTTGCCACCACCACCAAATGTTTTTATGCTGCAACAATTTGGGCTGCTGATTTTACTGGTACTGAAGCTCCTTTTGCCACAGCTAGTTCAAGAGTTATACCTTCTGGGTGCCCTCCAAAGAAGTAGCTAAAATTCAGCTTTATGGTGGTCATCAGAGCCACTCTTTCATGCAGATTAGTGCAGAATACTAAAGTAGTATCCCCAAAGTCTTCTTGTTGGTGGCGGTGATGACTCCAGGGATAAGAATTCTGTTTTCCACACCACTGCAGATATAGCACTTTTACCTCTGGCCCAGGAACTACTCGACTAGGAGTATGATGAGCCAGAAGAATTAGAAGAGTGAAGTGTCGAGAGGACAGGCTGCAGCTCATAATTTTCTCCAAGAACTAGTGTGCACCTGCCTCTTACATCTTTCATGATCTCCAAGTCCTTCTGTATCTGCTTTAGAATCACCTCATTCAGAAACAGAAACATTTGTGACATTAGCTGCAACCAGGGCCGGATTAACATAGGGATCTGCAGCTCCAGGCCCAGGCCCATGGAATAGGGCCATTGATTTAAAAAAAAAAAAAAAACATACACACTACTCTTAGGGTTGCCAGGTATTTCTCATGTATTTCTTATGGTTGCCAGGTATATTTCAGAAGTATTTCTCAGGTATTTGAGGCTGCCTAGCCGGTGCCGGTATTGCAGTAATACCGGCAATACAAATGTCTGTCTCAGTATAAACAAAGATTATTCTGCAATACGAGCACCGGCCAGTAGGAGTCGCAGTTTGTGTGGACAGAGGCAGGGATAAGAAGTTACAGCATCTCCCTCACTGCCTCTCTCTACTCACTGATCCACGGGGGAGCAGCTCTGCAGAGAAAGTCCAGACAGCAGCTCCGAGCCTGAGAGACTTGGGGACACTGGGAGACATAGGGACACTGGGGAACATGGGGACCCTGAGACACTAGGGACACAATCAAGTGCTAGTGTACAGGCTAGTGTTGTTGCGACAGTTTCCACTCACAAGGCAAAGAGTGGGGGATAATGTATCACACTAACATAGCAAAGTCTGGACTCACATTGAGGGCATCCAAAAAGGCCGACTTGCAAAGTGTAAGTTGTGCGGCAATAAGGTGAGTAGGTATGAGTGAAGAGCCATATCACTAGTGCTTGTATGAAGCAACATCTACAAAGATACCACAAGTCTGTATTACTGAAGAATCATAGCATGAAAGTACTAGAGCAGGAAGCAGGTCCACTGGTTCTGTATCTGATTCTGTGCAGTTGTCATAGCCTACTACTGCTACCCTTCAGCAGAGCAGGGAGAATGGTGAGGATTGTCCCAGTAGTTGACAGAGACAGATTGGACAGAAACAGTCCATCATCTGGTGAATTAAAAATGAAAAGAGACAAATTATTTAATTTGCAGTGTGCTTCTGTGCCACTGCTTGCGCTTTGGAGATTTTAAGTTTCTTCTTTCAGTGATATACCAGTCTTTTTCTAATGCCTTGTTTAAAAAAAAAAAAAAATTTAAAAATGTGTTTGTGGTGGTGGTACTGGTGGTGTCAAGGATTTAGTAGACAGAACCTAGTATGTGTTAGAAAGCTGAGTGGAAATTGAGGCAAGGATGAGACAAAGGCATAGTCAGGGTAGCAAGTGGGCAGCACAGAAATCAGGGCAAAAGTCAAATGCCTGGTAGACAATACATATATAAAGCAGGAGCAAAAGAGGACAACTTGTGTTAACAAGGAACACATTAACACTGAGTGGGAGAGCAATCTACTTATAGGGAGGAGAATGAACGCCCTCCATGCCATACTTGCATCACAACACATCCCATCTGAAAAAAAGGCACATCCTATTTAGTCTTGCGGTGCCTGTTCCCTCCACAGCTAATAAGCTAATAGGGACTGTTTATTTCCCACACAGGATGGCCACTGGCAATACATACTGAAAGTGTGGGAATGCTTTGTAATTGTCAGGGTGAAAGGGGTGGTCAATTGCCCACTGACATTTTCCTTTCATTTTTGAAAAAAATCAAATTTTTCAAACTTAAACTAAGCCCTCCTTCCCATTCTTCATAATAAAAGATAGCTTAAGGATTCTTCATCATTAATCATTATAAAAAGTTCTCTAATTTCATATTTTTGTTATGCCAGATATATAATCCAAGTTTGTGTACACGTTGCAAAAACAACTGTTATTGTGGGGCCATTAGGCCAGGAAATATTGTAGCTGTTTTTGTATGTAAGAACATTTTTACTGTTTTGGCTGCCCGAATTGCTTTCCCCGAATTTTATTCATTAACAAAGTGTTTCAGAATAACCAACATTTTTCGCTCTGCACAAGTCTTACATTCTCACATGTTTTATATCCAATTCTAAAACATATGTAGAAATATAGATTTAAATGCTGTAACAAGAATAGACTTTCCCAAAAATGTTGCCATAAAGTTGAAGGCTCCAAATTGTCTAAAATATTTTAGTATCCTAAACCTGATGAAATTAGATGAGAGAGACAACCTAATGTCAAATGCTCCTATCTCTCTCCAAGAAAATAATCAGGCAAGTGGCGTACTAAGAGTGGGGCGAGGGGGGGGCGGTCCGCCAGGGTGCCACCAGGTAGGGGGTGTCATGACCAGGTCCAAACATGTGTGAGCTGTGTGGCGGCACAGGTTGGCATATGGGGCGCCGGGCAGCCAACACAGCTCACACAAGCAGAGACCAGCAATGCAGCCACTTCAAAACCGTCCGCACGGAAGTAAAGTGGGGCGGAGCCAATACGGCGGCTGGGGCAGAGCCAATTCGGCGGCTTGGGCAGAGCCAATTTGGGGCAGGGGCGGAGCTTTACACGGGCCGCATCTGCTGCTATTACTGCTGCACATGGAGGTGAAGCAGAGTCCCTGTTTCCCCAATTAACAGACTTCGGGGAGGGACCTCAGAGAACCCACTTCTCCTCCAGCCAATACTGTCTGTAAGTAAATAAGAGAGACAGTGTGTGTGTGTGTGTGTGTGTGATTGTCTGCATGTGAGTGCTTGTGTGACTGCCTGTAACTGTGTGTGTGTGTGTGTGTGTCTGTCTGTCACTGTGTGTGTGTGTGTGTGTGTGTGTCTGACTGTCTTCCTTGAACTGTGTGTGTGTGTGTGTGTGAGACTACCTGTAACTGTGTGTGTGACTGTCTGTCTGTAACTGTGTGTGTGTGTGACTGCCTGTGACTGTCTGCTTTTGACTGTATATGTGACTGTCTGTCTGTGACTGTATATGTGACTATGTGTGTGTGACGGTCTGCCTGAGACTGTGTGTGTGACTGTATATGTGACTATCTGCATGTGACTATGTGTGTGTGTGACTGTCTGCCTGTAACTGTGTGTGTGTAGGGGTGCAGGGATTTTGTAGAAGGGGGGCAGGAAAGGGGTTTTGTAAGAGCAAACAGAAAGGTTTGACAATGTTTACAAATTTGTGCAGTACATTATAAAAAAGAAAAACATTTTGAAAAATGTGCAAGTGTTTTTTACATTTGGAAGCGGGGGGGGGGGGCACACACAGGATCTGCCCCGGGTGCAAAATGCTCTAGGTATACCCCTAAATCAGGCTATACATTAATTAAAACTAAATAAAGCCACTGGGCCTGATGGTTTTCCAAACAATTTTTATAAAATATTTCATGAAGAATTAACGCTGCATTTATTAGAACCTTTTTAATGAAATTGTACACGAAAAAGAAATACCAAGCGAAATAACAAAAGGAAATATTACACCAATATTGAAACAAGAAAAGGACAATACTCAGATAAGAAAACTATAGACAAATTTCCTAATTAATGTCAATGTATAGATCTACTCATCGATCCTTGTGGATAGATTAAAATAAGTCATTTATAAACTGATTCATAAGGATGAATCAGGTTTTATACAGGGAAGAACAGCAGAGGATAACATTAGGAAAAGGAGGAGGATTCATATACTCATATATGGAGGAATTGCACTAAAATTAAAGCCAAACGGGAAAATATTTTCTCCATAATTTCATCCTTTTTAGGGATGAAACTTCATATGGATATAGACATGGCTCTTCTCCATATGGGAATAAAGGAAATACCCCTGTCGAATAGAAACCTGGTTATTCATATTCTTTTGGCATTCAAATCATTGATAGTTAAAAAATTGGGGAGGAAAATGAACCTGACCTTAAAATTTGGTATATGCAAATGAAATATTAGGTGAATGCAATTTTACTCCTGTAACCTGCAATTTGAATTTCAGCCACATGAGGGCAACTGACAATATCTTAGACTAGTATGAAAAAAAAAAATATAATTATTGCTGATTAATGACTGAAAAAGTATATGTTTGTTGGGTGTAATATTTGGAAATACTAAAAATACATTTATATAAATGTATTTAGCACAGTAGTTATCATTAATAATGTTTCCCTACACATTTAGCTAAAAAAAAAAAATAATAATAGAAAAACAAATATGATGACCTTCACTGAAACTTAGGGTCTAGCCCAAACCCTGAAAAACAGTCCAAGACCATTATCCCTTCTCCACCACACTCGACAGTGGGCATCATTCATTCTGGTCGGTAGACTTTTCTTGGCAACTGCCATACCCAGATTCTTCCATCAGAACGTCAGATAATGAAACAGATATATGCCAGAGAACATTTCCACTATTTTAAATGGCAATGGTGGCATATTTTACACCATTCCAGTCGATGCTTGTCATTATGAATGATGATGTCAGTCTAGTGTACAGCTATGAAAACCTATTTCCTGACGCTCCAGAAACACAGTTCTTTTGTTGTAGTTTTTTTGTTGTTTGCAGAAGCAGTTTGGAACTCTATAATGAGTGGCGCAACAGAAATTAGCAATCTTTTTTTCTATATAGGCTTTCGCACTCCCTGTTCTGCAAGCATAGTCTACTACTTTGAGATTGGGCCATTTATGTTCAACGTTACAACAGAGCTTACAGTTGACTGATAAAGATCTAGCAGGGCAGAAATTTAATGGGCTAGGCTTGTGGAAAAGGTGACCTCTTATGACAGTACTGTGTTTAAGGTCTCTGAGATCTTTAATACGATCTACCGTACTACAAATGTTTATTAATGGACATTTCATGACTACACACTGAATAGTTTGCCCCTGTTAGCAATGAGTGAGGCTGAAACACCTGCACGCAGTAACTAGTACGTTTTGCCAAATATAAAATGCATCCGTAAGGCATTTACAATATTTAAGAAAATAAATTACAAGTACCATATGTTGTGGAAATAAGGTCTGCACATATTTCCTAGTTAGTGAAAATGTCTATTTACTCATATCATATATAAAGCTAAGCACACATGTGTTAATCAAAATGGCTGCTAGATGCTTTTAACCCCTCCTTCCCCCCCCTTCCCTTCTTAACACCAACTAACTACCTCGTGCAGCAAGATGGCGCCGGGAAACCGTGGGAGACCCTCATGGCCCCGGTGACATCACCTACAGTAGGCAGAGCATTAGAGCGACCACTTAACACCTAACCAATTATTGATGTATTATTCCATGTTATCTCTGACAATGCTTATGATGTAATTTTGCTTTAAAAGGGACCTGCCGTCCCCTCTGAATAAACATTCCTCAAGTTATTCAACAACCTGGAACCTGTGTCTGGTGTGAATTACTTCAGGGAGCGTGCACGCATTGTTTCATTGATTTGGCCAGGGGCAGATACACAAAGAAATAATCAATATATTGATTGATTTTTCCATTTCAATTGGCGCCCAACGTGGGGCCACCGGAGGGCCGGTTCGGAGGGCCGGAACCAACGGACCGGAGCGGACCTCCGGAAAGTGGGACAAGCGGAGCCTGATCACCTCCATAATACAGCCGTTGCCTGTGTTATTCTCCTGTTTTGTGTCGGTCTGTCTCCGAGTCCACTTCCGGCTTCCAGAAGGCTACTAGAGACAGGTAACTAACTCATCCGGTGTGCCTTTTTAAAGTGAACCTGTCGATTGTCTATCTGCCTCCTGTATTCATTTATATGTGTGTGTGTGTTTTTCCTTCTTTTAAAAGATGTTAGTTAGCTTGACTGCCTAGCGGGCAGGGAACGCATTTTATATGTTAGCTTGACTGCCTAGCGGGCAGGGAACGCATTTTATATGTTAGCTTGACTGCCTAGCGGGCAGGGAACGCATTTTATATGTTAGCTTGACTGCCTAGCGGGCAGGGAACGCATTTTATATGTTAGCTTGACTGCCTAGCGGGCAGGGAACGCATTACAGCCGGTGGGGCTGGGATTTATGTTAGCTTGACTGCCTAGCGGGCAGGGAACGCATTACAGCCGGTGGGGCTGGGATTTTATGTTAGCTTGACTGCCTAGCGGGCAGGGAACGCATTACAGCCGGTGGGGCTGGGATTTTATGTTAGCTTGACTGCCTAGCGGGCAGGGAACGCATTACAGCCGGTGGGGCTTGGATTTTATGTTAGCTTGACTGCCTAGCGGGCAGGGAACGCATTACAGCCGGTGGGGCTGGGATTTTGTTTGATTATTGCAGTGTTTTTATTGGTACCTGTGTTATACCGGGACCAGCCTGGTGGGTGACGGCTGGGGATTGCTATACTTTGAATATTTGGCACCAGTTGTGTTAACATGTACATGGCCATTTTACTCTCTATCATTCTGTGGTTTTTGTTTAATTGTTGTTACAGTGTGGGTACCCTTGGTGTGTGTGTGTGTATTGTGTGGTTAGTTCTGGATTCCGGAGTTTACGCTCATTTATATGTTTGTGATTTTTGCAAATGTCTTCTCATTAGCGCAGCCACGTTCATTTTCTCCTTTGTTCTTTATCTCTCCTGTGCCTGTTGCCCAGAGCTGTGTTAGTCACCCACGCTCACTCGCTCCCGTCCGTGACCACCACCCCGGGTGGGCGGATCTCCGTGACTGGTCTACGTTTGGGGAAGATGCACGGGGCTCAAGTCCTCGTGGCAGTCGAGCACTGTAGACATTCTTTTTCCTTCTCCCTTGTACCTCCTCTATTTATCTGTCTTTAGCACGTGGCTCGCTTCGATTACTCAAGATGGGGCAGGAACATGCTAGACCTGCTAAGGGCTTGCTGGCTTGTGACATTGTGAAAGAAAGGGCAGGGGAAGATGCAATGTTGAAACTTAGAAAGATTGCTAAGGTGTGTGGCTTCCAGATGTCGCCCCGTGGGAGATTGCAGCCTGAGTTTTGGAGGAAGTTACTCATAGACAAGGAAGGGTTGTTGTTGGATAATGGACTCACAAAGGTTGCAGAGGCTTGGTATCGGGTAGCTAGAGGTCTGAAACGGGAAGGATGGGTCGAGGAAGAGTTGGAGTTTGAGGGGCAAATCGTGTATGTTTACCATAGGAGTGTTAACAATGATGATGTTGTTTCCATTGTCCCGCGGCCACCGCCTTATGATGGCGCCCAGAGCGCAACAGTAAATTCCCGCCCTGCTTCCCCCGTCACAGCACAGACCCCACCCCCCGGGGGTGTGCCTTCAGCTCCCACCCCCCTGTGCCCCGTACTCGGTGCGGATGGTGCTTACTACTACCCAGTGCCACTTCACTCGTTCCCACCCACTCCCATGCACCAACCCTCCTATGACCCAGCCCCCTCCATCAACCATTCTCCCGTCATGTCTGTTGAAGTACCCCCACCTCCATGTCCTCCGCTACCTCTCCCAGTGCCTGTTCTCACTCTGAATCCTCGTCAAGATCCCGTCCTAACTACTCCCGCCTCACCCACCGAAGTTCCCTCCTCTTCCTCCTCTCATTCCCTCTCCACCTCGAGTACCCCATCCCTAGCAACACCCACTCCCTCACCCCCCTCGACTATTACACACTCAACTCCCCCGACCCTTGCCCATTCCACCAACCCCGTTCCTCCGGACCCCTTTCCCCCCACGGACCCTCCTTCTCCCATACCCCTGGACCTAGACCTTTCCTCGCTAACCTTTCGAAAGTGACCTGTCCCGTGACCCCTACCCCTTCACCCTCTCTGCCCTTCTCTCCTTCTCATTCCCCTTCGCCTTCCTCCTCCAAGGATCCCTCATCCCTACTCTCCACTCTCATGAATATTGTCCAGCCCGTTGATCCCGGTCCCCTTGCCTCTGCTCCCTTATGTACCACCACAGTTGGCCCTCCCTCTGCCTCCTCCCCCCCCGTTAATCTTGCAACAATAGTAGCCGCCCTTTCTGCTTCACTCTCAACACTCCCAGACACCCCTCCCATCCTCCAGGACCCTCCCGCTATCCACACATTGTTACCTCCTCCCGAAGTCCCGGCCCCCTCTACCTCGTTGCCTCCTCCTCCCCCGGCCGATTTGCCGTCCCTAATCTCTGCCCTCACCGCCCTGACCCAACCCCCTGTTACCACCTCTCCATCCCCTTCTCCAGTGTTACCTCCTCCCGAAGTCCCGGCCCCCTCTACCTCGTTGCCTCCTCCTCCCCCCCTCCCTCCCACGGCCGATCCCTAATCTCTAATCTCTGCCCTCACCGCCCTGACCCAACCCCCTGTTACCACCCCTCCAACCCCTTCTCCAGTGTTACCTCATCCCGAAGTCCCAGCCCCCTCTACCTCGTTGCCTCCTCCTCCCCCGACTGGTTTGCCATCCCAACCCTCCACCCACGTTGTTACGACACAGCCCCCTGTTCCTATCCTTCCGACCCCTCCCCGGTGACCCCTGACCCATCCATGGCCAATGACCTGTCTAGCTCGATATCCGCCCTCTTCTCTGCTGTTACCTCCCTGGTTAATTCCGCGATCCATGTGCCGCCTCCCACTGATTTA
Source organism: Pelobates cultripes (assembly GCA_933207985.1). Taxonomy (NCBI): domain Eukaryota; kingdom Metazoa; phylum Chordata; class Amphibia; order Anura; family Pelobatidae; genus Pelobates; species Pelobates cultripes. The sequence continues at coordinate 55,985,517 of OW240916.1, forward strand.
CCACCCCCTCCTCCACCTCCTCCCCCCGAACCTCCGACCCCTTCCTTGTCTCCCGCTAACATCCCCGAGCCTTCCGATCCAATCTCTGCTCTTGCTCATGTCCTAAACACTCACCTCTCACGCCCATCTCAACCGGCCCCCATAGCAGCCCCTTCCACGGCATTGATTCCTCTTCCGCCAGTCCTAGTTATCCAATCATGGTGGTTGGGTCCGAGGTGTCTGTGACATCGGACCAACCCTATGCAATGGGTGCTTCCCCCCAGGCCTCAGGTTTCCACCCAACTACCTCTCCCATCACCGGCCTCCCTGCCGCCCCCGCCACAGCTACTCCTGAGACTACCCTTCATCGTGGCCCGGTGGCACCCGAGGAGGTCGTTGTGGTGGACCAGGGTTCACCTCGCCTAGGGGGGAACAGGCTCCCCCAACGGCACTCTATCCCCCAGGGTTATACCCAGATTAACCATGGAGCGGATGGTGCACCTTCAACCCTTCCCAAGCTGCTACCCTTGTAACCTCACTCCCTGATCCTGAGAAACACCCCATGCCCTTTTTCCGCAGGATGGCCCAGATCCGTAAAATATACTCCGCTGCTTGGCGGGATTAGTTTGTGTGAAATAAAGGCTGGAGATGCATACTGGCCAATCATGGAACGGAGCTTTAACGACGCTCCACTTACTTCTGATACTGATTTTCGTTCTGGTGAAATTTTCTGTGAACAGCTCCGAGCCTGGGCACAGGATAAACTAGCTGATCAGGCTACTTGCATAAATGACATAATTCAGGATAAACTTGAGACAGTTGAAAAGTATCACTCTAGGTTGACTCAGACTTTCTCAGACTTAGGGTTCAGCACCTATAACAAAGCACACACCCAGATGCTATCTGCAGCTTTTGTGGCAGGCCTTAGGGAACACATTCATAAGGGGTTAATTTTGGCTCGCCCAGAGTACAGAATTATTCCACTAGACACTCTTTTGCTGGTAGCCAAAGGCTTAGAATCTGTTTTGCAACCCACACAGCGAAGAACTAGTCCTCTGATGTACACTACCTCCACACCAATTGCAGGTTCTAACCAAGTTCCTCAGTTACTCCCCCAACAGTACACTCAGTCACCCCAGACACTGCCTGCACCAATTCCCTTCTCCCGGGACCGGACTATCACGACAATCCGGACCTGTTTTAATTGTAATCAGCCAGGTCACTTTAGAAGAGATTGCCCACACCCTAGAGTGATCCGCCAACAGACTCCCCGGTATCCAAGTCCCCATGTCACCAGCTATAACTTCCCCTCCACTGGTTACCTCCCTGCCCTGCCCCATCCACAGTTGCCTCAACTTACTCCACCTCCTCCTCCTCCTCCTCCTGAATACACCCAAGCCCGGCTCCCTGCATCAGAAGCTCGTGCATACACTTCGCCCTCCGCTGAAGGGTATGACAACGATGATTTCCAAGACAGTCAGCCACAGCCCCGCCACGCTAACCGTCCATCCCGTCCTCCCATGCATTCTAGTAACCCTCCTTCCACTTCCCGCCGGTACCAGGGACCAGACCAGGCCCATCTAGATTTATTACAATAGGTAACTGGCAAGCCTGTGTCAGCAACCCCTGCCATGGCAGTGTCTGCGGGGGATGGGGGAGGGCCTTTAGCTACTGTAGTTCTCCCCGTGGAGGGTCATCCAACCACCTTTCTAGTTGACACAGGTGCAGCCCGTAGTGTCCTCAGGGAACAAGACCTGCCAGATCCTTCCTTCTTATCTGACACCGATGTCTCCTGTGTTGGGGTGGATGGTACACCACGCAGTAACCCCCTTACTAAGCTCCTACATGTAGGATCACACATCCTCTCCCAGTTTGTTGTTTCCTCTACTTGCCCCATTAACCTCCTAGGTGCTGATGTTCTCTCTTGGCTCCAGGCATCTATTACCTTTACTGCAGATGGTCAAGTTGAGTTGACAACCCCCTTATCACAAAAAGACACCTCTGTCCTCTGTTCACTCCCCATCTTGTTGAACCTAACTGACAATACAGGGAATGCACGGGTCTCACACACCCCCAGTGCTCTGGATCGTATCCCCCAAGAACTTTGGTCCACCGGCCCGGATGATATTGGGCGCTTGCATGTACCCCCAGTCTTGGTCCAGCTCCTGCCTGGAGCACTACCTCCTCGTAGACCACAGTATCCTCTGAAGCCAGCACAAGCTGAAGCCATCACTAAACAAGTTGAAAGCCTACTTGCCAAAGGTGCCCTTATCAAGTGCACATCTCCATGTAACACACCACTTTTCCCTGTTAAAAAGCGAACTGTTAAGGGTCAACCCGACCAGTACCGAATGGTGCAGGACCTCCGTGCTGTTAATGAAGTAACCATAAAAGACACTGCTATTGTTCCAAACCCACACACCCTCTTGTCCCAAGTCCCACCAACTTCCACAATATTCACTGTAGTGGATCTAGCTAATGCCTTTTTCAGTGTGCCCCTTGACCCTTCCTGCCGCTTTCTCTTCGCCTTCACCCATGAAGGACAACAATATACCTGGACAGTTATGCCTCAGGGGGCTCAGAATTCCCCCACACAGTTTGCTCATGCCATGTCTCTGGTTCTGGATCCCTGGCAGAAATCTCATTTGGATGTTGTCCTGCTTCAATATGTTGATGATCTCCTTCTCTGTGCTCCTGATTTGCCCATTGCAGAGCGTGACTCAGAAGATCTCCTATGTTTCCTCGCTGCAGCCGGTTGCAAAGCTTCAAAATCAAAGCTACAATGGTGCCGGCCTTCTGTGGTCTTCTTGGGACATTGCCTTTCCCATGGCACCAAACATCTAACTTCTCAACGTGTGCAAGCTATTCTGCAACTCCCTTTACCTGCGACACATCAGACTCTTCATGCCTTTTTGGGTCTTATCACATACTGCAGGTCCTGGATACCCGAAGCATCAAAGCTCATGCAGCCACTCTATGATGCCCTCAGGAGTGAGCCCTTTCACCTCACTGAAGAAACTATCACCTGTTTCCACAATCTGAAAAGAGCTATTATTTATTTATTTATTTATTTATTTATAAAATATTTTACCAGGAAAGATACATTGAGATTTCTCTCGTTTTCAAGTATGTCCTGGGTCCACAAATCATTGCATTGTTACATTAGGTACAACAAAATACAAAAACAATATTAATACACAATATATACAAAATTTAACATAGAACAGGCAGGAAATATATAATCAACCATGACACGTGCATTCTGTTTTGAGGTATGTAGAGAGGGATCTCTTAAAAGACTTTAGGCTTAGGGAAGATTTTAAATTGTGCGGGAGGTCGTTCCACAATTGCGGTGCTCTGTAGGAGAAGGAGGATCGGGCCGCTTTCTTTTTGTATTGAGGTAGACTAAGTAAAGTGCTTGTACTGGATCGGAGGTTATAGAAAGTGGGAACAGCTGGGGAAAGCATTTTGTTCAGGTAGGGTGTGAGTTTACCAGAAAAGCTCTTAAAAACAAGGCTGGAAAGATGAAGGGTGCGTCTGGATTCCAGCGACAGCCAGTTTAGTTCCTTTAGCATGTCACAATGATGGGTCCTGTAATTACATTGTAGCACAAATCTGCAGAACGAGTTATACAATGTGTTGAGTTTATTAATGTGGGATTGCGATGCAGACGCATATACTACATCCCCATAATCAATGATTGGCATCAGCATTTGCTGTACAATCTTTTCCTTTACTGTAGGGCTTAGGCAGGCTTTGTTTCTGTACAGGGCACCTAATTTTGGATAAAGTTTAGATGCAATCTTTTCTATGTGCAGGCCAAAAGATAGATTGGGGTCTAACATCATACCCAAGTATTTGAAAGAGTGGACCGCGGTCAGTGTGCCATTTGAATTTGTTTTGATGGATAGGTGGGGATTGTGTAATTTGTGTAATTTAGGTACCGTTCCAAAGATCATTGTGACAGTTTTGTCAGTGTTCAGGAAGAGTTTGTTTTTTGCGATCCACTTTTCTACCTCTGTAAACTGGTCTTGGAGCAAAACCTCAAGTTGAGGTAGATTGGATTTGCTCGCATAGATTACCGTGTCGTCTGCGTACATGTGTACATTTGAGGATTGGCAGACATTAGGCAGATCATTTATAAATAATGTAAATAGAGAATGGAACCCTGGGGAACACCACACGTGACTGGGAGAGGGAGGGAGTCACTGTCAGAAATGGACACATATTGCGAGCGATCCGATACATACGATCAAAACCAGTTTAAAGAATGATCACCAATACCTGAGTTTTCGAGTTTGTGCAGTAGAATGTCGTGGTCTACTGTGTCAAAGGCCTTAGCAAAATCAAGGAAAATAACTCCAGTTAGGGCTCCTTGTTCCATGCCAGTTTGGATGTCATTGCAAACTTTTAGGAGGGCAGTTGTAGTGGAGTGATTCTGGCGAAAGCCCGATTGATCAGGGGTCAGATAGTTTAATTGTTGGTAGTACTCACAAAGTTGCGTATGGACACATTTTTCTAAGATTTTTGACAATACAGGGAGCAATGATATTGGGCGATAGTTAGAAACCAAAGTAGTGTCACCACTTTTATGGATAGGCACTACTCTCGCAGTCTTCCAAAGTTTGGGTATGTATCCAGACACCAATGATTCGTTAATTAGAGTTGAGACGGGTTTAGCAATTGCCGGCGCACTGAGCTTCAACAGCATTGCTGGGATTTGATCAGGTCCGGACTGGTTTTTCATTTTTAGATTATTAAGATGTTTTTTAATGACACTAACAGGTACAGGTCTAAAATTAAACTTATCTATATTGGGCCTTTGCAAATTTAGTGGGCCTGATCCACATTTGTAGTTTCAGGATGCGTGTCATTTATTAGCTTGGCAATCAGGGCAGTAGAGCATCCGACAAAATAATTGTTAAAGGCATTTGCTACATCTAAGGGAAGTTGCAGGGTTTGGTTACCCACTTTGACAGTGGAGGGTTGGGAGTGGATCGGGGGAGTTTGTAGTTTATTTATGACTTTCCAAAAGTTTCTAGGGTTTGAGATGTTACTGTTCAGATTTTCATAGAAATATTGGGCCTTGGCCAGTTTTGTCTGTTTTGTGCATATATTTCGCCATTGTCTATATGCACTGTGATCATTCATAGAGCCAGTACGCTTAAATTTTGACCACAAAGAATCCCTAAACTGGTACATTTGGATGAGGTCAGCTGTGATCCAGTTCATATGCGCTCCTTTTACCCTCACCTTATGCAGCGGGGCATGCAAATTCCAAATTTGTAGGAGTTCAGACTGAAAGTATTCAACAGCACAGTCTAGATCTGGGATAATGTTTAATCTGTGCCATGGGAGATTCTTGATGTCATTTAAAAAGGATTCAAGATTAAATCTTTTGAAGGACCTCGTTATTTTAACCTTGGGAGAGGATTTAATAGCCTTTATTTTGCGCACGCAGTACACTAAACAGTGATCACTGAACGTGTTTGGGAGAACACCAGCCTCCTGGATTTTATCAGGAGAAGTGGAGAGAATCCAATCTAGCAGGGTATGGTTATGGCTTTTTATGTTTATGCGAGTTGGGGAGGAGATTAATTGCGTTAGCTGCAAAGTCTTAAACAGCGTGCAAGAACTATTATTTTTAGGGTTCAGCCAATCAATATTAAAATCTCCGAAGACCAACAGTTCACTTTTTGGGTTTTGAGCTATGGTTTCACTAAGGAGATGGGCTATGTCAGATAGGGAATGCACAGGGGAGCTAGGTGGGCGGTAGATTCCTGCAACAATGATTGATTTACTGCAAGGGATCTCAATTTTGACAGAAAGGAAATCAAAGATGGCAGGAGGACTAAGGTTTTGTAAACTTTATGGAATTGTCAACATAAATAACAATGCCTCCTCCTCTCTTTGCTCTGTCATTTCTAAAACATGAATAACCCTGTATTGCAATGGCGGTGTCTGGTATTTTAGCCGTTAACCATGATTCTGAGAGCACAATGATTTTTGGTTTGTAATGGGAACACCAGGCTTGCAGTGCATCCAGTTTAGGGAGTAAACTACGGATGTTGCAGTGCACAAAAGAGAGGCCTTTTTTAGTGGGGACATTAGGACTAGAATTAGCTGGGGGACCAGGGTTAGACTCCACATCATTTGCAAGGGCAAGTAACATAAGGAGTAGGAATTTGGACATCATCTTTGTTTGGCCATATAGTGAATGGGATAATTTATAATTTTGTGAGTTGGGGGTAGGAGGGCTATTTTTTATAACTCTCCACCAGCACTCAGCAGATAAGTTAAAGGAACAGAGCAGGCCATGGTGTATTATAATTTGTATTGCTTCTGCACCTGCCTTGGGCCTACCCAACTACCAACTTCCTTTCAATTTGTTTGTCTCTGAAAAGTCAGGACATGCTTCCGGAGTCCTTACCCAGAAACATGGGTCAAGGCAACGACCTATTGGCTATTTTTCCTGCATGCTTGACCCTGTTGCGAGGGGTAGCCCCTCTTGCCTCAGAGCGGTGTTTGCCGCCAGCGCCCTCCTAGACAAGACCAATGATTTTGTTCTTGGCCATCACCTCACAGTGTTGGCCCCTCATGACATTACTGCAATCCTGCAACAAGTTCAACCTAAACACCTTTCCTCCCAACGTCACCTCCGTCTACAAACCTCCTTACTTCTACCTGACAATGTGAAACTCCAGAGATGTCTTTCCCTGAACCCAGCCACTCTTCTGCCACTTCCCAAGGGGGGAGTTGTGCATTACTGGTATAGCCTGGATATCAACCCAGAGGTTCGAGCAGATTTGCAGCTGCCTGCACGTGCACCCCCACATGATGAACAATCAGAGGCCCTACTTCACTGTACCTTGTGGTTTAAGGACGTACCAGGCCCTGATATGAACTATGAGGAAGAACTATTCCAGCTCAAAGAAATTCAAATTACCCTGACTGACTTATTCTGGGACCCCACAGGTACCATGCTCATCTTAGTCCATCTTCCAGAGAATGTAACACATCTCTATCATCATTGGGAAACAGCCATCCCACACATATCTCTCACCAGATCCCCGGACACCTCATGGAAAGACCTAGGCCCGATGGCCAAAACCTGGAGCCAAATGAACCAAGAACAACTGACTTCTACGGGGATCAACAAAAAGACTATTAATTACTGTACAGCAGGGTACCCAAGGTACCACACAGAAGCCCGTGAAGACCCACTCACCACAGACTGTGACCTAGATATTCCTCATGATTGTTTTGAACAAATGAAAATGGAAACTACACACCTACCAACTGTCTATGAAGCTGCATTACTCAACCCGGACCAAACACTATTTGTGGATGGGTCAAGATTTGCTGATGAACAGGGACAATATCACACTGGATATGCAGTCACCACAGGATGTCAAGTATTACAAGCAGCTGCCCTACAACCAACTAAGTCTGCTCAAGAAGCCGAGCTAACAGCTCTGACTGTGGCCTGCAAATTGTCTGAAGGTCTACGTGTCAATATTTACATGGATTCAAGATATGCCCTGGGAGTAGCACATGATTTTGGCTTAATTTGGAAGACCAGAGGATTTCTTACAGCTACCGGTACCCCAGTAAAACATGGGGTAGCCATTGCAGAACTAATGGATGCATTGGAACTTCCAGCAGAGGTGGCAGTACTGAAAGTGAAAGCCCACGGAAGACTAGACACAGAAGAAGCACGTGGCAACCACTTAGCTGATCAGGCAGCTAAGGAAGCAGCACGGCAAGGATGGGAAGTGGACAGAAGAGTGGCCACAGATACATTACCCATCTACACTATGCAAACACTGCCTACAGATCTTAGGCTTCTGAAGGAACAACAAGCTGCTGCTACTCCCCAGGAGAAACAAAGTTGGAAGAACAAAGGCGCTGTACTCCGTGATGATGTTTACACTATCAATCTCAAGTTTTGCCTACCCAGAAATATGTATCCAGCGGTGGTCCAATGGGCCCATGGGCCAGCCCACCTATCAAAACATCTGATGAACTCATTGATTGACAAGTATTTTGAAGCACCAGGCATCACTACCTTAACACAGAATTACTGTAAATCTTGTACTATATGTGCTAAATGCAAGCCTGGAAAGATTATAAAGACCGCACCTAATCACCTAGCTAAACCACAATACCCCTTCGAGAGGATCCAGATTGATCACATTCAGATGCCAAAGATTGGACGTTATGAATATGCATTGGTCATAGTGGACATGTTTTCAGGATGGCCAGAGGCCTTCCCAGTGACTAATCTCACCGCGAGGACTACAGCCAAGTATCTTTTGACAGAAATTGTTTGCCGCTATGGAGTTCCAGAAGTAATTGAAAGTGACCAAGGGACCTCCTTCACTGCCTCGCTAACACGGGAAGTCTGGTCAGCACTGGGGGTGACCCTTGCATTCCACACACCATATCACCCACAGAGTAGCGGTAAGGTAGAACGCATGAATGGCACTTTGAAACCCAGAATGCTTAAGATGTCACAAGAAACTAACATGCCCTGGCCCGAGAGTCTCCCACTAGCGTTGTTTAGTGTAAGGTACACTCCCAGAGGAAAATATAGCTTGTCACCTTATGAGATTTTGTTTGGTACAGCACCCTGGTTAGGTTGCTACTTTCCCCAACAGCTTCAGATTCAGTCAGATGCTATGGTAGACTATGTGACTGCCCTCTCACATGCCTTGACCAAGATACATGCCCAAGTGTTTTCTTCTATTCCAGATCCTGAGTCGAATACAGGTACACACAAGCTGCTTCCGGGTGATTGGGTTATGGTCAAGAAGTTTCTCAGGAAACACACCCTAGAACCGAGATTTGATGGTCCTTATCAAGTGCTCCTGATTACAGCAACATCAGTTAAACTAGCTGGGAAGAGTTCTTGGATACACGCATCACATTGCAAAAAAGTGCCTGCTCCAGAAGAGGCTGATCCTGTTGAAATATGAATTTATTATGTGTCTTGTGTTTTCTTATGTTGCTACACTTTGCCTGGGCCCAACAAGTGGCCATAACCAAAGATAATCACGTTTACACTTTCTGGTACAATTCTTCCAATACTGATGTAGCCACATACACCTTTGATTACTGTGACATAGTTACTTGTACATTTCCACAAACACAATATGCAGCCATATACAAAGACATACCTAACAAAAAGGATCCATACATTTGTGTGACTGGAGGAGTTTGGGGACACCATTGTAGTTCATGGAAAGCTGCCGGGTGGAATACAGGTAGACCATGGGGCTACAAACCTCAAGTTGCACTGGACAGACTTGACAAAGACGGGAAACCCCTACTTTCTAGGATGACTCTGAGTAAACCCATAGGGTCAACTCCCATTAAACTTACCCTGAATATAGAACACCCCAGCCCAAGGGATGCAGGGGAATATGTGATGGGAATGTACTGGAAGGGAGGTGGCTCACATAATGCACTGGGGACATTTTACCTACAAGACATGCTCACCTCCCCAGACTGGGTAGGGACCACTCACATGATCATTAACCCATTAAAACCACATATTAAGACCCTACATGACATGGTAGCTATAGCCAACCCCACCTTTGAAGATACCATGGCAGTAGAGACTGGGTTTTCAGACACTAATTTGTGGCTAGAATGGATGAGGTATAACGCCAACTCACATAATAAGACTAACTGTTATGTATGTGGAGGAGCCAGGCCCCATCTGGGCACAGTACCTCTGAGCTTACCTCCTGAAGTAGAATTATGTGTTCTGAGTCTTTATGCACAATCCACCACAAACTCCTCAACATGTGAATCATGGAAGAGAATTTACCCAATCACTCATGGACATGTAAAACCACCTGATGGAGTCACCGTCTACCCAGGTAATTACACATGTTATACAATGCCTAAGAACGCTGGTTAGTATCTGGGCAAATTCCCATCAGGATACTGCTCAATTTACCATAATCCACCAGTATCACTGCTAATGAACCACACAAAGACAATCGGTGATATCTATTGGTTATGTGGTGACAAACAATTGAGGTCCCAATTAGCTGGGCAATGGTGGGGGGAGTGTGCCCTAACCAAAGTCATAATGCCTATCCACATTATTCCAGATGGTAGTCATAACACATTAAACCTTACACATGTACACTCTAGAACCAAACGAGAGGCTCCTATCCGAGGGAGCTTCGACCCCCATGTGTATATTGATGCCATAGGTGTGCCAAGGGGGGTGCCTAACGAATTCAAAGCAAGAGATGAAGTGGCTGCAGGATTTGAATCCTTAATTCCAATGATAACTGCTAACAAAAATGTCAATTGGATCAACTACATCTATTATAATCAGCAGCGCTTCGTTAACTACACAAGGGATGCCCTACAGGGCCTAGCAGAACAGCTACAAGCCACTACCCAAATGACATTTCAGAACAGAATGGCCCTAGATATGATTTTAGCTGAAAAAGGGGGAGTATGTAAAATCCTCCCTGAGACTATGACATGTTGCACATACATTCCAGACAACACTGGGCCAAATGGTAAGGTGACTATGGCCATAGAAAAGCTAGATAGTCTTTCAGATGAACTAAAGAAAAATTCAGGAGTCACTGACACTTGGGACAGATGGTTTGGGTGGATGAATGGTTGGCAAAGGACCCTCTTCCAGGTAGGGACAGCTGTTCTTATAATGATTATCATCTTCTTATTTTTAACCTGTTGCATGCTCCCTTGCATACAGAAGTACTTACAGAAAGCGGTAGATAAGACTATAGATGACGTGACCCCTACTTTCCTACATCAGGACATCACAGACCTCGAAGATGACACTCCACATACACCCCTTCAATCACATCAGTTCAAACAGACGACTGCTTTCCTGTAGGGACAGTGTAGGGAAAGCGTCTGTCTTAGCAGGCGAGTCTCACGTGTGGAGATGTGGTGGACTAGCCGCTGCGGGTTACCCACGGAGTGAAGTGTTCGATGCTTGTTAAGACAGATGAGCTGCAGGCAGCTAGGGACATATTAGGGACAGTAGCAGTTGTTATGGTAAATAGCCATTTTAGGGGGGACTGTTGTGGAAATAAGGTCTGCACATATTTCCTAGTTAGTGAAAATGTCTATTTACTCATATCATATATAAAGCTAAGCACACATGTTTTAATCAAAATGGCTGCTAGAAGCTTCTAACCCCTCCTTCCCCCCCCTTCCCTTCTTAACACCAACTAACTACCTCGTGCAGCAAGATGGCGCCGGGAAACCGTGGGAGACCCCCTTATCCCCCCGGTGACATCACCTACAGTAGGCAGAGCATTAGAGCGACCACTTAACACCTAACCAATTATTGATGTATTATTTGATGTTATCTCTGACAATGCTTATGATGTAATTTTGCTTTAAAAGGGACCTGCCGTCCCCTCTGAATAAACATTCCTCAAGTTATTCAATTCAACAACCTGGAACCTGTGTCTGGTGTGAATTACTTCAGGGAGCGTGCATGCATTGATTCATTGATTTGGCCAGGGGCAGATACACAAAGAAATAATCAATATATTGATTGATTTTTCCATTTCACCATACATACTATTTTACTGATAAAAATATTATTAACAAAATGCAGCACAAGAAAAAGAAGGAGTTGTCGAACATATCAAAGCAAAGTATGGTTTCATTTAGTTCCTTATTCTGGTAACCCACCAAACTCTTCAGTCATTTGGCCTGAGCAGCTAAGAGAAAGCAGACACAATTAGCGTCTTACCTGTTCAATCACATATACAGCATAAACTGCTTGCTGACGTTGTAGGAATGGATGCATATAGTACAACCAAATTTTAAGATGGGGTTCACGATTGCGAAAAGGAATTATGATGGCAAGTTTTTGTCGAGCAGTACAATTGTGTGGTTCCCAGTGTCCACCACTTTTCACATTTGGATTTTCTGAAATAATGAGCTCATATGACACATTTTTCGATATGGTAATATTTATGGGTCCTGTGGATAAAAACAGAAAAATCAAGATTAATCAGTTTCTCCTACCACCTATAGTAGTAGTAGGAGCAGTAGTTGTAGCAGCAGCAGTAAAATCTACCCAAATATCTTAAATGCACTAACTATATTAATCCATCTCCTGTTTTGTGTCATTCTTTCTTTTTCTTCACTGCCTTCTCTTTTAGTAAATCAAATTTTAGTAATGCTGGAGCAAAGGAACAATCTCAAAATTTTTGACATGAAATATTTACAAAAATCGTTTGGGTGAATATTTAAAGATTAGCCAAATTTGAGATATATATGGATTGTTTCCAATGTTGTTAGTAAATGTTACTAACCAGTCATTAGTCACTAACGTATCTGTTCCTTATCTTAGTGACTGTTTACCAACTGAAAGTCTCTCCAATAGCAACTTCCAAATGCAGAGTGAGTCCAGGAAAGCAGATTCCATCATTCTGCAAACGTTTTATTAGAATAAGCAAATCATGACAATGTTGCGGCTGATATGGACAGCCTTTTTGAAGTCAAGTCCTTATCAGCCAAAATGTCATGTCCTTACAATACTCTCTCTGCATTCGGAAGTATTAAGGGGGTTTGCCATCCCTTGAGCCTGGGCACCAGTATATTATTTGGAATAATTATATCATAGGATGTGTGCAGTCTTTACTTGAAATATATTTGGTCCCCATGGGCAACAGTGAATAAAAAAAGGTAGTGTTTACATTGCTGCCCAATGTCACTTCTAGTGGCTATCCCTCAGACAGCTACTCGAGGGACTTCCCAGATGAGGTCCTGCAAAGATTGCAGAATCAACATTTAGTGTTAATGTCGAATGTTCCTGTGATGATATGGCCCTTGCCTCTCTGCTACCGAAGGTCAAGGCCTGTTATCGTCTGTGGGTACTTGTGTTAACTTACACAGCTGATCGCTATATTAAGTGATTGCACATTAGCAGACAGTGGATAGTTACAACACAGCAAGAGACATGAAGCTGCAACAGCAACTGCACTTTAATTTTCACTGCCATCGGTATATACAAACTACGCCATTATCTCTACACTACCCTTCCCTCATCTGCAAGTCCACCTAGACAACAATAGCATATCTAGATCGGATAGGCAGATATCTCAGCATCACAGACTGTAACTGATATGGATTAATGAGCACCTTTCCCCTTATATCCTGTGTCACACTACACAGTAGATTTAGTAATGTCAGGATGCTCTATTATAACAGCTGGCCTTTGATCCTGATTTGTATCTTCTTCTTGTTTCCCCCCCTGCACTGCATATCCTGATAACACCTTGTTGGGAAGTGTTTGTGTAATCGAGTAACACCTTTTGACCAGCTAATGCCAAATGTGCTTTAAGTTCTTTTAATATGCAATTGACAGGACATGACTGTATTATGTGAAGACAACCCCTTTTGGATGTGTATAGAATTTTGTTATAAGATCTGTGTTCTCCCCATTAAAATTAGGTGTAGTATTCTGCCATACATTTGTGTGAATGAGTACTGCCCTCCGAGCTCGTATTTCTGCTGTGTCCATTCCTTGTCTTCATACCTGAGAGAAAACATTGCTGTCTGCTGAATTTAAACCACAACAATATGGTGTCAGAAGTGGAGAGAGAATCCAAATCGGGTAAGAACATTTTGTGTTTTATTTTTGTGTTCTTTGCCCTGTTTGGATTCTCTGAACAAAATTTTGTGGTTGCAGAAAAGTAATGTTTTCTTGTTTTTGTTTTGCCTTTCTTTTTTTGTTTTTGTTATAAATATGGGTTAGAGTCCCATGATAAATATGGGTTAGAGTCCCATGATAAATATGGGTTAGAGTCCCATGATAAGTATGGGTTAGAGTCCCATGATAAATATGGGTTAGAGTCCCATGATAAATATGGGTTAGAGTCCCATGATAAGTATGGGTTAGAGTCCCATGATAAATATGGGTTAGAGTCCCATGATAAGTATGGGTTAGAGTCCCATGATAAAGTTTGGGTTAGAGTCCCATATAAAGTTTGGGTTAGAATCCCATGTTAAGTTTGGGTTAGAGTCCCATGTTATGTTTGGGTTAGAGTCCCATATTAAGTTTGGGTTAGAGTCCCATGTTAAGTTTGGGTTAGAGTCCCATGTTAAGTTGTATAAGAGAAACATTTATATTTTATGGGTTAGAGTCCCATCTTACCGGTAAGTTGTATATAGTGGGTATAGCAGTCCCACTGAGTGACCACTTTTAGTCACTATATTGAATGCACGGTTTGGACACAGTAGAATAAATCTTATTTTTGTTTATTGCAGCGCTGCATGTATAGTTGTATTGTTTTAAAAAAGTGTGCATTGCTTATATATAAAGTGTTATATATTGTAAAGTGTTATCTGTGTGAAGTTGGAAATGGGCTCCAGTAATGGTAAAAAAAAATAAATAAATAAAAAAAAAATAATAATAATAATAATTCCCAACAAAATTCTGTAAAATTTAAATCATCTAAAGATGTCCCTAATAGTGCTGCGTCACGTACTCCCCAAGTCAAGTCTCAGGGTCCTCGATTAGGCCAAACTCCATGCCATTTTGTTCAAGAAACTATTGGAAATTACTATGCTGAGCCATTTTGTACAAATTTAGTTGCATGATCAGAGAATTTTGATACAATGATTTGTAATCCATGGCCAAGAGAGGGTTCTTTTAGTGATTTTCATTTGCAAATGCTGAAAGGTATGTGTATTAAAGGTTTTAAAAAGTGGGGTCCAGGTGGAGATCCAAAATGGGATAAAAAGTATATGCATAATGCAGCTACAGGATGGTTAAAGTATTCTCAGTTATGGTTTGTTCCTGATCAGACTACAAAGTATGTTCAGGCTTCTGCAGCATCACCTGCTTATGTGCTTTTTGTTGTACCATTATATCCCAGTTTGGATGAATTAAAAAAAGATTTTTCGGAATATTGATACTGATGAAACTTTTATGGCGATTGGTAGAGGGAAAAGGCATGTTGGATAGATGGTTGTGAATCCTTCTGCAATGGTGAGATCCACTGCAGAAAATGTTGATGTTGGTATGAAAAAAAAAAAATAAGAAAGTGACTAGAACGTCTGTGGATGTTGGTGCAGGGAATAAGCATGTTCATAGTGTTTTAGTGGTGGATGAGGGTTATAAGAGTCATGGTGTACTAGTTCCCAGTCATGTGTCTGCTTCTGCCTATCCTTTTGTAGTTGCTGGTGAGACTGTTATAATTAAGCCTCCCTATGGATCACATTTGGTGTCTCTTAGGACTCAGTGTCCTGATCCGTTTAAGCTTCCAGAAGGCGCTATTAATTATTTAAAAAGAGTAACAATGGATCAACAGTTTGGAGGGGCAGATTTTTGTTTTTTTATTGTCTGTTGTTTTTAAATATGCTGAAATTTCACCAACAGAAATGGCTCTTAATTTGGACACTAAATATGATAGACCTGGTACTGATGTAGGTTGGTTCTGTGTATTTTGGGCTGAGCAAGATTTTGTGTCAGAATTTTTAAATCAGTTATTGGTTTATTTTCCTTTGTGGTTTTGCAGTTGTACAAATACCTAATAGTGTAATAGCTGCAGGTTCTTAACCTTTCGTCTCAGCGCAGGTGGAGTTGATTGCTCTTACACAAGCTTGTATTGCTTTTAAAGATCAAGATGTGACTATTTATACTGATTTGAGATATGCCTTTGGAGTGGTTCATGATTTTGGTGTCATTTGGCAGGCTAGAGGCTTTGTTGCAGCTGATGGTCGAACTGTTTCTCATTTTGCATTAATTGATGGATTATTGAGGGCCATACTGTTACCTAGATCTTTAGCTATTGTGAAGTGCAAGGGCCATGATACAGATCACTCCATGGTCAGGGATGGTAATGATTTTGCAGATTTGGTGGCGAAAAGGGCAGCTGCCTCTTTTCCTTTATGGAGAGATTACAGTACTGTTTCTTTTGACCAGGTCTTAACTGCATATAGCCACTCATACTGATGATACTGATGATACTGATATTCTTTCTATGCAGGCTGCATCATCTTCGGATGACTTAGCTTACTGGAATAAACATTCTGTTACACCTGATGCAAGTTCTGGTATCCTCAAGGATCATAAAGGTTGCATAGCAATCCCTCAAGTTTTTTCTGTGTTACTCGTCCGACAGTTCCATGTTATGGACATGTCGGACGAAGAGGGGTATTGGCTAAGCTAAGTAAACTATTTGTAATTAACAGGTTAGATCAGACAGTTACCAATATTTTTATCCAGGTGCTTAACATGTACTACCAAACCACAGTTACCTCCAGTTTAAGGTCCAATGTTAATTTTACAAACTGACTTCATGCATATGACAACGGCAAAAGGTGGACTCAATTATTTACTTGTATTGTAGACATGTTTTGGTTGTCCATTTATGATTAATAGTGATAAATAAACTTCGTTCACTTCAGCAGTTACACAGCAGGTTTGTAAAATGTTGAGTATAGATTGGAAATTTCATATACCCTATCACCCTCAGTCATCAGGGCAAGTAGAAAAGATGAATAGAACGATCAAGGAGAAATTGACAAAAGGAGACTTGGGTAGCACACGCAATTGGCCAGACAATTTGCCAGCAGTTTTAGCTGAGATCAGAATGACCCCTAGTTCCACTACGGGTTATTCACCATTTGAAATTTTAATGGGGAGACCTTTTCCAACTTCACGGTGTAAGTCCAAAGGTGCTCCGATGGTGAGCGGAGACCTAAATGTTGTGTTATATGTATTGAACCTTGTAGACACATTGAATGGCATCTATGGTGATTTGTCTCTATCTCTTCCTCATCCTTCAGGTACAACCACACATCCTTTCAGGCCTGGAGACAAAGTCTTGGTGAAATCCCTCTTCAAATCCGGAACCTTTGATCCAACGTACAGCCCTCTGACAACCGTTGTTGCCATCACCAGAAGAGCCGTTCTGACCGAGGAGAACCAGATATGGAATCATGCAAGCAGATTAAAAAGATGTCCCATCAAGCACTCTGGATATTCCAAGCAAAGAAGATCAACCTCAGACTGATCCAGAATGAACAATAGTGCTCGGTGCACCCTAATTATTCTTTTTTCCATGGGACTTGGTTATGCGCTGATTAATATTATTTGATCCCAAAGAACAGTGATAGTAAAATTTGTTATTAATATATTTCACTCTAAGCAGGCTTTATCTTCTTCATCATGGGAAACAGACAATCATTTTATTGGATCTGTAAAGAATTTATACCAAGCCCTAAATTTAACTAATTGTTTAATAAACCTTAATTCGTCCAGGAGGGAGGGACGGTCTTATTATAGCCATGGCTCCCCGGAGATTTTCTTCAGAAATAACGGTTCTGAAGTTTTTTTTCTTCCCTGAGTGCTATAATAGACAATTAATTAATTTACTGATTTGTTATTCTTTCAGAATAAAAGATTGGAATGATATGGATTAATGAGCACCTTTCCCCTTATATCCTGTGTCACACTACACAGTAGATTTAGTAATGTCAGGATGCTCTATTATAACAGCTGGCCTTTGATCCTGATTTGTATCTTCTTCTTGTTTCCCCCCCTGCACTGCATATCCTGATAACACCTTGTTGGGAAGTGTTTGTGTAATCGAGTAACACCTTTTGACCAGCTAATGCCAAATGTGCTTTAAGTTCTTTTAATATGCAATTGACAGGACATGACTGTATTATGTGAAGACAACCCCTTTTTGGATGTGTATAGAATTTTGTTATAAGATCTGTGTCTTCCCCATTAAAATTAGGTGTAGTATTCTGCCATACACTTGTGTGAATGAGTACTGCCCTCCGAGCTCGTATTTCTGCTGTGTCCATTCCTTGTCTTCAGACCTGAGAGAAAACATTGCTGTCTGCTGAATTTAAACCACAACAGTAACACAATCTGTTTGTGGTCCCAGCTGGAGGGGGAGGCTCTGCCTCTTGCTTTTGTGCCATGTGACATATTAAAGTCCCTTTTTGTCACATTTCTTCCTCTCAAAGAAAGTCCTGCTGCCAGGCTGTGACCCTACTGCAAGTTTTACAGTCTGCAGGAGGATTGGCTACCGCTCTGTTCTCCTAGACCAGGGGTAGGCAACCTTTTAGCAGCACTGTGATGAAATATGATTGTGATGGCCCTTAGCCTGCTGGTCCTATTTTTTTAAATTGAGGTGTGTATGTTGCTGTATTCTTCTTGTGTTATTTATACCAGTGTTCTGGAATCTTTTAACAACCGCATCCTGGCAAAAATAGGAGAAATATCTTGCGGACCGCTGTCAACCAGAAATAAAAATCAATATGATATGTGTGAGGGATGCAGTGTGCGTGTGTGTGAGGGGGTGCATGGTGTGTGTGTGAGGGATGTGCAGGGTATGTGTGATGGTGCAGAGAATGTGTGAGGGGTGCAAGGTATGTGTGAAGGGTGTGATCCTTGTTTGCAGATAGCACGGTCCTCTAGGGTAAACAACAGGCACAGTCCTTTTATTTTCATATACTCCTGGCACTTTATTTGTAAGTCCACACAGGAGACAGCAACAAATGAAAACATAAATATAACACAAATCCCTATAAACAAAAACCTAGCTCGTCTGAGCACTTACTAACATCAGGTTCCCTATCTCTCAGGAGTTAAACTAGAACAAAACAATATTAGTTTCACCAACCTAGTATCTTTGTCAGCTCTCTGCACTCCAGTGCTTAGTCAGTCTGTTGATTTACTTTCTACACTCCCAGTGCTCCAAGCCAGCCTTGACTGCTTTCCTTTTGCACTCCCAGTGCTCCAAGCCAGCCTTGACTGCTTTCCTTTTGCACTCATAGTGCTCAGTCTCCTTGACTCTCACTGGAGAGAACAGCCTCTCTCCTACCTGCTTCCAGGGAGGAAGCCAGCAATCCCCCTTTACCTGCCTAGCAGGAAGGGATTTATTCCCACTGCTACAGCTGATTATCTGCAGCTGAGCAGTGGGTTGGAGACAGTTCCAAAAAACTCTGGCCTGGACCTTATTTCTCCCAGTTGTGTATAAACTGAGCAATGGAGCATTGGCCCACCCTACTCAATGCATAAATTGAGGATTTTCTTTCACCACCTTTTCGTATTAGCAGATATCTGAAGGCCAGACCCTGTTTGTCACCCGGTTCCACCTTCCCCCCATACACACACTGCCCCACACACGCATACACAGCCACACACACATACACTGTCCCCCCACACACACTGCCCACACATACACTGCCCGCTCATACAAACACACATTTACACACACTGCCCCCACACACCTTTACACACACACTGCACCCCCCACACATACACACTGCACCCCGCACACACACTGCCCCCCACACACACCTGCCACCACTAAAACACTGCCCACACACACACACACACACTGCCCCCCACACACACCCTGCCCCACCACCACTGCCCATGCACACTGCTGCCCCACACACACTGCCACCCCACACACTGCCCCCCATACACACAGCCCCACACACACTTCCCCACACACACAGCCCCCAACACACACACACTGCCCCACACACAGCCCCCACACACCCCAGCCCCCACACACACTTCCCCCCCACACAGCCCCCACACACACACACACTGCCCCCACACACACCCACTGCCCCACCACACACTGCCCCATACACACACTGCCCCACACACACTGCCACCCCACACACTGCCCCCATACACACACATTGCCCCAACACACACCATACAAATTCACACACTGCCCCCCCATACACACATTGCCTCACACACAGACACACATATTAGCCCCCTATACACACATTGCCTCACACACACACACACACAGATATTAGCACCCCATACACACACTGAGCCTTTCACACACACTGCACCCCTCACACATTGCAACACTCACACACACCACTGCTCCTATGCCCTTCTATAGCCACACATCCCAGCAGACCCCAGGTAAGTTGTCAAACTGTTCTTAAATAGCTTGACTACTTACTCTGGGAGGGGGTCCCAGCACTCCTGGCACCATAACCGGAGCTGTAGTGGTTATTGTGCATGGATTATTTCTTTATATAATCTACAAGTGCCCCTCCCGAGATCAGGCTCTGGATCCGCCACTGGCATCTTCTGGGTAGTTTTAATGCTTAGGTAGGCAGTACAGGAGCGATCCTAGAAGCCTCTAGATGTTGGTCCCAGCTGGAGGGTGGAGGCTCTTGGTCTTGTGCCCCATAGTGATGCACTACGTAAATGCATTTTTATGAGTAGATGCTGATTGGCACAGTGCAGCAATTGTCACACATGCACACTAGCCCCCCAATGCTTTCTATGCTGACTTGTATATTGCTGAGGATTTGCTCATAGCCTGACAGTGTGATGGTGTGTTAGCTGTGTGTGATATGCTGGATATTTGTGTGTTTAGCTCCGTGTAATGGGTGTGTTGGCTGTGTGTGTTATGTGTGTTTGCGTTGTATGATGTGTGTGGTGGGTGTTTGATTTACAAAATACAAAATGGCTGAAATCCACAGTGGTTCAGTGGAGGCTATCTTCTTTTCTTGTAGCGTTCCAGTATTCCATGTGGGTTTGTGCATAGATGTGTAGGTCAGAGGTCATAAAAAAGGCCTGATTGGCCAAGGAATCTGAGAACTGGTGTAATAGTCGTAGGAGTCACAATAGAAATAGCTGCGGAGCAGCAAAGAGCTGTGGCCGCTTACTCTGACCCCCTGATGTTTTGCAGGATTTTATTCATGTATTTATTTTAGATTTATTGGACTTTTTCTCACTATTATTAGTATACGTTGTGTAGGTAGCTACATATTTAGAGGGGGTGGCTAGTGGCTTAAGAATCCCTAGCTTCCCAGACATGATCAGCACTAACATAAGTGAATTCCAGCATGGAGGGAAAGTATCCAAGGACACTGCATGGCCCCCATCAGAAATGCAATATAATTTTTATTTTTTATATTGTCATATCAGCAATATCTTAAATAAAAATGAGTTCCTGATGGTCTGGTGGTGTAGTGCATAGTCTGCACCTCTGGCTGGTGCCACCATTAGAATCTCTTCACTGTTTTGTCACTGTGATAGAGCTTAAACATATTAACTTGGGTCTGCAGACCACCACTGCAGATTCTGCTACTGGAACTACCGATTCTTCTGGTACTTTAGATTTTTTGTCACCAATTAAAGAATAAAAAAATAAAAAAAATCAGAGAAAAAACATTTCTAATGAATTGGACATAACGGACATGCTAGTCCCACCTCCTATGTGATGAGTTGGCCATAACGGACATGCTAGTCCCACCATCCTGAGGCATTAATACTACTATATATCTAGTGGTGGTATTTCTGGTGGCAGTGATGCCGAGGTGTCAGTCAAACTCATGGCCAAGATAGAGTTGTTAAGACACTTAAAGGCCTTGTAACTCCTCTTTGGGGAACACAAACAAGCCTATTGGTGAGGGGTTTGGTCAGGGTACTATAATTAGGGACACATTTTCTGTAATACCCAGCTGTTTCTAAAAAGACCTGGACTTGGGTCTTAGTCCTGGGGGTAGGCCACTGGGCTACTGCCTCAATCTTATTAGGCTCTGGTTTCTGCCTCCTGCATCCTACTCTGTGACCGAGGTACTGTACCTTGGCCATTCCTATATTAATTTTGCTGGGCTTCAGCCTCAAGCCAGCTTCCCTAATTTTATTTAGGACCGCTCTTATATTGTCACGACAGTGACCCCTTCTCACAGAGTGTAACCCAGAGAAGAACATATACCGGACCTTAGAGTGGCCGGACTAACGTTTAGAGTAGTCAAATGGATAGCCAGAGATCAAGGGAGTACAGAAGACTGATAAACGATGTAACCTAGCCAAAGTATGGGAAACCAGAGAGCAGAATAGTCAAAAGGGAAAGCCAAAAGTCAATAACCAGGAAATCAACACTTAAGAAGATTATAAGCACTAGAGGAACCAACAAAAACCACACTAGGGCGACTTACAAGTGACATTGACGCCCTTTTATAGTGTGGGGTATATTGCTTTAAAACCACGCCTCCAAAAGGTCCGGGGGCGTGGTCACGTGTGACTTACGTCGACATTTACTTGCCGACTATGGCGCACATGCGCCGTATTATAAAGAGATGAGCGGTGTGAGCGGCCGGTGTCAGAAGGGCTGTGCCGCTCACCGGAAGAGGATGCCGTGCGGCGCAGGTCCGAGGAGGAAAGGTAAGGTATCGTTACATATATGGGCCAAGTGCGCCTCCCAGGTATTGCTAAAAATTGCAATATCAACAAGATATGCACAGGCATAGTCTTGAGAGCCATCTAGGAGTCTGTCTACCATTCTTTGGTAGACCGAGGCATGACTCGAAATTTGTATAAGCCGAACGGGGTGACGAAGGCCAACTTAGGAATGGCTTCTTTGGCTAAGGGGATTTGCCACTACCCCTTACAGAGATCAATTGTAGTGAGGTACTGACCGCCCACCATCCTGTCTAAGAGTGATTTGGAGAATAGGATATGCGTCCGACACAGTCTTGTCGTTCAACCTCCGGTAGTCTACACAGAAGCAGGACGTACCGTTGATGGGGGGAATTTGTTAATTTATTTTTAATTTGCTAATCACTATGTACCTGATACTGCTAATATTGACCATATTCTAGGCAGTATTTTTTCTCATCACTTTTTGCTGTTAAGAACTGTAAAATTATTTTATGTACTTTGTCATCATAATAAAATAAGTAATTTTAAAGGACTAATAAAAGTTAAGTAATATTTTAAGATATTGGGAAGCTCTTTTTTCTTTTTTGTATAGCTAGAACATAAACAGAAATTGTGTGTGTATGTATGTTGCTGTTTAAAGCTTGTATTTATTTACAGATTTATTTTCTTATCTTGCAGTTCTTATATGGGTTCTTTATTGTAATTAAGTTGTTATGGTGCCAGGAGGTCCCTGGCACCAGCTTAGCTCTAGGGGTTATATTGTTCCTGAAAGCCTTAACCACCAAATATTTCAATCTGATGTCATTCAGCTCTGCCCCTGCCGTTCCACTACTGATTATTAAAATAGGAAGCCTCACACTGACTTTGGAAAAGGGCACCACTAAATAGCTGAGAGCATCAGATTGCTTTAAGCCAACCTGCAGTTCTCCATTCATAAGAACGACATGAGAACAATATGTACAAGCTGTTTTGTTAATGAGGAGCTACTGATTTAAAGTGTTTAGCACTTTTGAAAAATAAAAAAAAAGGACACATTTTTCATACATAAAGCACATTATTATTATTATCATTATTGTTTTCGCCATTTATATTGCACCAACTTATTCTGCAGCACTTTACAATATTATAAAGGGGGAATTTCTCAATAAATGACACAATTACAAACTGTTCCAGGAACAATAGGTTGATGAGGACCATGCCAATGGTTTAAGTGGCAGTCAATCAAAGCACAGTAGAATACACATTGTTGACTCCCCTATTTCATTAATCAGTTTAGTCATAAATTATGGCAGGGATGTTCATCTGTTCACTACAGCTCTGAAAATATTTCTTACATGTAGTAAGAATTAATGTATTAATAGCATTATAGTACAAAGCAGCTTAAGTTCTGGGTGTTGTTTCATCTAACACAAATGATGTTCTTGTAAAATAGTGACTTTTTTGTTTAGAAACATAGAAACATAGAAACATAGAATGTGACGGCAGATAAGAACCATTCGGCCCATCTAGTCTGCCCAATTTTCTAAATATTTTCATTAGTCCCTAGTCTTATCTTATAGTTAGGATAGCCTTATGCCTATCCCACGCATGCTTAAACTCCTTTACTGTGTTAACCTCTACCACTTCAGCTGGAAGGCTATTCCATGCATCCACTACCCTCTCAGTAAAGTTATACTTCCTGATATTATTTTTAAACCTTTGTCCTTCTAATTTAAGACTATGTCCTTTTGTTGTGGTAGTTTTTCTTCTTTTAAATATAGTCTCCTCCTTTACTGTGTTGATTCCCTTTACATATTTAAATGTTTCTATCATATCCCCCCTGTCTCGTCTTTCCTCCAAGCTATACATGTTAAGATCCTTTAACCTTTCCTGGTAAGTTTTATCCCGCAATCCATGAACCAGTTTAGTAGCCCTTCTCTGAACCCTCTCTAAGGTATCAATATCCTTCTGAAGATACGGTTTCCAGTACTGTGTACAATACTCCAAGTGAGGTCTCACCAGTGTTCTGTACAATGGCATGAGCACTTCCCTCTTTCTACTGCTAATACCTCTCCTATACAACCAAGCATTCTGCTAGTATTTCCTGCTGCTCTATTACATTGTCTGCCTACCTTTAAGTCATCAGAAATAATCACCCCTAAATCCCTTTCCTCAGATGTTGAGGTTAGGACTCTATCAAATATTCTGTACTCTGCCCTTGGGTTTTTACGTCCAAGATGCATTATCTTGCACTTATCCACATTAAATGTCAGTTGCCACAACTCTGACCATTTTTCTAGTTTACCTAAATCATTTGTCCATTTGGCTTATCCCTCCTGGAACATCAACCCTGTTACATATCTTAGTATCATCAGCAAAAAGACATACCTTACCATCAAGACCTTCTGCAATATCATTAATAAAAATATTAAAGAGAATGGGACCAAGTGCAGATCCCTGAGGTACCCCACTGGTGACAAGACCATGCTTCAAATATACTCCATTGACTACAACCCTCTGTTGCCTGTCACTCAGCCTATGCCTTACCCATTCAATAATATTGGAATCCAAACTTAAAGATTGCAGTTTATTGATAAGCCTTCTATGTGCAACAGTGTCAGTGCTTTTGTTTTACATGTAGAATGGACAAAGACAAATCCATCATAAAATGGAGTATTGACTTCAACTTTTCTTTGTTTTATTTAGAAGACTGAAGCACCTAAAGCAATAAATATGCATTTATTGTATTAATGTATAACATTTTTGATGGCCACTTACCTAAATTAGGAGGCATTTCAGGACACATAGGCAATTCTCTCTTCTTAAAAATGTAATCAAAAATAGTTTCTTTTGATTTTCCAAACTGTGGTCTTTGGTATTCTAGAACAAACAAAATAGTGAAACATCTTTGATCTTTTTTCAGTTTATTTAGATTTTTTTTTTTTTGAATTTTCACATTAGTTTTCATTATTTGCTTTCTATATTATTATTTTGGCATCTTTTAGTCTTGCGTAAAGTTTTACAGTTCATTTGAAACATTGTCAACTGTGTTTAGTGTATAATGCGCTGGAAATGTCTTATTGTATACATATCTATCATTAGAAAACTAAAACAATATTCTGAATTATGTCTATGTAAACAAAGGGTTCATGCGTGTTTAATTTGTATATTTTTAAGATAATTTTATAATTATAACCTTATGACATTTACTTCCTTCTTATATAATGATGTTGATAATACTTTAATGTAATGCATGTCATATAAATGGTTGGCCCTGGCTATTAATCACCGGTGGGTCATTCATTAGTTGAAACATTTCTGTAACAATGCATTTTAACAGTAATGGACATTGCAAGGGTAAGCAGACAAACAACAAAATGCTACAGGTGCCCTGATGACAATGCCTAGAGTACGTCTGCAATAAATTTAGTGTGTTTCTAATAAACATGGACGATAGCAGATATTTTACATGTGCCGAAATAGAAAGAAAAAAGAAGTTTAGCGCAATAAAAGTTAGGCATCAGTTTAAAAATTCAAGAATTGTGTGTAAAGCAAACTATTAAAAAAATATATATATTGTCATTACATCACAAAGATGTGTATTTTACCATAAATTGTTTACCATAAATATTATTGTGATAATACGGCCCTGGCATCTCTTTTACCGAAGGCCTAATATTGTCTGTGGGTACTTGCATTAACTTGCACAGCTGATCGGTATACTAAGTGCTATGACCTGGACTTGGAATTGCTTTATCCACCAGCAATTGCATTATAGCAGACCTTGGATAGTTACAGCAAAAAAAGAGACAAGTAATTTCTTCTTAATGCAAGCAGGAGCAACTGGCTTTATTTTTCACTTCACATCAGGATATACAAACTACACAATTGGAAAAGTGTATGACCAATAGGGACGGAACACATTAAGAGTAGTAATGTCCCGAACGGTTCGCCGAACAGTTCGCCGCGGACGGCGAACATATGCGGTAAACTTTGACCCTGTACCTCACAGTCAGCAGACACATTCCAGCCAATCAGCAGCAGACCCTCCCTCTCAGACCCTCCCACCTCCTGGACAGCTCACTAAGAATGCAGCTTCACAATGAATGTAAAATGGATGCTGTCCAGGAGGTGGGAGGGTCTGGGAGGGAGGGTCTGCTGCTGATTGGCTGGAATGTGTCTGCTGACTGTGAGGTACAGGGTCAAAGTTTACTGCATATGTTCGCCGTCCGTGGCGAACCGTTCCGTGAACCGTTCAGGACATCACTAATTAAGAGTTAACTTCCCTCCTTCCCTTATCACAGCTGGCTTGGAGTAGTTTGTCCTCCTGCTGTGCTGGATGCAAAGACAGGATTGGTTAAAGGCAGAATGCAAGTAGGAGGAGCAAAGGTAAGGGTAAAGGAAAGGTGTGGGATGTGTTGTATCATTAACATTTTGTTTTTGCAAAAATACAGAACAAAGGAAAAGAAGCAGAAACGAACAAATGATTAAAAAAATATAGATATATTATTAATGCCAAAATTCTCTTAAATGCATTAAAGTATTGCATTGGTATCTGGAGTATCCCTTTAAGTTAGGGTGTACCCTGTTTTTATCAGAAATAGTTGTATGTTTTTAATGCCTCCTTTTAGATAGTGGTAAGCTAGGAGCACGATCACTAAAAGACTGAATTAGGGGCGTTATATCAGAGACTGCCAGATTGTCTCTGAGTCACACACAAGAGTGGGGTAAGCTTTTGCTGATGAACAGTAATGTGCCATGACGCCTATTAACAAAAGTTTAAATTTTTTAAAATGTATTTATTTTCTGCTACTTAGCCCTAAATCCATTAACCAACCCATCAATTCACACTTCCAAAGAACAAAAGTAACAATAAGTAACATGTTTCCGTGCTCACAATGCACATATGTCAGGGGGAAAACGTTTATTTGCCCCCTGAGAGAGGTGCGCTGTGAGCTCCGAAATGCACGTCAGGTGTTTCTTATATTCTTTTATATTGGCAATTTGACAAATTTGTTTTTTGCTCCATGGACTTTTAATGGTGTGATCAACACACACCACTCTTCTTTATCCTGTGTCTATCTCTATGTAGCTGTGATGACAGATTAGGCTGGTTTAATAGGCTATTTAATTTATTCTAAGATGGCTGGGGTAATTCCCTGTCTTTCCTTGCTCTATTATCCAGTAATTATTTAGCTGGAGGTGCTATGTGCCTGTCTCAGTAAGTCTATATATATTAGTGGGAACCTGTTTGGGATTAATGTGATGTGAAGTGTATATATATATATATGAACAAGCTATCCCCTTTTGCCACAAATAAACCTAACTTTCTTCTCTGTTGGTGTAGATCCTGGCATATTGGTGTAACTAGCATTTACCTATAGAAACTATTGCCTCTTTGGCTAGCTTGACCATGTATTACATCTGTGGTATCTAGACTATTTAATTAGCTATTTTACCTGTTAAGTTATTATAGCAGGATTTTAGGGATACGTTACTAGTTCATTTTAGCAGCACCAGTGAGCTTATGTCAATTCCCAGACAATTTAGTTATACATGTCCAGGTTGCATGCTATTTTAGGATTGCCTTCATTAGACACAGCACTATTTAAAACATGGAAGAAAAAGAGAGCGTAAACCGCGCTAATAATTTATATAAATATAAGAAGTACATACATATATTTACAGGTATTTCCAATGAATCGAAAACCTCGGAATGAAATAAAATAAAAAAATAATAGTGCAATACAGTAAAATTATATCATGAAGTGGTGAATATAACTATACACAATCCACTCACATTTATATGAGCTATAACAGAGCTCAACTGTGATGCGCTTGGACGGTACGATCCCCGTCTCAGGATATGTTGTTCTAGTTGACTCGAGTATTTCAAAGTGCAGTATGCGTGGTAAAGAGAAATAGCAGCCAATGGTGAAGTAAGTACTGATGATGAAATCAATAATAAATAGTAGTGTACTTACACTTTATTGAGCATAAAACTTGCTCTAGTATGAACAGCCTGGGTGGTATAATCCCCACCAAGGATATGCAGGATCCAGGAAGTAACAAAAAGAATGAATATAAAAAGTATCTATTAAAAGTATACTTTAATATAAACAAAACATGGTATAAAACATAAAAAATATAAAAAATATAAAGTGTGGTGTAACCTCCCCTGGGTCCTGTTTATATATGCTTCTAAATTCTTGAATTACTTCCTGGTGTGTTTCTTCCGGTTTCCTGATTCTCGTTGGAAAGCACGCGTAATACCGGAAGTGAGGCGATATACACGTCATACCGGAAATGACTTAGCATCGTGGATTGCTTAGTGTATTATTATTGCGCTACTATGGAACACACGCATTGCTCAGAAATAGCGTGCGTTGCGTTCCAGGCACTTATATCAGGTGGTCAGACCACTGAGAGTAGGCATGTACTTACTTAAAAAAAGACGGCATGGCGGCCATATTTATTATGGGCACAGGGAGAAATAAGATAAATAAGATCATTAAATATTAATGTCTGTAATGTGGTTGGTAGTATTATTTATAAATAGATAACTATTTCTGGTTTATATAAAAATATACACAAATAAGAAAAGACAAAAAAATACAGAAGAATCAAATGAGACTGGCACTCACAAATAAAGAGTGGTAGTTATATACAAAATAATATTATGACTACGACAAACATAATAATGTGCACTGAGAGTAAGCTATCTCCAAATGTGCATATAGTCAAAGTGTATTTTAAGAGAACTTTATCCGGAGATACATTTAGATAATTCAGTACAAAAACATTGACGTAATATACATATAATCTCATGAATAAAAACATATATTTACACAAGAATAGGGTTGTTGTAAAAAGATTGGTCAGAATGCTGCAAATAGCAGGTAAAGTAAACAATAAAAGGTATGTTATAAATGTTTTTATTTTTTTTATAAATAAAAATTATAAAAAGTTATAAAAAATTATATAAATGAAAATCGACATTCAGCCAATTCGGATGTAGAGTATCTAGCTGGTATACCCACTGCATTTCTGTTTGTCCAATCTTTTTAACAACATCTCCTCCTCTCCAGTGTTTTTTTACAATTGCAATCCCAATAAATGAGAGGTGCTTAGGGTCATTGCTGTGCATGCAAAAATGGGCTGGTACTGACTGTTTTTTTGGACCTTTTTCTATATTTCTGCAGTTTTCTGCTATTCTTGTTTTTAATGGCCTAATAGTTCTACCCACATATTGGAGGCCACACGGGCATTCCAGTAGGTATATTCAATTTTTACTATTACATGTGATGACCTCTTTAATGTTGTATATTTTACCAGTATTATTAGATCTGAATTTTGTAATATTTCTTTTTGTTGTTTTTGTTTTTGTGCATACCATGCAACAATTGCATTTATAGAAGCCTTTTTTATTCATAAAATTATTAATTTTGTTAGGGCTCGTCTTTGTATAATTTTTTGTTAAGTGCATGTTAAGATTTGGCGCACCTCTAAATATTATTTCTGGTTTATCAGGAATTTTTTTTTTTAGGATATCATCTTCCTTCAGTAAGTGCCAATGTTTTATTTTATAATATTCTGCAATTGTTTTTTTTTTTTGTTATAATCTAATACAATTGGCAGAGTAAAATCAGAGTTTGTTTCGCTTGGGTTTTAGCTTTATGTATGAGTTAATCTGGCTGTTTGATTAATTGTTGACTCAATATTAGCTATATTGTATCCTTTTTGTATGAAGCTCTCTTTTAGCGTGTTAGCTTGTTTGGTAAACATGAAAGTGTCTGAACAATTTCTTTTAAGACGCATTATTTGACTTTTTGGTATGCTGTCTAGCCATGTTTTATTGTGGCAGCTATCAGTATCAGTACCACCTATAGTTATTTACGTTTACATCTTTAAAGTGCGCTTTCGTTTGTATTTTGTTATCCTTAATATAAATATTTAGATCAAGATAGGTAACCATTGTGTTGCTAAAATCTGCTGTTAAAACTAGACCTTCTTCATTATTATTTAAAAAAGAAATAAAATCCTTAGCTGAGCTAATAGACCCCTTCCAAACAAATAGTAGGTCGTCTATATATCTAGAGTAGGATACCAGGCCTTCCACAATTTAAAACATACCAACCAGTTCAATAAAGAGTTCATTTGTTATTTAAGACTCCCCTCACATAACCCTGTGGGTGATGATATAATAAAGCTCTGTGAGGATATTTGAGGAGGTCTTATTGAAATTAATTTAGTCTCATGAGTTGTCTAGTTAACAGAAAGGCATTACACTTTGGGTGAGGTTTACATCAGTTACATTGTAAATACATTATTTTATCTTTTGTGTTACAAATAAAACTTTACGACGATAGTT
This sequence comes from Pelobates cultripes, assembly GCA_933207985.1. Classification (NCBI taxonomy): domain Eukaryota; kingdom Metazoa; phylum Chordata; class Amphibia; order Anura; family Pelobatidae; genus Pelobates; species Pelobates cultripes. The sequence continues at coordinate 56,016,044 of OW240916.1, forward strand.
ATTTTATATCTACCAAGCTGGACTTTCCACTTTTTAGTTGAATCTGTCCTTTTGCTTTGTATACACGTTAGTGTCATTTTTAATATATTTAATCTTCAAAATTAAAATAGTAGTATAGTTTAAAGGAATACTCCATTGTAATAAAGTAAATATATATATATATTTTATTCATATTTTTTTCCCATCAAATAGTAAATACACCCTAAAGTACACATGCATGTATTATTTATTTAAATTTTTTTTGCAAGTTTTCTTTGGGAGTACATGAAAAAGGATCTTGCTATAGCTGCAGATGCAGCATCTGCAGCTATTACAATCCTTCCCCTTCTTGACCAATTAGAGGGTTCTCATTGAGAAGCCTGTGTGTTTTTTGTTTTTATTTGCACTTAAAGGAACACTGTAAGGTCAGGAACACAAACATGTATTCCTGACCCTACTGTCACGGGTGGCGGTACAGACACCGGGACCCCTGAGTGCCTGATGTTGATGGGAGTCTCCAGTGTGGAAGTGGATTATCAGGGCCTGGTGCTGGGTAACCACATGCCCTCTGGTGTTGAGCACCAGTGTTTGCGCGGCCACATACCAGAACCCTGATGCAGCTACAGCGGATCCCAGGAACTAGGAGCTTGATATGCAGACCTCCCAGGAACTGGATAGGGGGGCTTTGCAGCTGACATGTATCCAGTACAGAAACAAGGCAAGGCTAGGATAGTCACCAAACATGAAAACAAGACAGAACTAATAGAACCCAGAACCAGAGCAGGATAGGAAGCTAAACCCAGAACATGTACACAATACATAAGGGAACATTAACTAAACAGGGGCAGGGCAGGACTGTACATGGACTGGGAATACAAACTAAAACAAGACATGATATGATAGGCAAAACAAGAGGAGACATAACTAAGCACTATATATGAAAATCATGGCGGATTTAGTTACATTATACGATCATACATTGCATATGCCTGCCAACAACGCCAATGTTCCCCATATCTGGCAGGTCCTACACTGCCTAATGTTCGCTAAAAGAACCATACTAAACCACAATAGCACTTACCTGCAAGAAAGGGCAGAAGGCTTAAGCAGCTGCCTGCCCGACACTGAAACAAAAGGAATGATGGAAAACAAACGGGTGTGGCAACATAAAACAAACATTTAAAGGACACTGGGAATTCCAGGGACGGGTTACAGGAATGAACCCAGAAAAACTCAGCATAAAGAAAACCAGACATAGAATAGAAAACCAAAAAAACAAGAAAAACTAAACAAGAATTGTAAAAAGAGTACTGGATACCAGAAACCAAAGCCAGACATCTCCGCAGAACACAGCAGGATGTGACACCTACAGTGTTAAAACCACCATCTAGCCAACCAGGGCCTCCATAGATATATAGAAAAATCTTACTTGTATTCAAGCCTGAAGCTATAGCTCAGCATGTCGTCTGCCTCAGAAAAACAAGCTGTCTGCTGACATCATCAGAAGTGGTGGACTCATCCAATCACAGTGCTTCTCCATAGTATTGGCTGAGACTGACAAGGAGGCAGATCAGGGGCAGAGCCAGCATGATTCAAACACAGCCCTGGTCAATCAGCATCTCCTCATAGAGAGGAAAGTTTAATGTCTGCATGCAGAGGGAGGAGATACTGAATGTTTGGATGCATTTTAGGCAGCCATGACCCAAGAAGGATCTCTAAGGATCTCTAACAGCTATCTGAGGAGTGGCCAGTGAAGTTATCACTAGGCTGTAATGTAAACACTGCATTTTCTCTGAAAAGACAGTGTTTACAGCAAAAAGCCTGAAGGTAATGTTTCTAGTCACCAGAACAAATGCAATAAACTGTAGTTGTTCTGGTTACTATAGTGTCCCTTTAATTAAAGGTTTTTTCAAACACAGATATGACATGAAGTAGACAATCACTGTCCAAAATTAATAATAACAAGAATATAAAGATATAAAAGGAATACAAAATATATAATGACATACAATAAATTCATGAGCCAGACAGGTTTTTAAGAGTTTTTAAGTCTTACATAACATAGCATGACAGGTCACATGGTACATGGAGACAGTTTGGCAACAGGGTAACGTTATAGCCTAAGTCATTGCTAACCGAAAATACCTTGAGCCCACCCAGGTAGATATCAACATTGATCAGAGCAAAATTGGTAAAACTGCACTATGAGGATAAACCACATTGTGCAGCGGCATTCCATAATAAAGAGGAAAGTGTGGTTTAACACAGAAAAAATGATTTAACTTGAGTCACATATTACACATTCAGTCATTTATTATTAATCTCATGTAAGTGAAGTAAAGGCTCAGGACTGGTCTGATTCCAGTAGCTATGCCATGACTCCCACCACATCAACACTCTGGGTTAATATTTGGCTAAGGTACACAAACCAACTTCATAAGCTGGATTTTGGATACTCATTTACATAATGTGTCTAAAGTTGGAGTTTTATCAGATCTCCACATCTTGGCAATAGTGATCATTCCTGATATAAGGATATGGAATGCTACAAGCCAAGTAGCTTTGGATAACAATTGTGGGAACAGAAGGAGAAGCATGCATAATGGGGTGAAAAGGAATAGTCCCTGTCACGGTCAGTATAAATATAGGGAGTACTCAAATCACATGACCACCAGATATGGTGCATGGTACCACAAGCCCAGGAGCATCTCCAACACCTGTCAGGCAAATTAGGGTCCAAGTGGGCCAGCATAGTCAGGAACTTATAACAAATATATACAATGTTCCTGTGTTGTTCCATGTGGGATACACGAGAAACACCCATGTAACAAGAAAAAAAAAATATTTCCACATGTTCCCTGTAATCATGACTTCCAAAACCTTTGACCACATTGATGCAAAGGAACAGGTCTCCTCTGGAGAAAACTTGTAGAGCAATTTGTGACAGATGGACATTTGGTGTCACAGCAGATATCCACCCAGGCACAACTGCTTGAACCTGATCAAAGTAATTTAAGAAAAACCCTGCACCCTATTTGAAAAAAAAGGAGCATAGCCAGTAAGTAATCTGACAATGACCATAATATGCTGAGTTGGGTATAGAGAACTATTCCTTTAATTCTAAAAATGTGAGCAACTCTTTGGAATTTTCCTTAAAGAAAGTTTGAATATGCATAATTCCTACATTTTTCCATAAAGAAAGGTGCAGATTAGGAATTAGTAAAGACAATAACCCTAGAGAAGCAGCTTTGGAAATCTGGTTCTGAGAGATAAGCAGAGTGTGATGTCTATCCCAAATGGATTAAAGGACTTGAGTCTTTGGAAGCATTAGTGGACATGTCCTGCTCCAGTTCTTAGGGACCCAACATAAAGCTATAAGAGATAAATTATTAAAGGAACACTATAGGTTCAGGAACACAAACATGTGTTAAAAACATCCCCACATGAGCCCTACCAATATATGTCCCCATATCAACCACCTTCTATCTATTATCCATGCCCTGACCAAAGAGCCAAGTTGTATGACCACAGCATAAATTTATAGTGAAGAAAGTCAGACACATAGTGAAACTTTCTCCAACAGCGTTCAGCAGCCTTTTTAGAGATATCGAGTCAGCTTGGTGTGCCAAGGTTGTTGTTGGGGGCGCTTGCTGCATTTAAATATAGGAGGTGCCATGATGTCTAGTTGAGAGGAGAGTGGAATTGTAGAAGGAGGTTGCAGAGCAAGAACAGGTGAGGTTTGAGATAGATACTTAGGCAGAGTATTGCTTTTTATATGATTTATATGATCTTTTATTTTATGAGGCATATGATTATTAATAGAGATTTGTTTATTTTATATATGCATTGTAATATGTGAATGGTTTAATTGTATAGTTTATCACTGAAATGAGTGTCGGTCGGTCTATATGCAAGTGAGGACTTTCAACTTTTAACCAATAGAGACTGTTGAGGGCGGACTTGATTGCCCTTAAATTTTCCCATTAGGGAGATAGCCAGTACATACCTAACGTCCTGACAAAGCAGACAGGCGAAACGCATTGACGTAACACGCACTGACATCATCAGTGGGCGGCACTATTAATCCCGCAAACTTTAACTTGGAACCGCTTTACGAACTGCTGTAGGCATTGGTGTTGTCAGGAACCAGGAACCAGACAGAGACAGATCTAGATGCAAAAACACCTTTATTTAATAAATAACAAAGAAATCACCAAAAGCAAAGTCCAGGAGGCAAGCAGGGGTCAGTCACCAGAGCGGGTAGTCAGACGAGCCAGGATCAGGAGCACGGAGGGCAGCGGAGTCAGGAACAAGGCCAGAGTCAGGAACCAGGAGCAAACAGGAAACACAGGAACAAGGAGACTTCTGGGGGACAGGAAACCACGCAAGGGCAAGGAGGTTCTGGGATTTGCTGCTTAAATAGGCTGAACTGATTAGCAGCAGGGTTGATTACTATTCTCAGGTGAGTAACCGTGGCAACATGCTGAAGGAGCTGATCGTTAATTACAGCTGAAACCTAAGACACTGAAAAAGGAAGGGTGGCTGTTTAAAACAGCAAAAAAATCCTGACAGTACCTCCCCCTCAACGACTCCCCCCATTTCTGCTGGTGGGTCCGGGCTTCATGGGGAAGCGAGCGTGATAGGAACGAAGGAGGGATGGTGCATGGACATCAGAGGCTGGAACCCAGGAGCGTTCCTCTGGACCGTACCCTTTCCAGTGCACCAAGTATTGGATCTGTCCTCTGAAGACTCGTGAGTCAATGATGCTGCGTATTTCATATTCCTCATGATTGTCAACCGGAACAGGACGTGGATGTGGTACTGAGGTGGTGTAACGATTACATACCAATGGTTTCAAGAGGGAAACATGGAATACATTAGAGATGCGCATGTTAGCAGGAAGGTCAAGTGCGTAAGCTACAGGGTTAACCCTTCGAAGTATACGAAATGGCCCAACGTATCGGGGTGCCAGTTATTGTGAGGGAACACGGAGCCGTAGGTTGCGAGAAGACAGCCAGACCCTCTCTCCGACTTGATAGGTAGGTGCAGGAAGTCGTCTGCAGTCGGCCTGGAGTTTGTAGTTCTGCATTGCGCGTTGCAACGAGTTCTGAACCTGCACCCAAGTGGAACGGAGTTCCCTGAGATGTTCCTCCAATGCCGGTATCCCTTGTGGCATGAACGTATCAGGCAATATGGACGGTTGAAAGCCATAGTTCGCCAAGAACGGGGATAGCCGGGAAGAGGCATTAATCGCACTATTGTGGGCAAACTCCGCCCAGGGTAGCAGATCAGACCAGTTGTTCTGGTGGTCAGAAATGTAGCAACGCAGAAACTGTTCCAGTGTTTGGTTAGCTCGTTCCTCGGCACCATTGGATTGCGGGTGGTAGGCAGAGGAGAAGGAAAGCTGAATTCCCATTTGTGTACAAAAAGCTCTCCAAAATCTGGACACAAACTGGCTACCCCTATCTGAGATTATCACTTTGGGTAACCCATGCAAACGAAAGATCTCCCGAGCAAAAATTGTTGCAAGTTCCTGAGAAGTTGGTAGTTTTTTCAAGGGAATGCAATGCGACATCTTTGAGAATCGATCAACAACCATGAGAACGACTGTATTGCCACGGGAGACCGGAAGATCTATGATAAAATCCATGGACAAGTGGGTCCAGGGTCGTTCACCATTAGGTATGGTTTGCAGGAGACCCACTGGAGGGTGTCGTGGGGTTTTATTTTGAGCGCATACAGGACAGGCAGCTACAAAAGCAGTGACATCCGAACGGAGACTAGGCCACCAAAATTGCCGAGAGACGGACCAGATTAATTGGTTTTTGCCTGGATGTCCAGCTGCTTTGGGGTTGTGATAAGTACTTAATAATTTAGTACGGAGATGAATAGGTACAAAACAACGGCCATTAGGTTTCTCTGGAGGAGCATTACTTTGTGCAGCCAGAATCTCCTCACCTAGGTGTGAGGTGAGGCTAGTACGGATGGTGGCCAGTATATGGTCCGGAGGAATCACAGGAGTAGGGGTTATCTCCTCTCTAGATGGAGGGGAGAACTGTCGAGACAAGGCATCAGCCTGAATGTTTTTAGTACCGGGCAAGTAAGAAACCACATAATTGAATCTTGATAGGAAGAGAGCCCATCTAGCTTGCCTGGGGGAAAGTCGCTTAGCTTCGGAAAGATATGTCAGATTCTTGTGGTCTGTGAGGATGAGAATTGGCACTGAAGTACCCTCAAGAAGGTGCCTCCATTCTTTGAGAGCTAATATTATGGCTAGAAGTTCTCTATCACCAATCTGGTAATTGCATTCCGCCGGGTTTAATTTCTTCGAGAAATACCCGCACGGATGCCTGGAGCTCTCTGGGTTAGGACGTTGAGACAGGAGGGCGCCTACTCCTGTCTCAGACGCATCGACTTCAAGAATGAATGGTAAGGCAGGGTTAGGGTGTGCCAGTATAGGAGCAGCAGCAAAGGCGACTTTGAGAGACTCAAAGGCAGAAATGGCTTCCTGTGACCAATGCTGTGGATCAGCATCTCTCCTGGTCATATCCGTGAGTGGTTTAACCAAGGAGGAAAAGTTGCGTATGAACTTCCGATAATAATTGGCGAAGCCAAGAAAACGCTGTATAGAGCGAAGACCCGTAGGTCGAGGCCATTTTAGTACAGCAGAAAGTTTTTCTGGGTCCATAGAGAATCCAGCATCAGAGATAACATAGCCCAAGAATGTGACCTGTTTGCAATTGAACTCACATTTCTCCAATTTACAGAACAGATTATTTTCTCTAAGTCTATGTAGAACACTAGAAATGTCTGCGTGGTGGTTCTCGAGAGATGTGGAATGGATAAGAATATCATCAAGATAAACCACCACACATTTCTGCAGCATATCTCGCAGGACGTCATTTATAAATTCCTGGAAAACCGCCGGAGCGTTGCAAAGACCAAAGGGCATTACTAGGTATTCGTAATGCCCGCTCCTGGTGTTAAATGCGGTTTTCCATTCGTGGCCCTCTTTTATCCGGACGAGATTATATGCCCCTCTCAGATCAAGTTTAGTGAAGACCGTTGCTCCCTTGAGGCGGTCAAATAACTCAGTGATCAATGGAATGGGGTAGGCATTCTTAATAGTAATGCGATTGAGACCCCTATAGTCGATACAGGGTCTCAACTCACCACTCTTCTTTTTCACAAAGAAAAAGCCGGCCCCGGCAGGAGAAGATGACTTCCGAATGAATCCCTTTGACAACGCATCAGTAACATACTCCTCCATGGCTCGATTCTCTGCTACAGACAGCGGGTAAACCCGTCCACGGGGAGGATTGGCACCAGGTTGGAGTTCGATACCACAGTCATACGGACGGTGTGGTGGCAGAACGCTAGCTTGACCTTTGTCAAATACATCTTGGAATTCTTGGTACTCAGCGGGTAAGGAAGAGGCAGAAACTGTGCCCAAAACTTTGACCGTTTCCGGAGACAGGAAAATGTGCATTGCTGGGACCAAGATAATATCTCAGATTTGCGCCAATCAATTGTGGGGTTATGCTTCTGTAGCCAAGGGTATCCCAAAACAACCTGGTAGTATGGAGAGGAAATGACCTGGAATTGGATCATCTCATGATGTAGAGCCCCTACAGCCAGAGATATGGGCACGGTTTCCTGGGTCACGAGGGTTGGCTGTATAGGTCGGCCATCGATGGCTTCGAAAGCTAGTGGGGAGTTGCGAGGCTGTAAGGGTATAGAGTGCTCTGATGCAAATGCACAATCTATAAACAAGCCTGCGGCCCCAGAATCAAGAAATGCCCGGGTTTTAATGGATGACTCCGGCCAGGAGAGGATAATAGGCACCAAGGGTTTGTCCTTATTTATCTCTGGGTCTGCAGAAAGACCCCCCAAGATCTGTCCCTGACAGTATCTTGGGTACGGGCCCTTTACCGGACGAATCGGGCAAAACTTTAATATGTGACCGTGGTGTCCGCAGTATAGGCACAGGCCCTCCCTCCTCCTAAAGGCTCTCTCCTCGACAGAGAGGCGTGAGAAGCCTAACCGCCTCGGCTCCACACCGACAGAGGACTCAGGACCAGGAGGCATGGGAGGTGAGGGAGGTTTGGGTGGGCAGGAAAAGCTCGGTGCCAAACATACTGGAGGCCTCCACAGGCGCTCCCTGGATGAGGATCTCTCTCGGAGTCTGATGTCAATGAGGGTGACAAATGATATCAGTTCCTCGAGATCTTTAGGTAATTCTCTGCCTGCAATCTCATTTTTCATTACATCGGATAGCCCCTGTGCAAAGGCAGCCACAAGAATCTCGTTATTCCAGCCACCCTCTGCTGCCATGGTACGGAATTCACTGGCATACTCAACAATAGTTTTCGTGCCCTGAGTATTAGACATGAGTTGTTTGGCAGTAGGGGTGGAGCGAGCTGGAATATCAAAAACCCTTTTAAAGGACGCAACAAATTCAGGGTAATTGTAAATGATGGGCCTCTCTGCCTCCCAGAGAGGTTTTGCCCAAGCTAGGGCTTTTTCAGACAGCAAAGAAATCATGAACTGGACTTTGTCGCTGTCTGTAGGAAATGCCTGGGGCAGCATTTCAAGGTATCCTTTAACCTGATTTATAAATTCTTTGCACTGAGCTGGGTTGCCCCCAAAATACTGAGGGAGCGGGACAGACCCAGTCATTCCTCTAGCCGCAACAGGTTCGGAGGCTACAACCGGTGCTAGAACAGGAAGTGAGGCAGAGGCGGCCGCAATCGCAGGCTGGCCGGGTTTTGGATTCAGATTGGCATACTGGTCCAAATGGTGGTTCTGCTGGTCCCACCGGGTAAATAGGTTAGGTATAGGTGTATTGCCTGTACCATCTGTATTCATGGCCCTTGCGTAATGTCAGGAACCAGGAACCAGACAGAGACAGATCTAGATGCAAAAACACCTTTATTTAATAAATAACAAAGAAATCACCAAAAGCAAAGTCCAGGAGGCAAGCAGGGGTCAGTCACCAGAGCGGGTCAGTCACCAGAGCGGGTAGTCAGACGAGCCAGGATCAGGAGCACGGAGGGCAGCGGAGTCAGGAACAAGGCCAGAGTCAGGAACCAGGAGCAAACAGGAAACACAGGAACAAGGAGACTTCTGGGGGACAGGAAACCACGCAAGGGCAAGGAGGTTCTGGGATTTGCTGCTTAAATAGGCTGAATTGATTAGCAGCAGGGTTGATTACTATTCTCAGGTGAGTAACCGTGGCAACATGCTGAAGGAGCTGATCGTTAATTACAGCTGAAACCTCAGACACTGAAAAAGGAAGGGTGGCTGTTTAAAACAGCAAAGAAACCCTGACAGGTGTATACAGCGAGGAGACAATATCGCGAGGAATAGGATTTATCTATCTCCAGTATTACGTCTAAGGATTTTATACACACAAGCGCTAGAGAGTAGCGGAGCATTCCGCCCACATATACTCACCTTTTGCTATCTTGTAAGCAGCTGTACATCTATTTTCCTATGTGTGATTTCTATGTGTTCTATTTGTGCAATACATTTATTGTTATATATCAACTATACACAGCTAAGCTTTGTACTAAGCAATTGAAAGCAATTTTTAAGATATACTGCATGATTATTCGGTACTTGTGCTTTTGTTTAATATGAAAATATTGGATACATCGAGAGCCACCTAAGTATACTATTTAAACTGTGGTATTTTCACTTACTGGTGTGTACAGGGGCATATTGTTATGATTTATTCTGTCTGTGCTCCACTTATATATACTTACATATGTTCCTGGTCCTTGTGCATTCAATGATTTTCGCAGTTTAACACAGCATGTTTTACCAGTGCCATCTTGGATAGGGTTAATGCGCGATAGTTATGGATAGTTATGGCAAGTCAAAAATGAAGATTAACACACATGGCTAACTGATTTAAAGTTTAGAATCTAGATACAAAGTATAATAAAATTCTAAAAATGAATTTCATTTACATGGCACATGCACTTTATTTATATAATTTTTTTTCTAATGTATTTATTTATTTTGTTTGGAACTTATGTGTCAGGCCTTTTATTTTCTTTTTATTGATGGCTAATACGTATTGAGATTTGATTTAGTCTTTACATTTAATGACATACACGTGACTTGATTTTTTTTCCTGTAGGATGCATTAAGAGTTTGCAATAAGTAACATCAATTTTATAAAAATGTGTAATACCCACTAGCACTAATTAATAGTGCATATAGTGTCACTATCAGTGCAGTTTAAAATCACAGTCGATCAAAACAATTTCACACTCCCAATGTAAATATACAGAAAAAGGTGAATGGTGCAGTGTGACACAACAGTGATATGGTTACCATATACAAACAATGACATATAACAATACACATAAATAGGGGATATCCTTACATGATCTTCAACAATCACTGCAAGAAAGAGCATAAACCTCTCATAGGGCAATACAGCATGTATCATTTATTTGAAATAAATAAATAAATATAATGTAAAAGTATCCCACTCACATTTACAAGAGCCTCTATGAACTGGCTCAGGTATGAAAGCTTGGTTATATTGCACAATATGTTCCAATCTGAATTGTTGATGATGGATGTTCCTCAAAATATCAATAGGGAAGCACCAAGAGTAAGTTAATAATACAACATTTATTAACAACAAACACATAGAGTATTAAATAAAAATTAGCAAGATCCTTTGAATCAGCCCAACACGTTTCAACACAATCTGTGTTTTCCTCAGACGCAGTAACACTATACAGTACAGTGCCGCTTTTTAAAATGCCGATATTGGTGCCAGAATGACGTTATCTCATCATCCGCTGACTGCATGAAAGAAATACTGCCTGTCTTACTTTCAAGATAATGTAAGGATATACCCTTTTTGTGCGTATTATATATCACTATATGTATAACATCAATTTTCTGTTTACGCCTAGCTGAGAAAGGTTTTAATTTCAGTGATAGCCTCAACTGATTTTATCGATAAAATCAGGTGACATGTCCTCTTATTTTCCAGGACTGCCATTAAATCTCTTGTTGGCTAGCAATTACATTTGATAGGATTTTCTAGAGTGCAAAAATACCCTTTACTTGATTATGTTAGCATCAGCCATTTTAGATATTGATGACTTGTTGGTAAATCTCAACTCAAACAAAAAAAAAATCTATACACGAAATAGTGTTTTGTGAGTGTTTTATCACTTGCTGTTTTGCCCTCTCCCCTTTTCTTAAAAAAAGTTAACACTCACTTTCAACCTAGGTTGACCAGGTTCTCCCTGGAGCCTGATCCATCTTTAGTTATGTTATTATGTGGTCCTCATAGAGAAGCATTATTGGACTTAGGGCGCATAAATGGTAATAGTCCACACTCTGAGTGAGCGCAATCTAATACCCCAGAATGTGCAGAATATCAAACTGAAACATTGCACAACAAACTTCAATGCCCACTTCTAAACACTGACAAGATCATGGTGCAACAACAACATCGGAACCTTTAGTCTATAAACATCTTTCCTTGCCTTTTAACGTTCCAGTTAGTATATGCACCAGCCTCCGTCTGCCCTTCTCTCACATACTGTTTAGGATTAATTCAGCATAGCAAGTGAGCACCAATAATATCCTAACACACACGCACACACACACACACACACACTGGATAGCATAGATAAGGAGAAAAAATAACTCGACAATTTGAATAAACATTAGCTTTACATACAAATTACAAACAATGTAAGTGAACTGCATCAACAAAATTTTTTTACAAATAAAACTTTTGATTTTCCACAGAAAGAAAACTGTTCAACCTATTATTTCAACTACCCTAAGACCACCTTACTCGGCAACCAAGACCAACGCAAAATAAAACCAGTTGACAACAAGCAAAAACAAAACCATAAGAAAACATGTATGATTTATTAACCTTACCTTCATTTTGTGCATTCCGACTGAGGTTTATCTTGTTGAAATAAAAATCTACCGTGCCAACTGATTTAAAGTATAAAGTAGTAAAACTAAATATAAACAACAAAACAAAAATAAACAAAAATGTTTTTCTGTACCAAAACATCTTTTTGTAGTCCCTGAGGGTTCTCCACATATGCATTAATTTGTTCTAGTATTTCAAAGATTATGGTTAGACCTTGATGAAGTGTTAAGCAAGGGAGCTGTAACACTGCCAAATATTCTTCGATACATTTGTTCTAGACATGCCCCGCCTGCATTTGCCATCTCACGGTAAATTACATGTATTATACAACAGGCAATGTGTCAGCATTGACAAGCAATACAATTGAAATCTTGAGGTAAGGTATGATGAACATACAATTCCTATGAAATCAACCTATACAACAGTTAGTTTGGTCTGTAGAGACCATATACTGAAACACCCTGAAGACTATGTATTTTATGCTACATTACCCAACCACATAGAAGGAAGGAAAGTGCCCCAAGTCATACAGAGTGACAAGAGCCAAAGGCAACCAATAATGTGTTACAGTTTGTACCATCACAAGAAATTATTAAAACAAGCAGATATAATCTTTGTATATCTTTACGGTTGCGACAGTTCTGGCTGTCTACTAAAGACGTCCTAATTTGGTATCCTAAGTGAAGGAATTCTGTTTATTACTTAACACAGAATTGAGGTGACATAAAATCTGCCTCAGTTTTGTCATTTGCTACATTTCTGATTTTGTTTTACTGTATAACCCAAACAGATTTACATGTACTTTCTATACACAATTCCTTTCCCCATCCCTCACCTATTTATCTATCCCAGTACCAAATGTCAGATTCTTCATGGGAAAAGTAGGAAAAATTGAAGAAAATGCATTAAAAAAAAACTTTGGGAGGGGTAAAGTGTTTTACAGAAGGGTATATTATTGTTGTTATTACATAGAAATATAGAATGTGACGGCAGTCAAGAACCATTTGGCCCATCTAGTCTGCCCAATTTTCTCAATACTTCCATTAGTCCCTGGCCTTATCTTATAGCTAGGATAGCCTTTTGCCTATCCCACGCATGCTTAAACTCCTTTACTGTGTTAACCTCTACCACTTCAACTGGATGGCTATTCCATGTATCCACTACCTTCTCAGTAAAGTAATACTTCCTGATATTATTTTTAAACATTTGCCCCTCTAATTTAAAACTATGTCCTCTTGTTGTGGTAGTTTTTCTTCTTTTAAATATAGCCTCCTTCTTTACTGTGTTGATTCCCTTTATGTATTTAAATGTTTTATCGTGCAATCCATGAACCAGTTTAGTAGCCCTTCTCTGAACTCTCTCTAAAGTATCAATATCCTTCTGAAGATATGGTCTCCAGTACTGTGTACAATACTCCAAGTGAGGTCTCACCAGTGTTCTGTACAAAGGCATGAGCACTTCCCTCTTTCTACTGCGAATACCTCTCCCTATACAACCAAGCATTGTGCTAGCATTTCCTGCTGCTCTATTACATTGTCTGCCTACCTTTAAGTCATCAGAAATAATCACCCCATAATCCCTTTCCTCAGATGTTGAGGTTAGGACTCTATCAAATATTCTGTACTCTGCCCTTGGGTTTTTACATCCAAGATGCATTATCTTGCACTTATCCACATTAAATGTCAGTTGCCACACCTCTGATCATTCTTGTAGTTTACCTTACCATCAATACCTTCTGCAATATCACTAATACAAATATTAAAGAGAATGGGTCCAAGTACAGATCCCTGAGGTACCCCATTGGTGACAAGACCATGCTTTAAATATATACTCCATTGACTACAACCCTCTGTTGCCTGCCACTCAGCCACTGCCTTACCCATTCAACAATATTGGAATCCAAACTTAAAGATTGCAGTTTATTGATAACAAATAAAAAAAAACAAGTCCTGAGCTCAAACCCCCCTTACTCCTGGGCGGCAGCAATGGCCATAGTGCAAATCAGCCCAAATACATATAGTAAAAAACAAAGAAAAAAGTTACCTGCGCTCTTTCCCAAATCCTTATATTTAAACAAATAGAGGTTTTTAGTTACCTCCAATGGCCATGAGAGGGTCTGCCCACCTGCCACGTCAAGGCAGACCTCTTAGGTGGGTCCTAACTCTAACCATTCACCTTGCTTCCTTGAGCCTCTCGCAAAGATATCTCCAGACAGAAAGGGGTATTTTTTTATATACATCCCTACATGCTTATTAACCCTTAATAGGGAACACATGGGATGGGCAGCAGCATTGTAACATAGCTGTGTGATACAAAAGTGAATACAAAAAAAAACAAGTCCTGTGCTGAAACTCCCATTACTGCTAGGCGGCAGCAACGACCATAGCACAGTTTATTGATAAGCCTTTGTGAGAAAACCAGCAGGGATTTTGAGGTTTTCTGTAGCTATTCGTTTATTTTTACTTCATTCATCTATTTTATACATTATTGGTTCGGTAGATTAAAACTACCGAACACTGACCACACTCCTGGCTCAATAGCTTAATAAATAAAGCTGAACGCCACATGGCAGAGAAAATGGCCGCCATCTTGTTTGCATAAAAGGAGGCAGCGGGACTTGGTCGTCGAGTGTCTGGAACTAAAATCAGACCGCTGAAAATATACGAATGCCTGCTTCCTTTTGTTGCCGAACAGCTAGGAGAGCGCCGTTTGGTTCCCAAGAACAAGGGGAACAATCGCTCCTATGAGCCAGGAGGTTCCATCATGAATTATTTCCTTTTTTTTTTACATTTTGAAATGGTGAACTAAGACTTCCACACTTTTTAAAAACCCTTGAACAGATCTGGGTGAAATTTAATTATTTTGGTCTCTCAAATCGGAGCTATCAGGGGATATGTCATTTTTGGGGATAACTTAAAGTTAAAGGGGTGTTCTGAGTTTTGGGGAAAATGTGTTCCCTTTGCCTGGAGATAATTGGGTTATCCTTTAGCTTATCTCATTATCTCCCAGGCAGAGAGAGGGAGTGTTTTATTGTAACTGTACAATGTGATTGGTTATTTTGCTTGTGTACTGTGGGAGGTTATCTTGCAGGGGGACCTCCATAAAAGCCTGTGTGGTCTCAAACACCAGTCTTGTTACACCCTTCATCATGTTTCAGCTGGTGTTTGGGTGCCTGATTGATACTTGGGGAGAACTGTACTAGAGAATTTCGTGTCTTTGGGATTTAACTGATGAATAAAGAACCGGCTCAAATCATACGAAACACTTGCTTACCACTTCAGGGTTCGTTACAGCCTTCTATGTGCAACAGTGTCAAAAACCTTACTGAAATCTAGGTAAGCAATGTCTACTGCACCACCCTGATCTATTAGTTACCCAATCAAAAAAATCAATAAGATTAGTTTGGCATGAGCTCCCTGAAGTAAACCCATGTTGTCTCTGATCTTGAAATCCATGTGATTTTAGATGTTCAACAATCCTATCATTTAACATGGTTTCCATTACTTTCCCCACTACTGAAGTAAGGCTTACTGGCCTATTGTTGCCCAACTCCTCCCTACTACCTGTCTTGTGAATAGGCACAACATTCGCTAACTTCCAGTCTTCTGGGACTGCTCCTGTTAACATTGATTGGTAAAATAAATCTGTTAATGGTTTTCCTAGTACACCACTAAGCTCTTTTAATAACTTTGGGTGTATTCCATTCTTTTGTTTTTAATTTAACTAATCTTTGTTTTACTTTCTTTTTCTCATTTACGTATCTAAATATAATTTACTGACTGTGCTATTTTCTCTTCTGTGTGTGATTTGGAAGCTCTTATAACTTGCTTAGCTTCTTTCTGCCTAATCTTATAGATATGTCTATCTTCTTCACTCTGGTTTTCTTATAATTACTAAATGCTAACTTTTTTGTTTTTTACTATTTTGTCCACATCTGTGGAGTACCACAGTGGTTTCTTACATTTTTTGCTTTTACTGGTAAGCCTAATGCAATTTTCTGTTGCCTTCAGCAGTGCAACTTTCAAAAAATTCCCAAATTTTAGAAAAGTCTGTTTTTCTAAAGACTAAAACATTTTTTTTTGTGTGGTGTGACTCAGTCACTGTTCTTATATTAAACCACACTGACTGATGATCACCGGATCCTAAACTTTCACCTACAGTTATATCTGATACCAAATCTCCATTTGTTAACATTAAATCTAGTATGGCCTCTTTACGAGTTGGCTCCTCAACGACTTGTTTTAGAGACAATCCCAGTAGGGAGTTTAGAATATGTGTGCTCCTGGCACGAGCAGCTATTTTGGTTTTCCAGTTCACATCAAGAAGATTAAAGTCACCCATGATGATAACTTCCTCCCTCAATGTCATTTTAGCTATTTCCTCAACTAGTAGATTATCTAACTCTTCTATTTGTCCTGGGGGCCCATAAATCACACCAACACAAGTTACTGTGTGATTTCCAAATTCTAACGAAACCCAAATGGACTCTATGTTCATTTCATTTTTATTAGGCTAGATTTTATGCTATCCTTCACATACAGGGCCAACCTTGCCTTCCCTGTCTTTTCTATTTAAAGAGTTCCCTGGTATTGCTATGTCCCTGTCATTTTTCTCAATATACCATGCCTCAGTAACAGCGACTAAATCTACATTATCAATTGCCATTATTGCCATAAGTTCATGGATCTTATTCCCTAAACTGCGAACATTTGTAGACATGGCTCTAAGCTTATCATTTTTTAACACACTTGCTACAGGCACCTTTTGTACTTGTTTTGGGGGGCAATTGGATTGATGTTTTAACACCCTTTTGCCCCTCCTCCTAGTTTAAATACATCCTAGCAAAACCTCTGAAATGCTCACTGAGAACATTTGATCCATTTTGAGAAAGATGCACACCATCTTTTTGGTACAGTTTGAAGCCAAATCCTTGCTCCCGACACCATTCACCAAGCCACAAGTTCAAGTCCTCAATACGCAGCCGCCTGTTGTTCTGAGTGTTGTGCACAGGCAGAACCTCAGAGAATGATAGTGTGGAAGGAACCTGCCGTATATCATTGGCAAAAACACAAAAAACTTCCTTTACTTCTGAAACCTAATTGCAAGCCAAGTCATTTGTCCCTAGATGGACAAGTACATCCAATTCCCCTTTCTGCTTTGCTCCCTTAACAATATTACAAATACGTCTCCTGTCTCTGTGAGCAGTCTCCGGAAAAATATCTCACAAGACCACTATTGTCCAGCTCCACACCTCTTATGATAGAATTCCCCAACAACAACTGCTTTCTATTAGGCCTCACCAAAGTCTCCAAGCCTGTCTCCATAATACCACTACACTCGTGCCTCAGAATGTCTCCACATCACCAATACACTTGGTGCCTAAGCCTGTCTCCACAACACCACTACACTCAGTGCCTGAGCCTGTCTCAACAGCACCACTACATTCGTTGCCTAAGCTTGTCTCCATAACACCACTACACTTGGTGCCTGAGCCTGTCTCCTTAAGCACTCTGAAAGTGCTGAAAATTAATTATGTAGAGCAACAGACTGTGCAATATGCCTTTTAACCACAACTCTAAGTCTACGAGATCCTACAGTAATCAATCTGCCATTCCTAGTACGTCTCTGTGGCAGTGGCTTTGTAACAGTTCCAGCCTGAGTTTGTTTACCAGAAAATGTACAAATCTCAGACTTCAAAAATACAATCTCCTTCCGCAATATAGAGAACTGAATCTGAGAACAAATCTCCATAAAGTGGAACATGAAACAAATGCATAACAACTATTACACTGAACTAAGTCTGCCATTTTAATGAGGTGAGTAATTTAAATCAAACAAATCTTAACTTTTTTTTGTCCTCCTCTATACCTCAGATTACCTCCAGAATATCTCCAAGCACGCACTTTGAAGCAGCACTTAGAAGTAGCAACCAAGCTACATTCAATTATTATTATTACTATTATTATTTATAAAACACCAACAAGTTCCACAGCACTGTACAAATGTCTACATCAGTGTGGTGAGGTTGGGAGTGATGTGTGCGTAGAGTAAGTGGTTGTTTTTAGGTAATTATATATAAAAGAATGGTGTGGAGCAAAAGTGACTATCATTAGAATTCTGCTCTGAATGTCATTAATATTAAAGAATGTTTTGAATTCAGTATTTTACTACTTACTTCTCATTGCATCCTTATTACATCCTGGAAAACGTGAAATATTTGCATATTTAAGATTTTTGAACAGAGTTCATATCACCAAGGTAAAGAATGTTATCTTAAGGACTACTATTTACAAGAGTAAGAAAATAGATATAGGACCTTGAGAACCAAAGGATATCGACATTGCCAAATCAAATAATTCCAAGCAATTTACAGAAACAGAACACATTAGTCACACAGGTACAAATTACATTCTACTGCAGCTTACATTCAAGGGAGTGGGGTTCAACAATGAGTACTAGCAGCACTACAAGAATATACATCCGTCTGCATCTAAGCATCCTGCTAAGTAGTGCATTGTGTTCTGTAAGGTGGACAATCAGCTATTTGTTGATTTAATAATTATACAAACAAACAGTAGGAACACATAATTGCTGTAACATCCCTTAACCCCTTAAGGACCGATGACAGTTCAGGACCGTCATTGGTAACATCCCCTTGAGGACCGGTGACGGTCCTGAACCGTCATCACGGAAAACAAGCGGCGGGAGAAATCAGAGATCGCTTCCACCGAAATCCCACTGTTATTATCTGCCAGGCATGCCAGGCAGATAGTAACAGCCAATTACGCCGTGTGAGCAACACGCGATCGCTCACAATTGGCTGCTGTCAAATTGGGTGTTACAATCACTCACTTTGACAGTGATCTCTGCCCCTCTCTCCTCTGTAGTGTTTTGTGAGGGAGAGAGACAGAGACCAGATCCTGATAGTTTGTATCCAGTTTGTGAAAGTGTTGCCAAAGTGCCAGAACCTGATTTTTTTTTTTAAATCCTGTTTAACCCCTTCCCTGCCAAGTCCTGTTACAGCAGTGCATTTTACTGTCTGTATTTTTTATTCTTTTGCTCTTAAGGGTTTTTTTTTTGTAAGCGGCAAATTTTAGTCAGTTAGTTTACTTCCCCCAAATCTCCATTAGATTATTTTTGCAGGAGTTAGTTTAGGGATTGCCGCTAAAGGACGTTTTAGTCTGGTTTAGTCAATAAAAAAAAAAAAAAAAAGTTTAACAAAATTGTGTTAGTAATTTGTTAGTTGTGTGTCAGGTAGTGTGTTGGTGAAACATGCAGCGTCACCTGTCACCCTGTCACCCTGTCATGTACAGCGTGGAGGAGGCATATGCCTTTTTGGCGTCAAACTGACCCAGGTCAGTTTTCTGACGCGTCTAGTGACACGTCATCTGTGTGTGAGCCGGCTGCAAAAAGAAGCTGTGCTTTCCCTGCTACGCCGAATGTGAAGGAGGACTGGGTACCTCCACAGTTAGCTGAGCCCAACATCCCCCCTTTTAGTGCCAACACAGGCATTAATGTCAATGGGGATGACTTCTCCCCTATGCAAAACATGGAGCTATTTTTAGGGGATACCATCTGGGAGGAGATTGCTTCCCAGACTAATTTATATAGTTACTTAGGTACATAGCTGAAAAGAGACTTGCGTCCATCAAGTTCAGCCTTCCTCACATATGTTTTTTGCTGTTGATCCAAAAAAAAACATTTTGAAGCACTTCCAATTTTGCAACAAGCTAGGAAAAAAATTCCTTCTTGACCCCAGAATGGCAGTCAGATTTATCCTTTGATCCTGCAGTTATTTCCCTACATTGAAAGATTATATCCTTGAATATTCTGTTTTTGCAATTATGCATCTAGTAGCTGTTTGAACATCTGTATGGACTCTGATAAAACCACTTCATATGATACGCAATTTATTGATACCAATCCAGGTAGTTATGTAGTCAGGTGGGATGCTTGGCATCCCACAGATGTCCCTGAACTTAAAAAATTCTGGGCTCTTACAGTGCTCATGGGAATTATAAAGAAGCCATAAATTCGCTCTTACTGGAGCACAAATCCAATCTGTTCTAGTCCAGTATACTCCCAAACCATGTCTAGAACAAGATATGAGTTGATGCTGAGATATTTACATGTTAATGACAATACCCTCTGTCACCCCAGAGATCACCCCCAATATGATAGGTGTGGCGGAACCAACCTCGCCACTGGCCACTGGAGGAGCCTGGTTGCCCACCTCTTGCCGCTGTACTATGGCCCTGCATTAAAAACCTTTTATTTCGGGGGGCGGAGCTAACCGCGAGCGCGAATGGACGCTTGCTAGCAGAGCTCCGAAAGAGACACAGGGCAATCCGCATCCACCGGGCACCTCCTGTAACATGGGACACCCCAAACGCCTCTCAACAGCCCCTAACACGGCGGGCAAACATTCCGCGGCGAAATCCAGCAACCTCACTAAATACTTTAAGGATCAGGGCGACCGGCGAAATGAGGCCGCAGGCTCCAATATGGCGCCGGACGACCCGGCGGAGCACTCCTCAGGGCCCTCCAGCCCGGCGGCATCAGACAGCATTTCTCTCACATCTGACACTGATCGGGACAAGGACTTGAAAGCATGGGCGTCCGCAGGGGGGGGCAAGGGGGGGCACTTGCCCCCCCCCTGGATTTTTCAGCTTGTTCTGCTATTTTGTGTGAGATTTAAAATGAACTGCAATACCGGCGCCGGCCAGTAGGTGGCGCTGTGTATGGAGAGAGATAGGGATAGGAAGCTGCATCTTATCCCTGCTTCTCTCTGCTGATTGAAACCGCAGGGGAGCAA
>OW240916.1:56036866-56104733 GCA_933207985.1 Pelobates cultripes
CAGCATGTCTGTTAGCCGCAAGGCTAACTAGGCATTTGCCCTGGGCATTTGGGGGCAGCGTTTTTTGCCGCCCCCTGAAAAATGCCTTGTTTGCCTCGCGGCTAATACGTCCCTGGAGTTGGGTATACGGTATGGTAGCCTGTGGTTATGGTATCGTTAACTTAAAACTAGTTAACTGATTGTGCAGGCATCCTTAGGCACATGATAAAATATACAAAAAGGTATTTCATTAAAGCGCCTTTCCCGGTTGCGTTGCCACGGTTTCTATCTAGGCCTAGACAAGACTAGTCACATGGCTTATGACCTAGGCGTCCTGAATGTAGCCTATCAAATGATCACCGTGTGGAAGAACATATATGCAGTATAAACCGTTGCATGGATGAACGACTTTGGAACATTCCCTTTTTCCAATATTTTTTCTTTTCTCTTTTCCTTGCTGCTGTTATAGCTTTAGAAAAAGTGTGACATTTTATTGAAATTAGGCCTATCTTGGTTTAAGAGAAGATGTACATTTGTGTCTGTAGCGGATTACAACGACATCCCCTGAAATTGTTAACACTAACATAAACTGGTAAAATAAATGAACATGTTGCGTTAAGCTCAAGTTGACATAGAAAATGGCATTGCAGTAGAGCTCCTTACATGGTTGCATTGCAGCTACGCCTATCAAGGCCCAGCCAAGCAATTCAGTTACATGGCGTGGGTGAAAGGCCCCTCAAGTGGAGCTGGTCAATTGGACATATTATAGAAGGGCAGCATTTAGTAGCTAATTAACTGGGGTTCTACTGTTAATTAATAAATGGCAATGTAGCATAATATATAGTAAGGTCATAGGCGTGCATACTGGGTGTGCTGGGTGTGCCTGAGGACACCCTAATCCCCGCGGCACGCCTATGGAGTGAGATCGGCAGGGGAGATCTCAGGATCTCCCCTGTCGGCTCATGCAGAGCCGGCGCTATCAGAGCGCCGGCTCTGCTCTAAGCCTCCACTATGGGTCGGTGGAGAGATCAAAGATCTCCCTCACTGGCCCACAGGCAGTGAGGGAGGCAGGAGAGGACCCGGGGAACTATAGCCAGCAGCTCCGCCGGGTTCCTCTCGCAAGAGTGAAGTCTAGCCACACAGGCAAGAGTTCACTCATCACTGGACCACCAGGGATGGCAGCAGCACTGTCCCCCCTCCTTACAAAAGGTAAGAAGGGAAGGGGGATATTAACTAATTTGCCCACCAAACCCACACAATATACACAAACATACAGCGCCCACACACATACAGCACACAAACAGCACCCACACCCACACAGCACCCTCAAACACACATATAAGGTATTTGCATCTTACTTATTAAAATTCACAAGTTTTGCTAGTCACTGCTTTACTATTTTCACCTCAGTATTGCCATCCTGTTTTTAATTCACTACAACTCAAGAGCTTTTAATATTTTGATCCGACAGCACCCTCACAAACACACACAGCACCCTCACACACAGCACACTAACAGCACCCTCACAAACACACACAGCACATTCACACACACACAGCACTCACACACACACACACACACACACACACACACAGCACTCACACACACACAGCACCCGCACACACACAGCACACACACACACACAGCACCCTCACACACACAGCACCCTCACAAATACAGCACCCTCACACATACAGCACACAAAGAGCACCCACACACAGCACCTACACACATACAGCACCCACACACATACAGCACCCTCAGACACAAAGCACCCCCCACATACACACAGCACCCTCACACACACAGTACATTAACAGCATCCTCACAAATACACACACACAGCACCCTTACAAACACACAGCACCCTCACACACAGGACACTAACAGCACCCTCACAAACACACACACAGCACACACACACACTAACAGCACCCTCACAAACACACAACACACACACAGCACACAAACAGCACCCTCACACACAGCACTCTAACAGGACCCTAACAAACACCCTCACACAAACACACACTACCAGCAGCCTCACACACACGCACTCTACCAGCACCCTCACACAGCACATTAACAGCACACACACAGCAGTGTATGTGTGTGTGTGTGTATATATATGTGTATATATACATACATACATACATATACACACGGCGTGTGTTTGTGCTTTAGGGTGCACACCCTTATGCAATAGGCTGCGCACGCCTATGAGTAAGGTAGGCATACTGAGTAAGTACACTGGTCAGGTAACGTATGTTAATGCTGTGTAGCATGACTGGCTGTATGAGAGCAGTGCTGAGTTTGGCCGCTGCAAGTTAATTAATGACAGAAAGGGGGTCGTAGATTTAGGACTAATGTATTCTTTAAGCTCGTTCGGAAAATATAAACCTATGGAACATCTGGGTTGCACATGTAGACTGCCGGGCAGATAGCGTTGGAAAGTCTCCCAGGGTGTCAGACCCCAGATGGGTCCCCCAGATCTGCTCAGGCCGCCTTTCCTCCCCCCCCCCCACAAGCTTAGTTGTACAGTGGGCACTCTGGGACAGCATGTGTTCTTGGAGATGTTGGGAGAGGGACAGTTGGTACCCCTCCCCACTGGTCAAGTGAGTTATTGAAAGACAAGTGTGTCGTACTTCCTCCCCAGCGGTAGATTGTAGTACATGGAGAGAAGCGTGTTGCCCTTCCTCCCCAGAGGCAGGGTGAGTTACAGGGAGTGGGGACAACAGGTCTCACTCCCAAGCAGCAGTGTTCAGTACAGGTAGTGAAGACTACCGGTCTCACTCTCCAGCGGCAGTGTATCCTACAGGAAGTGGAGACAATCGGTCTCACTCTCCAGCGGCAGTGTGCAGTACAGGGAGCGGAGTGTGTCGTCCTTCCTTCCCAGCGGCAGTGTATCTTACAGGGAGTGGAGAAAACCGGTATCACTCCCCAGCGGCCGTGTATCCTACAGGAAGTGGAGACAATCGGTCTCACTTTCCAGTGTCAGTGTGCATTAGAGGGAGCGGAGTGTGTTGGCCTTCCTTCCCAGCGGCAGAGTGTATTATTGGGAAAGAAGACAGTCAGTCTCTCTCCCCAGTGGCAGTTTGTGTTACAGGGAGTGGAGATGGTCGGTCCCACTCCCCAGCAGCTGGGGCTGTCATCCAGGGACAAGCCCCCTGTGACGAGACCAATCTCACCACTGTGCATTGGAGGAGCCTGGTTGCCCGCCTGCTGCCTTTAGACTATGGCCCCATGTTGAAACGCTTGATTTTCCCCTGCGAAGACATGAAAGGCGGGTCATTCGGTGCTTGCCCTGTTTGAGCGGTGATACCCCAGATAGCTATGCCATGGAGCCCATTCGTATAATGAAAGGCTATGGGAAATACTTTGGCTCCGTGGCAATTGAACTGTATGTGTGTGCTCTGAGCGCCATTCAGTAATAATGTGCGCTCAGATCTGAGAGAATATCTGAGGATATGTTGAATGTACCTGTTTTGTGCAATGGCTGCACAGTTATAGAAACATAGAAACATAGAAACATAGAATGTGACGGCAGATAAGAACCATTCGGCCCATCTAGTCTGCCCAATTTTCTAAATACTTTCATTAGTCCCTAGTCTTATCTTATAGTTAGGATAGCCTTATGCCTATCCCACGCATGCTTAAACTCTTTTACTGTGTTAACCTCTACCACTTCAGCTGGAAGGCTATTCCATGAATCCACTACCCTCTCAGGAAAGTAGTACTTCCTGATATTATTTTTAAACCTTTGTCCCTCTAATTTAAGACTATGTCCTCTTGTTGTGGTAGTTTTTCTACTTTTAAATATAGTCTCCTCCTTTACTGTGTTGATTCCCTTTATATATTTAAATGTTTCTATCATATCCCCCCTGTCTCGTCTTTCCTCCAAGCTATACATGTTAAGATCCTTTAACCTTTCCTGGTAAGTTTTATCCCGCAATCCATGAACCAGTTTAGTAGCCCTTCTCTGAACCCTCTCTAAGGTATCAATATCCTTCTGAAGATACGGTCTCCAGTACTGTGTACAATACTCCAAGTGAGGTCTCACCAGTGTTCTGTACAATGGCATGAGCACTTCCCTCTTTCTACTGCTAATACCTCTCCCTATACAACCAAGCATTCTGCTAGCATTTCCTGCTGCTCTATTACATTGTCTGCCTACCTTTAAGTCATCAGAAATAATCACCCCTAAATCCCTTTCCTCATATGTTGAGGTTAGAACTCTATCAAATATTCTGTACTGTATAGTTATATGTTTTTATGTGTTTTATTGTCTTTTGCTGCCATGTGTTCAATGGAGTTTTGCCTCTGTCCTTTTAGATAATTGGATTACTTCCCAATTATCTCCAGGATAGAAGACTCTGTGGAACTGGTTTTGGGCAGAAAAGCCATGCTTCCTTTGGTCACAAAGGACTACGATCTATCTTGTGAACCACCAATTTGGATGATTTTAATATATGTTTGTATTTGGAGTATGCTGATTCTGAATGTGATGCATACTTTTCAAGTTATGAATAATGTGTAAAAATTGTATTTCTCTGCTTGTTATAATTACATTACCCATTGTGTAAGGTAATTGAATCACAGGCAGAGGGGAGGATTTTGTGTGGGAGTGTCTGAGTGTATTGTATGTGTTTATTGGTTGTGTTCCAAAACCCTGTGGGTGGTACTAATGTGTATATAAGAACAAAAAACCCACAGCTCTGACTGTTCACTGCTTGACCCTCAACATGGAGCTTTGTCTCGTTCTTGGGGGGATTTACTGTATGCTGTTCCAGTTTGACTGCTAGGAGTGTAAACCTATTCGTATGGTTTTTTCCTATTCGTCTGTTTACGGCATTCATATGGTTTCCTGTTCGGCGGATTGGTGTTCTGCAGTAGCTGTGCCTGTGTCTCTGGAAGGGAAAATCTACTAAACGGCGGTTTAACCCTTTTATGCCTGGGGTGCCGTTACACCCCCTAGCATGGATGATGCAGATAGGACCGAGGTCTCTGCATCAGCCCTACAGGGATGCTGGGCAGCCTACCCAGATCCCCAATTGCCCATTCCCAACCATGGTCCAGGTGCAGGAGAGGGATATACAGCCTCTACTGACCTCCATCCAGCAGCAGAGCTGGCATCAGGGCAGAGCACAGCTGGCTTCCAGGTTGTTTCCCCGCAGGACACTGGATCTACATCTCTCTATGGGCACTTGTGGCAGGAGGCTGTCTGGACAGCTACGCCTTTTGGGATAGGCCACAAGACTATCACAGACCCAGACCAATTGGAGGTCTGGGGTCTGGATAGTGTCCCCGGGAGGGGCAAGATATGTTTCAAACTCCCTTTTTTACGTGAGTTTGCCATGAGCTCCTGGAGGAGCCTGCTTGCCAGCCTCCTGCCCACAGACTATGGGCCCTGCTGGGAAAGACTACCAAACTTGACCGACTGTTAGCACTGATTTCCCTGGAACTGTTTTGGGCATGGGGCCATGCTTGCAGTCGATCAAAACTTTGACTTCCAGGAAATTCCTGAACCCCTGAACCGATCTGGGTGATTTTATGGGGTTTTGTGTGTTTTTAACCTCTTAAGGACCAAACTTCTGGAATAAAAGGGAATCATGACATGTCATACATGTCATGTGTCCTTAAGGGGTTAAGGTACTTTTTGGGGTTTCATAAAATTGCATGTTTTTTTGTGCTTGGAGATAATTAGATTAGATAAGTACAATTCCTGATTCAATTATCTCTCAAGCACAGAGGAGGGATTCTATTGTTTGTGTATGGGAGGGTCTCACTGTATGACTGTTTTATTGGTTGTTCACTTTGTGTCCCTGTGCCCAACAAGGTCCACCTGGGTGTCGCCCTTGTTGGGAAACTTGCATAAAAGGTCAGTGTGCCTCCATTAAAAGCTATTCCAGCTTACACTCCAAAACTGTGTGTCGTCCTGTTATTGAAGGGGCAGAAGATTTTCTCCTGTGGCTGCTGTTCCAGCTTGCAGGAGATTCAACTGGGAAGGTCGTTGTAAGGACTAGAGCTAATTCCCCATTCGGCTCCAGGAAGGAGCGGTTCCAGGGCCCCAGTCAAGCCACAGCGACTGTGGGCATTAGTGCTGTGGTTTGTCCCCTGTTCCAGCTAGGAAGCGGTCCTTGGCAGAGGTACCCAGCCAGAGGTACAGGGAGCACCTCTACATCACTGTCAAATAATTGATTGCTAGGGAGAGCAGAAAGTACCTATCACGGGCGGTCCGTCTGCTTTCCACCCATAGCAACCACAGCGTATGCGCTGTAGTTGTTATGGTAACTTTCTAGCCAGCACTGCTATAGGACAGACTGATGTCAGATGCCAGCATGCTGGGGATGACAGTGTCATGAAGGAGGTTTATCCTACAGAAATGTAATACCCACCTTTGTAAGGAGATTGTGGTGGGGATTCCCTTTTTTTATCTTTATTTTTGGTTGACATATTGCGTACAATAAGGTTTGCGCAGAAGCCAATGCTTTTGACAGTCATTGTATCGTTGCATAGTATGGATATGACTTGCAAAGGTAGCTATGACAATATACATTAGTGCTGTGTTACATTCTGTAAATGTTTCTTTTTGTTTTAACATTATTGGTGAATAGAGTGAAAAATAATATAACCTTTTAAATGCAACAGTTTCTATTTGTCGTTTGCAGTTCCATCTGTCTTTCGGTTAGGGTCGTTTATAAAACTCCCACTCACTATCCCTCCCCCCCCCAGGGTCGCTCCCAAAGCCTTTTGGTCATGGTTTCTTCTGTAGACTGGTTGCCATGACTGTAACCAGTGTTTTTTCCGGGGAAGCCCCCGATACCTGGGGTTGTGTGTTCTGCTCTCCCTTTCCCATACTGCTCCCTACATTCTCTCCCTCTTTAATGTCTGCTTGCATTTTTTAGTGGTGTGCTAAGGGAGTGCCCTCTTTGTCTAAATGGTGCCTTTGGTGGCCTGTGGCTTATGTGTGCCCTTCTTGTAACGATCTAGGGTAGTAGGATGCTTGTGGTCATGCTTAGTGATCGTATGGTGTTGGATTTCTGACTGCTGACCACATAGTCGGTGGGTGTACTGTGGGTTCGCTGTCGCGGGCCCTGGGTAGTGTTGGTTGGTTGCTGTTATGGTTTCTCCATTTTTCTGAGTTAGTTTCAGGTGTCAAATTGCTCCCACAGCTCCCACACTTTCTGAAAGGTGTTGGTGGTGTTTCTGACCTGTGCTGTTAGTCTGTCCATGAGGTAGTTATCTCTTAGTTTATTTAGTATCAGTGCATTTGGTTCCGGGTTGGCCCAGTGTTGCGCTAAGGCTCTGCGTGCTGCCAGGTAAATCATGTTGAGCAACTTTTGTTCACTTTGTGTAGGCCATTGGTTGGTCTAGATAGGAGGTAAGCCCACGAATCCAGGGTCAGCCATCTTTGTAGGATGTTGGAGCTTAGGTCTATTACCTTTTGCCAGAACGCCTGAACCATAGGGCATTGCCACCACATGTGGATATAACTTCCCCTTTGCCCGCATGACCTCCAGCACAAATCTGTAGTGCTCAGTTTCATTTGGTATTGTTTGGCCGGTGTCATCTACCATCGGAATAGTGTCTTGTAAGATTGCTCTTCTAGGGTGACACAGATGGATATTTTGGCGCTTGCTTCCCAGAATGCTTGCCAATCAGTACCCTCTATTTCCTCTCCCAGGTCAGCTTCCCATAAATCTGTGTATCACAGTTGTCCTTTCTCTCCTGTTTTCGCACTTAGATGTTGGTATAGAAGTGTGATCAGCTTAGTTTGTGATGTTTCGTCGAAGCATAGCTTTTCAAAGAAAGTCATTGGCGTCTTTGCTGCTGACCTGACTTCTTTGGTGTTTGCAAAGTCTTTAACTTGGATGTATCAGAAGTGATCCTGTGTTGCCAGCGTTGCTAGTGTATGTAGGTGCTCATATGTGACAATGTCATTGTTTACGTAGATGTGTATGAGGCGTTGGAGTCCTGTGTGTTCTAACCCAATGAAATCTTGCGCTCTCATTCCTGGGGGGAATTTTCTATACCTGAGCACCGTGGTCATCAGTGATAGGGGGTTCCCTAGATTGTATCTCATTGCTGTTTGATCCCATATTTGGATTGAATTTAGTATAGACGGGCAGGTGGTCCTTAGGAGAGTGCGATGTTGTTTGGGGACCCATATGTAAAATTGGGGCATGTCTGCTCCTGTGAGTAGTGATTTGATCTCTACCCATTGTCTTTGCTCAGGTGGAGATTGCCAATGGATTGAGTTAATTGCTCTGCTAAATAATATTGGTGTAAATTGGGCAGGCCTAGTCCTCCTCTATGTTTAGGGAGGTATAGTAAGTTTCGGGCCAGTCTTGGGCGTTTTTTCTGCCAGAAAAACATGTCTATGGTTTTTTGTATATTAGTGAGGTCTCCTTTAGTGACTTTCAATGGGAGGGCCTGGAAGAGAAACAGTAGTCTGGGCAACACGTTCATTTTAATCGTATGTAGTGGGGATTCCCTTTTTAACATATCTTGGGGCATAGATGTCAGCTGGCAATCCTTTATAAATCTAGGTATGAGTATGAGTTTCTAACACTAGTTTCCTCTTGACTATGATCAGACATTGTGTAACTAGTTTTAGTGTTGGTGTAGATGTTCTTTTGTTCATCCATTGTTCTCACATACCTTTTATATAGCCCCCTCTCATTTTGTCTGCTGTTATATTAGTAAGTCAAGCAGGTCTAGGTTCTCACTTTGAGTGGTCTGTTACAATAGCCCACTTGTCAGATTTTCATGGTAGCATCTGATGTGGACCTCACTAAACCTCATTAACCAATCAATATAGTATGTGTATATAGGTGCAATATGGAAAAATATCACTGCAAATAAATAAGGAAACCGATTAGAAAATTACAAAAATATTTTATTTATTTTTTACTTAGTAGTTTTACATTTCGTTGCATCTTTAACCTCAAGAAAACATTGTACTAATTTTACCAAATGCTTTATTTATCTCTTGATTTTTCAGTGAATAAATGATAGGATTCAACAAAGGTGTCACGGCAGTGTACAAAAGAGAGAGGAATTTTTTTAGGTTTAAGGCATGTTCTTTTGAAGGCGCCACATAGATAATGATTAAGGAGCCATAATACATGGACACAACAGTCAAATGAGAGCTACATGTTGAGAAGGTCTTCTGCCTGTTATCTGAATGTATCCTCAAAATTCTGTAGATTATGAAGGCATAGGATACTATGATACAAAGAAATGGACAGAAAGTAACAAACACTGAAAAGACAAGTGCCAACAAGTGAGCCACTGATGTGTCTGAACAGGCAAGTTCCAAGAAAGGGGCAAGATCACAGAAAAAATGGTCGATATATGGACTGCAGAATTTTAGTTTGGACACACAAATTGCAACTGGCAAAGTTGGAAGAAACCCAACTATCCAAGAAAACACAATAAGGCCTAGACATAGATGATTGTCCATGATGGAAGAGTATCGTAATGGGTTACATATCGCCAAGTAACGGTCATAAGACATCATTGTTAAAAGTAAACACTCAGTAGCTGCAAGAGAACCAAACACATAGTATTGAAATATGCAATTTGTTACTGGTATGCTGCTCTCTTCTGCAAGCATAATATGCAGCATGTTCGGTATAATATCTGTAGACAACAACAAATCAGATAAGGAGAGGTTACTCAGAAAGAAATACATGGGAGTGTGAAGATGACTCATCATTGGGACCAAAATAATGATGAAAAGATTACCAATAAAAATTGCAATGTACCATGAAAGTAAGAAAATAAATAAAACAATTTCGATCCCATTACTACTTTTAAAGCCAATAAATATGAAATTTGTTATCATTGTCTGGTTGAGATTATTCATTGTCTGTGAAAAGAAAATAATGTTTTCAGATTAATACTACATAGATGCAATCAAATATCAAGTTAAACAGAAATAGTCATTGCAAACAAATAGTTATTACATCTATGAATTTGTTGCAACTTTCCAATTCCATACATACATTGCCTTGCAAAAGTATTCATCCCCTTGACTCTTTACCTATTTTGTTACATTACAGCCTTAAATTCAATGTTTTATTAATCTGAATTTTATGTGATGGATCAGAACACAATAGTCTAAGTTGGTGAAGTGAAATGAGAAAAATATATACATAAAACATTTTTTTAGAAATAGAAAACAGAATATTGACATGTGCATATGTATTCACCCCCTTTGTTATGAAGCCCATAAAAAGCTCTGGTGCAACTAATTACCTTTAGAAGTCACATAATTAGTGAAATGATGTCCACCTGTGTACAATCTAAGTGCCACATGATCTGTCATTACATATACACACAATCATTGTTAACAGGAGTAGTCCCAGAAGATTGGAAGTTAGCGAATGTTGTGCCCATTTACAAGAAAGGTAATAGGGAGGAGTCGGGCAACTATAGGCCAGTAAGCCTTACTTCAGTAGTGGGAAAGTGATGGAAACCATGTTAAAGGATAGGATTGATGAACATCTAAAAAACACATGGATTTCAAGATCAGAGACAACATGGGTTTACTTCAGGGAGATCATGCCAAACTAATCTTATTGATTTTTTTGATTGGGTAACTAAAATTATAGATCAGGGTGGTGCAGTAGACATTGCTTACTTAGATTTCAGTAAGGCTTTTGACACTGTTGCACATAGAAGGTTTATCAATAAACTGCAATCTTTAAGTTTTGATTCAAATATTGTTGAATGGGTAAGGCAGTGGCTGAGTGACAGGCAACAGAGGGTTGTAGTTAATGGAATATATTCGAAGCTTGGACTTGTCACCAGTGGGGTACCTCAGGGATCTGTACTTGGACCCATTCTCTTTTAATATTTTTATTAGTGATATTGCAGAAGGTCTTGATGGTAAGGTATGTCTTTTGCTGATGATACTAAGATATGTAACAGGGTTGATGTTCCAGGAGGGATAAGCCAAATGACAAATGATTTAGGTAAACTAGAAAAATGGTCAGAATTGTGGCAACTGACATTTAATGTGGATAAGTGCAAGATAATGCATCTTGGACGTAAAAAACCCAAGGGCAGAGTACAGAATATTTGATAGAATTCTAAAGTCAACATATGAGGAAAGGGATTTAGGGGTGATTATTTCTGGTGACTTAAAGGTAGGCAGACAATGTAATAGAGCAGCAGGAAATGCTAGCAGAATGCTTGGTTGTATTGGGAGAGGTATTAGCAGTAGAAAGAGGGAAGTGCTCATGCCATTGTACAGAACACTGGTGAGACCTCACTTGGAGTATTGTACGCAGTACTGGAGACCGTATCTTCAGAAGGATATTGATACCTAGAGAGGGTTCAGAGAAGGGCTACTAAACTGGTTCATGGATTGCAGGATAAAACTTACCAGGAAAGGTTAAAGGATCTTAACATGTATAGCTTGGAGGAAAGACGAGACAGGGGGGATATGATAGAAACATTTAAATATATAAAGGGAATCAACACAGTAAAGGAAGAGACTATATTTAAAAGAAGAAAAACTATCACAACAAGAGGACATAGTCTTAAATTAGAGGGACAAAGGTTTAAAAATAATATCAGGAAGTATTACTTTAATGAGGGTAGTGGATGCATGGAATAGCCTCCAGCTGAAGTGGTAGAGGTTAACACAGTAAAGGAGTTTAAGCATGCGTGGGATAGGCATAAGGCTATCCTAACTATAAGATAAGGCTAGGGACTAATGAAAGTATTTAGAAAATTGGGCAGACTAGATGGGCCGAATGGTTCTTATCTGCCGTCACATTCTATGTTTCTATGTTTCTATGTTGCACACCTTTTCTGAAAGGCCCCAGAGGCTGCAACACCTAAGCAAGAGGCACCACTAACCAAACACTGCCATGGAAATCAAAGAATTCTCCAAACAAGTAAGGGACAATGTTGTTGAGAAGTACAAGTCAGGATAAGGTTATAAAAAAATATCCAAATCTTTGATGATCCCCAGGAGCACCATCAAATCTATCATAACCAAATGGAAAGAATATGGCACAACAGCAAACCTGCCAAGAGACCGCCGCCCACCAAAACTCACGGACCGAGCAAGGAGGGCATTAATCAGAGAGGCAGCACAGAGACCTAAGGTAACCCTGGAGGAGCTGCAGAGTTCCACAGCAGAGACTGGAGTATCTGTACATAGGACGACAATAAGCCGTACACTCCATAAAGTTGGGCGTTATGGCAGAGTGGCCAGATGAAAGCCATTACTTTCAGCAAAAAACTAAATGGCACATTTGAGTTTGCAAAAAGGCATGTGGGAGACTCCCAAAATGTATGGAGGAAGGTGCTCTGTTCTGATGAGACTAAAATTTTACTTTTGTCCATCAAAGAAAATGCTATGTCTGGC
This sequence comes from Pelobates cultripes, assembly GCA_933207985.1. Classification (NCBI taxonomy): domain Eukaryota; kingdom Metazoa; phylum Chordata; class Amphibia; order Anura; family Pelobatidae; genus Pelobates; species Pelobates cultripes. The sequence goes on from OW240916.1 coordinate 56,049,234, forward strand.
GCAAACCCAACACATCACATCACCCAAAGAACACCATCCCACAGTGAAATATGGTGGTGGCAGCATCATGCTGTGGGGATGTTTTTCAACAGCTGGGACTGGGAAACTCGTTAGAGTTGAGGGAAAGATGGATGGTGCTAAATGCATGGTATACTTGAGCAAAACCTGTACCACTCTGTGCGTGATTTGAGGCTAGGATGGAGGTTCACCTTCCAGCAGAACACACTGCTAAAGCAACACTTGAGTGATTTAAGGGGAAACATGTAAATGTGTTGGAATGGCCAAAGCCCACACCTCAATCCAATAGAAAATCTGTGGTCAGACTTAAAGATTGCTGTTCACAAGCACAAACCACCCAACATGAAGGAGCTGGAGCAGTTTTGCAAGGAGGAATGGGCAAAAATCCCAGTGGTAAGATGTGGCAAGCTCATAGAGACTTATCCAAAGTGACTTGGAGCTGTGATTGCCGCAAAAGGTGGCTCTACAAAATATTGACTTTAGGGGGGTGAATAGTTATGCACATTGACTTTTTCTGTTATTTTGTCCTATTTGTTGTATGCTTCACAACATCTTCAAAGTTGTGGGCATGTTCTGTAAATTAAATTATGCAAATCCTCAAACAATCCATTTTAACTCCAGGTTGTGAGGCAACAAAACACGCAAAAATGACAAAAGGGGTGAATACTTTTTCAAGGCACTGTATGTCACACTTTCTGCTTATGACCCAATACAGTGGACTTCCAAATTCCTTCCGAACCACTGCACTAGCCATATTTATACTCTTTTTGTAGGGCGTGCTTTCCAAATTCTGAATGTGCACAAAAGGAGTCAGGATTATTAAACTGTGGGTTATTTTTTTGTGGATATGAGAATGGAAGACAATGGTCTCCTGAATGCTAATAAGGGGATACAGGCATCTGGTAGATTAGCCAGTTAGTTTACTTTGAAGCTAGATTTAGAGGCAACTAGTGTGTAACATTTCACACCTTACAGAGGAACTCTGGTTGGAGTCACATCTTCAAAAAGGGAATTCATGTTATAAACCTTCTGACATCTGTCATATTACCATAGAATCAAATTAACCCCTGTTAAAGTTGAAATTGGCCATACCACTTCTACAAGGTAGTCAATTCATATAAGCACTACGCAAATCACATTATATATCAATATGCTATAGTGTAACAATGAATTATGCAGCATTGGCATGACACCCTCCACTAGTGTTTTAAGCACCAAGTTCATCATAGTCAGAGAGTCGGCTGCTAGTGATGAAGGATATAACTGTCATGAAGACTCAGTGGGTCTTCTCTTGCAGGAGGGTGGGCATGACTGACTGGTCATGCTGTGTCCTGGCTGCAGGACCAAGAGGGAGTGGAGGTGGTTATGGAGTTGCTGGGGACTGATGAAGGCTTCATGCAACTGAGGAGACAGTCTTGGTGGTGGTAGTAGTGGTATGTGGAGGCTTCACCTACCTTATCAAGGAGCATGAATGATCCTTGGGGCTATATTATGGTGTACTGCCAACCAATATTGGGAGACAAAAGCACATGTGAGGATTATTCAGATGTTACCTCTGACAACCAACACAAGTCTGCAAGTCTGCTCCCTACCTCCTGCAAAAGAACACTTGAACTTCTACTGTTTCTCTTCCCAAGTTTCCATCTCTTCTAGCATACTATTGTACCCACCATGCTATATTTTTACTTTCTACTGCATATTTTCTCTACTCCATTTCTCTTCTCTTTCCATCATTCTACAATCAGTAGCTTATGATATTCTGCAAATGTGTATGTCCTAAGAGCCCTGCAAGGCTTTATCACTTGCCATTAGTCTGACATGAGTTTTCATGCAGCATATTTGTCAAATGCAATATAAATTCATATATATGATATTTATAATGGGACAGTGCACAGTGACACCTGGGGCTTCATCAAAAAGCAAAACTCTGTGAACCCTACCCTAAGCAAAAAGTCAAGGTATGTCACAGCATAACGCCTCTCTGTATAAGACAAGTAGCGGAGTGTTGCACACTGGTATATAGTAGCACCAGAGCTCCACGATAGAGGTCCGTTAACCTCCAAAATACATCCAAAAGTGAAGAGTCACAGGCTGCACAGGGTTGGGTGAATAATCATATGGGTTTATTGCAGAATCAAGGACAAAACAGAGATACGACATTTCGACTGTGAGGCCTTAACCATGTATAATACAAGGCAGTAGAGTGTGCATATAAATACCCAGTAAGTTTGGTCCACCTAACCAGTTCCCCTATTTCATTTATAATTACCCACACCTGAAATAACATGGGAAAACCTGTGGTTTGAATCATAAACAAAGGATCATGAACAAAAATTACAAAAAATCAACCACAAGTATGGCAAACAAGTTTCCAAAACAGGGAAATACATTATGAGAAAACGTGTGTTGTATGACTACAGTAAAGGACACAACGAAACAAAAATAGTAATACGGATAAACAAAAATAAACTAAATACACACAGCAGCCCGGCCAAGTTGCCATAGTAACCAACATAACAAAGAACACAATAACAGCACCTAGGTGCACACAATGGCTAAATGCTGTACACCAGGCTTCCCCAAACTCCGGCCCTCCAGATGTTGCTGAACTACAACTCTCATGATTCTCAGCCTATCTATTTCATTCATAGAATCATGGGAATTGTAGTTCAGCAACATCTTGAGGCCCGGAGTTTGGGGAAGCCTGCTGTACATAAATAAAAAAACAATATCACAAAATATATCATGAGCATGTATGTACACAGAGAACCCAGCTAGGATAGGGTATAAAAAAATTTGTGGCAAAGTGCAATACCTATACAGGTATATACATAAAGATCCCGTCTGAGATCAGGAAGCATAGGCATGTTATAAGACATAACAATATAATAATAATAATAATATCTTACAGTTATCCAGCTTGAAACAGGTTAACAAAACCATATTGCAAAGCAAACTTGCTATGTATGTGCAGTCCTTGGAAACCATCGGGTTAATTTGGACATATCATGGAATACTGGTACAAATATTAATGTCTAAGGTGCTCATTAAAATAGATTAAGTCACAGCATATATGAAAACAGAAACAATTTGAATACTTTGGAAATGTGTATAAATAGTCAAATATCACCGAACAGCATTGGGGTAAAATATGAACAACACAGGGTAGTAAATAGCAAACAAAGGAAAAAAAAGACAGACAAAAGAAACAAGACAAGCAAAAGTTAAAAAAAACTGTGTAAGGTGAAGCATGGAGAGTTTGGGGAAAATCCAGGCACAGTAGCAATCAGATTGCAGGTTGTATCAGTGAGATAAACCACAGCCATAAATCCATGGCGGATGGAAACATAGAGAATGAAAACAGAGTGAGTAGCAATGTGGAACAATAAATAAGATTAGTTGTCATGGAGATCAAACGCAAACTGTCGAAAATTGTCGGCAAATGCAGACTACCGAAATCTACTTCCAACAATGTTGTAACCATGGTAACAGATAACCAGAACATAAGAAAGCAGTGGATCCAGGTGCCCCAAGAAACAGTAAAGAGTAAAAAAAGCAAAGAAGGGAGGCATATAATGAGACCAATGATAATGATACTTAAAGACAGAGAACTGTGAAATGTAACTACATCAGATAGCGTAACAAATATCCCCACCAAATTGTGGGGAATCAATCATCCACGGAGTCAATCATTTGAAAGTGTATTTGAGAAATTGAGTATCCAAAATGGATAAAGTGAGCAGACAATGGGAGGTTGCTTCCTGGTGCGAACTGTCGATTTGTGTTGATTAAGAAGTTCCTTCATGCGCATAGTGTTCTCACCTACATACAGCAGACCACAAGGACTTTTGAGTAAATAAACTACATAGCTGGAATTACAGGTGTTGTAGTTTTTATTATAGCCTTTTCCAGTCCTGAGGTGTGTAAAGGTGTCCCTCTTGATAATATTGTTACATGAGCTACAATTTAAGCATTTGAACGTGCCAAATTTTGTATTGGCCAGGAACCTTTGATAAAAGGAATTCTAGGAACTTGGTCTGCAAGATATAAGATCTATCTATTATTTCTTTAGTATCCTTTTCAAGTAAACTGGATGGATAACTTCTTTGTAAAATTTTCTAATTTTGTAGGGAAGGGTCAGAAACATTTCTATGTACTCTCAGCATTTGACTGTGAGGACGGGAACCTATTGTAGTAGCTGGGTGGAAACATGTCCTCTCCGAGTTTGTTTTAATCATGATATATCATGAGATCAAGGAAACTGACAGTGTCAGGATTGGGGATGGTGGATAGTTTTCCTGTTTTTTTTTTTTTCAGGTTTGGGTAATTAGGAAAGCAGTTAAGGTCACTGATTAGACGGGCCTAACCCTCTTCCTTGGGTATTTATATACACACTCCACTGTCTTGTATTATACGTGATTAAGGTCTCACGGCCGAAACGTCATGTCTTTGTTTTGTCCTTGATCCCACAATAATGCCCATCTGATTATTCACCCTAAATTATGTTCCCTCCTGTCTACCTGTGAACAGAATGCTGCTGATGTTCTCCTGGATCTCAATGAAAACATCCTCAGAAATATTCACATGCTACCCAACCAGGTATTCAATGTGATACTGATGTAAATATATGTAAACAACTTTATACAGAGCAGAGCAAGAGCTACAACAAACTGCAGGTAGGAAGGATATTGTGCACATATTATGTAAAGTCTTGCATTAAAAAACACTAAAAATCAATAGATCAGTGCTCCAATCCATTTTTTTGCTTACACATTGACCGGAGACTAGGCATATCTAATTACATATTGTTACATAACTATAGGCTGAAAAAAAAAATTCCAGTCCCTTACATTCAGTCTTTCACATATTAGTAACATTCGGTTGTATCAAGTGTAAGGCATAAACAAATTAAGCATTTTCCAATTTTGCCACAAATTGGGAATGATTCCTTCTTGACTCCAAAATGGCAGCTAAACTTCTAATCGAAACAACAATTATTAACTCATTTGAATTAATCATCCGAACATGATTAAAAATCTGTACATCGGTTAAAACAACCTCTTTAGGCAGAGAATTCAATATTTTTATTTAGCATGAAAGATGACGTTGAAGGTGTTTATATATATTCCTCAAGAGTGGATATTTACCCCATGGTGACCAGACTGTTTCTCAATTTTCCTACCGTTAAGGTAGGTGTGTTTGTGTTTAGCTGTAATTTCCCTCTTACTCATTTAGTGTACCCTCACATATCATATACAGTTGTTCTCGCCATTAAATGGTCTTTCTAAAGATACCATTATTTTCATCATATCATATAATTTACTTTAAAAAAAAAAAAATATATAAAATATGATGAAAAAAATAAATACATTTTCTAACTTTGACCCCCAAAATCTATTATGCATCTATAACCGCAAATATAACACCCATGCTAAATAGTTTCTACATTTTGTCCTAATGTTCTTTAAGAGCTTTTATTAACATGTTCTTACCTTTTTTTTTTGCTAAGTTACATAGAAACACAGAAACATAGAATGTGACGGCAGATAAGAACCATTCGGCCCATCTAGTCTGCCCAATTTTCTAAATACTTTCATTAGTCCCTAGCCTTATATTAGTTAGTATAGCCTTATGCCTATCCCACGCATGCTTAAACTCCTTTACTGTGTTAACCTCTACCACTTCAGCTGGGAGGCTATTCCATGCATCCACTACCATCTCAGTAAAGTAATACTTGCCCCTCTAATTTAAGAATATGTTAAAGAGCTAGTGACAATATCATCACTGTGATATGTTTTACTGTTTTGAAAAACTAATATTTGTGTTCAGCCAAGTCTCCCGAGTAAAACAGAACCCCCAATGTACAGGTTTTAGGGTGTCATGGAATGTTACAGGGTTAAATACAGTGCTTGCAAATTAAATTCTCAGAACTTTCGGCCTGGGTTGTCAGGCAGGTCTTTCAAATTGCAATCAATAAAATTACTTCATTATGTAAAAATATTACATAAATATGCACATATAATTTAAATATATATATATATATATACACACATATTTATATATTTGAAATCTATGTATATTTATGAAATTATTTATGTAATTATGTATATAGATATATATATATATATATATATATATATATTTCATATTATTTTGTTTATTTATATATAAATAGAATTTCATTCTAAGTGTATTTTATATATATATATATATATATATATATTAATATCAAAATACAGTTAGAATAAAATTACATATATATATAAAAAATAGTTTTTTTCTTATTTTTACATTTTTTTATTTATTTTTAATGATTTATTATTTTTGTTTTTATTTTATATATATATATATATATATATACACACACACACACACACAATATATATATAGTTATTATAGATTTATATATACGTGTCTAACTTTACTCTAAGTGTATCTTTATATTAATATATGTATATATATGTGTATAAAAATACACTTAGTATGACGTTATATACACACACGCATATTAGATATATAGGTGTATTATTATTATTTTTTTATTTTACGGATGCAGGGAGACTGCCTGTCAGTTTAGGCAGTCCCCTTGCAGGCAGCACTATGGACGCCTATTGCAGCTATGTGACTGTACTGTCTGTGCTGTCAGACTGTGCCCCCAGCCTGGGAGCAACACCGATTACAGGCCGGGGAACGGCGGCAATCGGGTAAGTAATATATTTGCCACGGACATACTAGGTACGACCATTTTTGTCAGTGCTTGCAAATTAAATTCTCGGCCGCCGTTCTCAAGGGGTTTAAAAAAATGTTTAGTGTACATTTAATTTTTATCTCATTGTGAGCATTTAAAGGCAGTAAATATGTGATCTCGGTTTGTGGCTAGTTGGTGGGGGGTGCATTTTACAATAGAGTTAAACATTTTATGGATGAAGAACTAGGTAAAGAAATTGCAAAGTCATCATCTGTGGGGATCAGAAGAAGACAATGGGTACAAATTGTGCAAGTTGACAGCTCTCGAAACAATGGTGTAGGTTTAAAAGGTCTTTATAACGCTGAAATTTAAAATCTTACTGCCAAGGCTCATGGAGTGTGAATAACTAGGTGAGTGGAGAACCTTCATGGTCATTTTGAAAAAGGTAAGGTATAAAATTATTGTTTTAAGTGAAAGTCTGTAATAAAGAGTCTGGCGAAAGAAGATATGATTGTCCATGGAGTTTTGCAAGTCAGAAAATAACTGTTTTGTCAGTAGAAGGCAATGCTGGTAAGGGAAATAGTGATAAAATGGTAGGCCTAGGTGCTTGGCATGAGATTAATAGAGAGATTGGATCAATCATCCAAAAGAGAAAGCACGATACCAATCAGATTACCCACAGCTGAACAGACATTCAACATAAATTTCGCCCAAAAATGAACAGTACCATTTTAACAAGATATTACCCAAACACCAATTTATCTCACCATATTTGTAGTGTTTGTAGATTTGTAGTGTTAAAATAATAATAAAATCCCGCTAGAAGTATTTATCAAAATGCGTGAAATTATGACATTATGCAAGACAATACACATGTATAATCTACCATTCTTTTTAGTACCTTGCTTTTCATTCAACAACATTGAATCCAAGTGTTTAAAAATACCTTCTATTTTTTGCATATTTATAACTGTTGTGATTTCCCTAAAGATGTTGATGTTGGAACCCTCATAGTGCTAAACATCTCTCCTGTGTTTAATTATATAATTACAAGTTTAAAGTAACAGGTGTGAAATTATTTCAGTACTTGCCCTGAGACACCTAATTTGTCAATCATACATAACAATCGCTACTAATTACAAAAAACACTTATTCCCAATGTGTTCACATAGTTTTAGAACATAATTTGTATTTTATTTTTAACAACCCTAATTTAACAATGCGATTGCTAAAAAGTTAAAATTATTTTAAATGACCTAATTAGGAAATAAGAGTAGCAGTTTTATATCAACATACAATCGTATGTTATATTCTAACATAATAAATGGCATAAGGATTGATTCTGATAAGGCTGAGACTAACTGGTGAGAAACGCACAGAAAAACACTTTTTATGAAAATGAGATGGTAGAGTAGAAGAGTACAGGGAAAGTGGAACAGAAAGAGAAAACCTATCACTGGAGGGGCATAGTAAGCACCAGGAGAATCTGACAGGCTGACAAAGTCCAACTAGCACATGAAGGTGGCACTACATACACAGAATGGCCATACAGAGAAGTCATAAGAGCTATGAATCTCACTTTAGAGAACCATTGCAGAAGGGTGTGTACAACGTCTTGGTTTTAAAGATTAGGCTTAAGGCTTTAAAACATGCTTGGTCAAAGATTTCTTGATCAAGACGCTGTGAACCATCTTCCAGAAGAGGAGTTGAAGGAAACTGGCCATAAATGCACATGACTGTTCTAAACCTTTGGAAAAACAGATGGCAGGTAGCGCCCATGGGATCTTAGTAACCACACAAAAGGTTATGCAATAGGACAATAAACAAGCAGTTATAGAATAAACAAATATATCAAAATATGACAATAAGTCCAAAGATATGTCATTTTCTTATTAGTAAAGTCATATAAGGCTTCTTGCCAAGATATGAACCCATTTGTACACATAGAAGGAAACAGACACCGGAAACCTCCAGTAGTGTAAATTGAGCACAGACAGTACTCAGGTAAGTGATTGCCAACTCACGTTTTTTTGAGCTAGGACTAGCTCTGGTATCCCATCCATGCAGTGGTATAGTACCCTACTTGCAAGTTATGCATATATATTTAACTTCTCTGTTTGCAGCATGATAGTTAACATGTGGATCATCCAGAAGAGAAAAAACAGTCAGCGGTGTTCAGTGCCCAAACTATGGAACTAGAAACGGACATTTATTTGCGCGAACACCGCTGAGCCGCCAGCCTCCTTACCTCTGCATTCGGTAGTGGAACCGAATGACTGTTCATTCGGTAGTTTAACCGTATGAACAGCATCACCCCAGATAGCCATGCCATGGAGCCTATTCGTGTAACGAAAGACTATGGGAAAGACTTTGACTCCATGGCGATTGAACTGTATGTATGTGATCTGAGCGCCATTCGGTAATAATGTGCGCTGAGAACTAAGTTATCTGGGGATTTGTAGAATGTGTATGTTTTATGTGATAAATGTAACCGTATAACCGTGTAACCGTAAAACTGAGTTTTGCCTCTGTTATTGGAGATAATTGGATTACTTCCCAATTATCTCCAGGCCAGAGAGGAGGGATTGTGATGCATTGTGGGATTGTTGAAATGTGTAAGTCTGTGATTGGTCCTTTTACCCTTTGTGTCCCAGTCTTCAATCTGGTCCTCTAGGGGAGTGTCCACCAGGTGGGAGACCTGCATAAAAGCCAGGCAGGTAGCCCCAGTAAACCAGATTCTGCTTGACCCGCAAAACGAAGTGTTGTCTCGTTATTGGGGGAATTGGATTGTATGCTGATTGCCAGGAGTGTAAGCTGATTGTATGCTTTTCCTGTTCGGCTGTTTCCGGTGTTCGTGTGTTTCCGGTTCGGGAGTTGGAGGATTCGTGTAGTTTGCAGCTCGGGAGATTGGTGCTTGCTGTAGCTGCCTGTGCATCTGGAAAGGGGAATATCGCCTAAATGGTTTTTAACCTCTTGTGTGCACAACGGTCCGTTATACTGATGCAAGGGGTTTTCATAATGACATTCCAGGGGTTTTCCCCTGGTGGACCTTGTGGAAAACTGGAAGTATAGTAACATTTCCCAGGATCCCTTTCTGTACTAAAGAGATAATTACGCAAGGGGGCCCAAACTACCTGCCTAAGTTCTTTCGGGTTAGGTCGGTGAGGCGTTTGGCGCTATAGTTGGGTACACATTTTCAGTAATACCCCACCGTCCCTAAGAAAGCCATGACCTGAGTCTTAGTCCGGGGGTTGGCCACTGGGCCACAGCATTAATCTTAACGGGTTCAGGTTTCTGTTTCATGCTCCCTACTCTGTGACCGAGGTACTGTACCTCTGCCATTCCTATGTGACACCTGCTGCCTTAAGTGTCAAACCCGTCTCCCTAATGCGGTCTAATACTGCTCCTAAGTGGGACAAGTGCTCATGCCAGGTGTTGCTGAAAATAGTAATATCGTCCAGGTAGGCACATGCATAATCCTGTAGGCCATCCAATAGTCAGTCAGCCATCCTCTGAAACGTAGCCGGAGTGTTCTTCATCCCAAATGGCATGACCTGAAACTGGTACAAGCAAAACGGGGTGACGAACGCCGACTTAGATGGCACCCTTGGCTAAAGGAATCTGTCAATACCCCTTACAGAGATCAATTGTGGTGAGGTACTGGCCCCTGGCCATGCTATCTAGGAACTTTTCTATCTGGGACACAGTTTTATCATTCAACCTCTGGTTGTCTACACAAAAGCTGGTCGTGCCATCCTGTTTCGGTATTGGCACTACTAGGGATGCCCAGGGGCTTTCGGACAACTCAATGACTCCCAGTTGAAGCATCTCCTGGCATGGGCATCAGCAGGAATATTTTCATATTGTAAAGACATCCATGCTCGGCCCCATTTTGACAGTGTCATTAAGGGGAGGGGCATTCATTATCACATGAAGCGCAAGCAGGCAAAGAGTTAAGAAACCTGATGCAAAATCTTACTAGAAGAATCGAGTTGACATTGTCTGATTTAAGTATTGTAATGTCTAATCTGTTTTAATATTAACACTACTCATTGCACCCCATTAGTACACCCATGATCAAGGCACTATCACTGAATTAAAAAAATTAAAATGTATAATCTAGATTTCGCGTTACATTTGGCCACAGCAATAGGTGGCATGCACAGCACGAGATTGCACCCACAGCACTTTTCATTTCACAGAACCGGATTGCACCCACAGTACCAGACTGCACACAAAGCTATTGCCACATCAGAAGGTAGCATACACAGCGGTTACTACAGAACAATGAGACACTCACAACACCAAAAAGTACCAACAGTACCAGATTGCACCCACAACACTTCCCACACCTTATAGATGCCAGTACTACTAATAATAATAAAGAAAAGAAAAAAAACAACAACTTTTGTGTGTGTCCCGAATTCTGCCCCTTCTCTTATATCCCCTCCACACACCTTCAACTTTCTTCATATCCCCCCCAACTTCTGCCCCTTATCTTATATCCCCTCAACACACAACGTCAACTTTCTTCATATCCCCCCACCCAACATCTGCCCCTTCTCTTATATCCCCTCCACACACACCTTCAGCTTTCTTCATATCCCCCCACCCAACTTGTGCCCCTTCTCTCATATCCCCTCCATACACACCTTAACCTTTCTTCATATTCTCCATGTTTTAATTCTCCATGTGTCCATTTTCTAATAACTCCCTACACCCACCTTCATATTTCTCCATATTCCCCCCTCTCCCACCCCTCATTCTGTCCATTCCCAATTATATAGTAATTCTCTCCCTACCTGCTCTGGTGTAATGTGGCTGAGTGGCTTGGGACTACCATAGAGCTAGGCTCAGTTTGGTGCCACCTGCAGGTAGGAGGGACCAGTGATAAAAGTTTATCCCTGCCTTCTATTGCAGCCCACTCACGGGAGTGAACACTCGGCTGCTTCATGTGGAGAAGGTGGCCCCCTTGGTCCCGAGTAACTGCCATACCTGGGTACGCTCCTGAGGACTTAACTGCTCTAACTGCACTTCCTCTAGGGCCCCTATCTGATCACCGTCCTTTAGGAGAAGGTTCTCAAAATCCTCGAAGGCAGGAGCGCGGATTACCACCACTTCTTCCGCTCGCTCATGGTAAGGTTTGAGCATGTTCACATGGAGCTTGCATCTCCCCCATATATCAGAGCCAGGGCTGATCACATAGGTGGTATCACATTTCTGCTCTACCACCCGGTATGGGCCCTGCCAGGTGGCCTGCAGCTTGTCATTGCAGACCGGTTTTAGGATTAAAACCTTCTGTCTGACCTTAAAGGTGCAGTCCCTGGCTCCCCTGTCGTAACAGGTGTGCTGGTGTTTCTGGGTTGCCTGGAGGTTACTTCTGACGGCCCGAGTCAACTCCTCCATTCAGTCCCAAAATTCCAGCACATAGGGGACTTCTTTGTCTTTCGATAGGTCTGGGTCTTGAATTAGATGATCACTTAGCTCCCTCCTGAGTAATCCTGAGTGGCTCCCTCAGCAACTCAGATTGTGTTACAAAATCAGGATCCCATGATGAAAGTTCAGGTAATTCCTCATTCACAGAGTCCCCATTCTCATTTGCCTGCAAAACTATACTTTTCTGGAGGGTGGGGTACAGGCAGAGTGACCCCATGTGTCACTGGTTGGACCCCATGTGGCACTGGTTGGATAGCTGATGGAATGATGGGGTATTCCACACTCCACTTCTTTTTTAAATGCCATATATAATAGGAATAGGAGGTACTAGGCAGAAATAGCAGTCATTTATACAATTTGTGGGCTCTTTCCAAATCATTGTGATGCAAAAGGCACTGACCGTTCCTTTTTTAACCATCCACATAGATTAATAAAACATGTATTGCAGCAAGTCTGAGGTGCCCAGGATTTGTCTTGAACATGGAAGCCAAAATAACGGTAGCAGGCTGTCTTCACAAGTGTAGTAATTGGGTGTTTCAGGGTGGTAAATGTCACATCACCCCACTCATAATATAAATGATCAATAATGTTACCAGACTTGGCATCCTGGATTTAACATGTAGCATAACCACAAAACCAAAAACAATGAAAAGAACAACACTCAAACCTTCACTTCACAAAACAAGACCTACAGTGACTAGTCATTCCTATACACAGGTTTGCCACACACTTTACTCTAAACCCATACCCTACATCATCATAAATTATCTAAATCTTGGAAGAGCTAACAGACTTTACATGTCTTATTTGATATTTGCATGCGGAAATCACTTAGAAGTATTTTCAAATCAGAACATTTCATTCTTGAGCAGTGTTATCTATCAGGCTCAACCAGGTATTTTAGGTTTTCTACCAATTCATCAATAGGACTGCCACCAGGAAATATATGCTTAGTTGCAGTAAAATATTGGACCTCTTGACATCTCATTACTTTCAGACATTTTTAAAGGTAGGAGTTTCTGCCTCCACTCATAAACTGCCATCATTCCTGATGTATAAAATCTTATATAAGGGATGGCAAGGGATGGTGGGTCACCTCTTCAGCATCTCTTGCCAAACAGGACCAGGGAAATGCTCTTGACCATGGCACTGTGCTACATCCAGCTATAAATAGTCTTTCTTCTCCTCCTATAAGCAATTGTCTGTATTGACAGTCATGGACACCCTCTTTAAATTCTATGGTTTTACATATGAGGACATAACAATAGTGTGTTCCTTAGCAGGTCTTAAATTTAGGTAAACACAACCTCATATTAACAACACATGACATATTCCACAATCCAAAACATACAATATCTACCACTGTCAACCAAACACGCAATTGTCATAAAATAGTGAAAAAAAATTTCTACAAATGCATGTACAATTCTTGATTATGGTCCAGGGCCATGCTAGGCTCTGTCTTAGAGTCTCACGGGTGCCAAATATGGCTACTGGCTGTTATGGTTATATTACACAATGTCATGATTTATTCAACAAAAATAAAGCCAAAATGGAGAAGCCGTGTGTGAAAAACTAATACAGCCTTACTGCTTCCATAGAAATTAAGAGGCTACGTAGTAGCGGCTGCTAATCGAATGCCCTTAATTACCGGATCATCAGCAACTGTGACCACCTCTATAAAAGTCAAAGGTTAAGCGGTTTGCTGGTCTGGAGCATTCAGGTGTGTGTTAACACAATGTGAGGAGGAAAGACTTTTGCAATGATCTTAGAGAAGCAATTGTTGCTGCCCATCAAACTGGGAAAGGCTATAATGCCATTTGCAACACAACAATTTAAAGTCCATCATTTAATAGTGAGAAATATTATTCAAAAGTGGAAAACAAGGACAGTTGCCAGTCTTCCAAAAAGTATATGTCCCAGCAAACTCACACCAAAATCAGACTGTGCAATGAACAGAGAATTTGCAAAAAAAAAAACAAGAGTTACATCAAACTCTACAGGCCTCAGTTAGCACATTAAATATTAACATTCATGACAGATCAATGAGAAAAAAGAGTGAATAAGTATGGTTTGTTTGAAGGGTTACAAGAAGAAAGCCTCTTTTTTTTTTTTTTTCTAAAAAGAACATGGTAGCATGACTTAGGTTTGCAAACTTGCATCTGAATAAACCACAAGACTTCTGGAACAATGTCCTTTGGACAGCGGAGACCAAAGTGGAGATGTTTAGCCATAATGCACAGCTCCACGTTTGACAGAAACCAAACAAAGCACTTCACCTTATACCAACTATCAAGCACAGTGGTGGAGGGGTGATGATTAAGGGCTTGTTTTGCAGCCGCAGGACCTGGGAACCTTAAATTCATTGAGTTGACCATGAACTCCTTTGTATACCAAAGTATTCTAGAGTCAAATGTGACAGCTAAAGCTTGGCCAAAATGAAAACAGTAAAGCAGACTGTCAGATTACATTTAGTTACAGTATATGATTCAGGGACAATGGTTGAAATGCAGGCACATCCTCTGTACACAATTAGGGAGACAGAGTGGGAACATTGGATTTATTGTTTCCCCCTCTGTCTGGAATTACCTGGACCTGATGTCTTCTGTTAATTAGCATTTGATATTTTTAATAACATTATGTGTTGTCTAGTGTAACTGTAATTGATTTACTTGTTTTAAATTATTATTTGAGATTTACCTGTTTTAATGGATTTAATTTTCCACTTGGCCTCTCATGTCCCTGATTGGTCATTGTATGTGTGTTTTTTGGAAAACTGCTACATAGCCTGTCTGTGAACTGGAATAAATTGTGTTTGTGATTTACCAAGAAGGAGCTTGTGTGTCTCTTGAAGCATCCAGGTATATTGCAGTTTGTCGTCCACTCTGACCAAAGTATCAAATGATCTACTCGCTGCAAAATCTTTTGGTCACTACTCTATCCTAATTCTCCTTGACCTTTCTGCGGCTTTTGACACTGTTGATCATCAACAGCTTCTTCTCATCCCCTGCAATATCGGTCTACAAGATATTGCTCTCTCCTGGTGCTCCTCCTACCTCCTCTATTTCAGTGTTTCTTTCTCTGGCTCTGCTTCTTCTCCCCAACTTCTCTGTTGGTGTCCTTGATCTATACTGCCTCCCTTGGTTAACTCATCAGCTCCTTTGGCTTCCAATATCACTTCTATGCAGATGACACGCAAATCTATCTCTCCTCTCCTGATCTCTCCCCTTCCCTCTTGACTAGTGTCTCTGACTGCCGCTTCGATTTTAAAAATATTGCACGCATCCGACCCTACTTAAAGCCAGATGCGACTAAGGTGCTGGTCTATCCACTGTCCTTTCTCGCATTGACTACTGTAATCTGCTTCTCAGTGGTCCTACGTACTCCAAGCTTGCGCCGTTACAGTCCATAATGAATGCGCCGGCAAGGCTCATCTTCCTGTCTGCCAGCACCTCCCATGCCTCTCCCTTCTGTCAGTCCCTACATTGGCTTCCTATAAAATATAGAGCTCAATTTAAAATTCTGGTTCTTGCTTTCAAATCTCTACATAATGCTGCTCCCACCTATCTATCCTCCCTAATACACAAGTATGTCCCGTCTAGGCCCTTACGCTCTGCTGAAGACTTACGTCTTTCTCCTGTCCGTACTCCCACCTCTGATGCTCGCCTTCAAGACTTCTCAAGGGCCGCACCGTTCCTCTGGAACTCACTTCTCTCTTCCGTTAGATGCTCAACCAGTCTCCACAAAAAAATGATTAAAAACCCACTTCTTCATAAAAGCTTATCAATTAAACTGTTAATAGCTCTCAACTGATTTCTCTCTTGCAACTGTCATTAGTCTAATACTATCCTTACCTTTTTGTGTCACTTTACCCCACTCCCTCTAGCATGTAAGCTCATTGAGCAGGGCCCTCAACCCCTCTGTTCCTTTGTGTCCAACTTGTCTGGTTACAACTACATGTTTGTTCGTCCACCCACTGTAAAGCACTGCAGAATTTGTTGACACTTTATAAATAATAACAATCATAATTTATAGAAGATTGCCAGTGGACTAGATAGAACACCCTACATAAACCGGAGCTCTCAGTGCAGTATATCCTGCAGTGCCGGTGGACGCACCACTCAAAGTACCAGGTCTTATTGCTTAGTAAAGCGGTTAACGGTGCGGGTTAGCTAAAGAAACCCATGGAAGATAACGTGACTGAACTGCTAAACCTTCATTACCTTACACACCAAGGCTGTATTGTCACAATGACCATGCGCCAAAATGGAATGCTTGCTCTTATTGTTGTATAAACCATGCGGATTCTGGAAAACACAAGTTCTAGGAAATTGAAAAGGCAGCTTGGACATCTGGTTCATCATTTCTGCAAACCAAACTCAATAGCTTTAGTTTCCTTTTGTGTCTAAAAGCCATCAGGTCTATTACTGGATTTCCAAAGTAATCTATGTCTATAGTTTAAAAAAAATTAATAAAAAAAAATCTTTGCTGAAATGTCACTGAAATAAGATAACAGTTCAGAGTCCGCTCACAGTGTTAAAGCAGCAAGATACGGATAGCCTCCTTATTGCCACTGCAGCTGTCAATATGATTAATCTGCGATAGAAAGAGTGAGTCAGGAGTAACTGACATGTTTAGATTTCTAATAAATGTTACAGCTATCACATTTATGTACAGTTGTCAGACTCTGTACTGTATGGTTTATTGTACCTATGTATAGCAACCCTGGCTGTATGTGTATCTCCATACTGTGCCCAGCTTTGTGTATTTTTTGAGTATCTGTGTAATACACTCAGCTGTGTATATTGTATATGTATTGGTGTTCTAGCTGTATCAAACCTAGCTCTGACCATTTCATGGGTATATCTTTATTGTATGCAGTCTAATATTGGAAGACTACCATTAGAGACTGAGCCCAAGAAGTTAATCGGACCCAGCCCACCAGTTCAGAAGATGATGGTAACTGTAACGGACCGTTTTGCCCACAAGAGGTTAAAAACCGTTAAGGCGATATTCCCCTTTCAGATGCACAGACAGCTACTGCAAACTACACGAATTCTCCAACTCCCGAACATGAAACACACGAATACTAGAAACAGCTGAACAGGAAAAGCATACAATCAGCTTACACTCCTGGCAATCAGCATACAATGCAATTCCCCCAATAACGAGACAACACTTCGTTTTGAGGTCAAGCAGAACTGACTGTACTGGCACATACAGCCTCTTTTATTCACAATCCACAAACATAGTACTGCCCACAGGGTTTTGAAATACAACCAATCAATCCATCCAATACACACAGACACTCCCACACAAAATCCTCCCCTCTGCCTGTGATATGATTACTGAACACAATGGTTAATATAATTATCACAGGCAGAGAAATATGTATCATAAAACACATCACAGGGACCCCAAAACATGCAATAACCCCATATCCTTGGAACCGGGGGATCTGGGTGAACCACATATTCAAAATTCACCCAGATCCGTTCAGTACTTTGGAAGATACAGTTTAATGCAGATTCCACAGAACATATGCAGGCTATATGAAAAACAGTTACTGTATAATGTGTCCCCTGTTGAATAGTCCAAAACCACTGCACGATGTCTCTGTGCACCAAATACTGGCGAGATGGCACCGTCTTGAAAAGTCCAAACAGTGTCTGTGAGATAAAATGGCCACCATCCATTGTTCCCACCATGTGCCTCTGATACATGAAATGGTGGCCACCCAGTAACTCCACAGTATGTCCCCAGATAGTTCTTAAAGGGCCAGCAGCGGCACAACACAAATTCATTATTCCCAAATCATGTCTTTAAAGGGCAATACATCCCAGGGGCCATAGTCACATGGCAGGAGGCTGGCAATCAGTCTTCTCCAATGCCCAGTGGCGAGGTCGGTTGAACTTCACCAGCTGTCAATGAGCAGAAAATCATCCACAGATATTAAAATAGATGGTTTTTAGCCACTAGCTTAGAATCCAGAGGATGACATCCCTGGTAATTAATAAATAGAATACTTTAGCAGTGTGAGATGTATATTTACACCTGTCAATCATATTTTATACACTGGGAGGAAGTGATATCACAATCTCTCTTTGCAAGTGTGCTGGAGTTTAAAAGGAGACATCCAAGCATTCAAATGAAGAGATCACTTTATCACATATCTGGGATGTGGTTCCATTAGGGGGAGATACTTACATTGGAAGAAACTGTCACCACAGAGTAAGATGCTCTGCCAGGCACCTTACCAGAGTACTGGATGCATTGATGGTGGCCTTGATTGCATCTAGGGTTTAATGAATTTGTAATGTATTTTTAACATAAAAGAAGAGAATTTTGAAACAGGATGGTTTTAAGAAGCAAAAGAGATGAAAGTCAAAAATAATGCAGAGGCAACACACATGCAGATTAGTGAATTATCACACAATGATTTGAAAGGTTAGTGAAAAAGCATGGTTTATGCTTTCCAAGAAGTTCTGTTAGAGAATGGGTTTCAGTGATAGCAGTTCATCCATTTAGAGATAAAGAAGAAGCAACTGGTGATATAATACAGGAGGAAAGCAGGAAGCTCATGGAATAGATTAAGATCTAGGTTTCATCAGCCTACGATGAGCAAAAAATCCAAAACAGGTTTCTAGATTTCCAATAAAAAAGTAATGTAGATGGGGTAATAAAAAATTTAAAAAAGTAACCATAATAGACGCTTGTAGTTACTTAAATGAAGGTGGAAACAGACAGGAGGAGAGAGAAAGCTGAAATTGTTTAGTTAAAATATTACAAAGGGTGAGACAGACGCACTTACCTGATTCCAGTCGATGTCACCGCGCACGCGTTAGGCCCTCCCCACGCATTGCCTCAAAGCTTTCCTATATGGATTTTCTAGATGCAAGGGTGACAAGGTCCAAAATCATTTCACGGAGTTAAACTCTGTGAAACTAAAGGAAGCGCCCTAGTGGCTGTCTGGTAGACAGCCACAACAGGCAGTCTTAACACTGCAATGTTTTACATTGCAGGGTTAAAGGAACAGGAACCCTGCACAATGAGATGAAGTGGTCTGGGCGCATATAAAGAATCTTTAGAGGATCATGAAGGGAGCTATTATACTCAACAGAACAACTACATTAAGCTGGAGTTGTTCTGTTGTTCTGGTGACTATATAATTTCCCTTTAATGAGAAAATTTATAGAGAGTAGGGACTATTTTGGAGCTTTATATATCATTAATTAAATTAACACTTCTTTAAAAAAAATGAAAGAATATATAGTCACACACACTTTGGAGATTACTATATATAAATAAAAATAGATTTTAGAAAACTATGTATAACTGACAATACAAAAGAAAACAAAGCAAATTTCTTGCAGATCCTGTCACTGTTAGAATCTCGCCTCCAAATTGGTCTTAGAAAATAATCTGAAATGTAAGAAACTATCTTTTGACAGAAAGGATGGGGCATCACTTTATTATACAACCATATCACATTTCATAAATTGCCAATATTTTAGTAGACACATAAAAACAGATTAACAATAGAATTATTGTACAAAAAAAAATGTGTTATTTTAATACACTAATCCTCAGACAAATTGTTCTTTTTGAAACATTTTTAAACAATTAACAACTTTAAAATATTTTTATAAATATTGGTAAAAAACAAAACAAAACAAAAACAAAAACATCCATGTTTCTTTGAAATGTGATACTGAGTTTTTAAAAAATTGTTTGGATTCAGCAGAACTCAAATTCTGTTGGATTTAACCCCAGTTTGTAACATTTATGCAATAAAATGGGATTTATAGTAAGTGACTGGTACAAGGATCAGTCTTACAAAAAATATCAAATGTCTAGTAAACATTTATGGCAGTGGCTCTTGATCCTGGGTTGGATTTCAAAAGGGTGTACAAGCAATTTCATTAGGTCCATTCAGTTTAGTAAAGAGTCATTTCATATTCATCAGGTCCTAGGTAAAGTGCCAATAGATTGTTTGTTGAACCTGAATTGAATTTGCCATTGCCTCGGACTTAAGGAAGTGTTTAATAAAGCATTATTGCAAATTTCAAGTTACTATAATTAAAGAATTTGTCAGTGAGCAAATATCACAATAAAGAATTGTACATAAAGCTAATGCCATCAAGCATTGTCAATCCATTTGGAGCAGAAAAAAATTGATTGAAATACTTGATCAAGCATGGATCAGTCACTGCTCTTTTGGACATTTTCATGTATGAAAATTATTGCAAGTAAACCCTGCATAGGTAATATTGTAATTCAGAATCATACTACACACCTGCATAATTAACAATACTTACACCTGTGATGCAGGTAATGTAGACAATGTCTAAGTGCAAGGCTTCTCCAAAGGAAAAAAAAGAAGTACCTATATAATTACAATGTTGTGATGACCTAACAATAAATTACTGTATACTCCTTCCAGGAATCAGCTTTCCTTTTGCAGTTACTTTCCTGAGTGTATATCTGGGGGACGCAGCTGACGTTCACCCTCAGCCAGGAAGATTTGTAGTGCTCTGTACAGCATGTGTACCCCGAGATTCCTTCGGCGAGCAGGTTTCCAGTTCTGTAACTGCCCATAATATACTCCTTTCTTCTGATTGGTTAGCATCTTTAAACCTGTATAGGACAACAAAGGCAACAGAGAAATTCTAAAAACAAATAAACATATAAAAATATTTATATCAAATGAAAAAAAAAGGTTTCAGCAAATAATTATTTCTAAATATAAAGAAAACAAAAAAAACAGCGTATTTAAATCTGGAAGATGCAGTCAAACTATTTCCTAATTCACTGGTGATTAAATGGACACTCTGGGTACACAACCTTTTGGAGGAGGAACCTTTCTTGTGTAAAAGGCCCTATTAAGCACTATGGAGAAGGTCTCCCTTCATTTGTCCTCCAGCCTCCAACAAAGAATTTTACTCCATGGAAAATGGTGCAGGGTGAAGTTCCCAGCGCCGACTATGCACCCCTTCCACCGGGGACACACGCAGTACAATTACTGCCATTTTACTGGGTCAGATCCTGCTCTTTTCCAGCAAGGCATACAAAAAAAAAAAAAATATATATATACACACACACACTAAAATAAATATTACTGAGGTCATTGTAGGAAGGTGGGAGGAAGGGAGAGAGAAGCAATCTTCCCCTTGCAGGTGCTCTGCCTTAATATTCCTGTCTGTTGTCAGAATGCAGAGTTCTGGGCTGCCAATGTCACGTGTACTGACGGTGCAACAAGCCCCCCCAGCGCACACACTTAAAAACATGTCAGTATTGGCAGTGTTTTAATCAAAAACACTGGACATACTGACTCCTACCACCATGACCACTTCAAATCCCTAAAGTGGTCATGGTGGTTGGAATAATCCTTTAAACTTAGTCGACAGGTTTTGGTGGTTTGAGTATTCTTATCCTTATTCAAACCGGATAAAAATTTTAAATAGCTGTTAAAGAAAAAAAAAAAAACCTGAAAAACATGTGCAGCTTAAGCTGGCCCCCTTAGCCACGCTATTTTCATACAAATCAGTTTTTTTTTTTTTTACTAAAGTCACAATTCAAAGTGAATTTTGAATTTAAGGCCAGAGTAGCTGAACTGAGCGCATAGCTGACTGTTTCCATTTTGGCTATTTTGACCTTTAAGGGTTACTCCAGCCTCAATTTCTGCTTCTTGAAGTCGTCATGGATCAACGAGTCTGCGTGTGCAGCGTTTCAGCTTGAAACACTGCCCATACAGAGCTATTTGCACTTTTATGCCAGGGGTTAGATATACGCCTGAAACATGTGAATTAGGCAGCCTAGAACTCCAGATGCCTAGATTATGTTTGCTTTTAGCGTGCACTGCGCTCCTGACAGATATGATCAGCTTCAACTTTCGGAAGCCATGCTGAGAGAGCGCCTGCAAGAGAGAGAGAGTCTAGATTTCCCCTCCCTCTCTCCATTGCTGCGCTCTCTTCCTGCATCAATCCAATGACATTTATTTTTTTTAAATAAATTCACTCCCTCGTCCACACCCCATTCCCCTCCAAGCTCAGATCGCAAGCATGTGCTCTGAGCTGGTGAGAATAGTCCAATGAAATGTTTCCCTATGAGAAGAATTTGACTACACCACAGATGGATAAAAGCAGTGATGTCAGATGGGGCTTGGAAATCAGTAAGTTAATGCTTATTTTGCAGATTTATAAGGGGTTGGGAACCAAATACTAATGTACAACAGGGCATTCTAATTACATTTTCACTGTATTGTATAACCCTTGAATGTGGTCTCTTAATAGATAAGCAGCTCAGCCACTGAGTAGTTTGAGCTTAGTTGCCGTGAAACAGAGAACGCAGAGGAGGAAGAGGACAGCCAGGAAGAAACATGGTGGAAATTACTGAAACATGTACAGGTGCTACTCGAAAAATTTGAATATCGCGCACAAGTTTATTTATTTCAGTAATGCAACGTAAAAGGGGAAATATATGAGATAGACGCATTACATGCAAAGCAAGATAGTTCAAGCCGTGATTTGTCATAAGTGCGATGATTATGGCTTAAAGCCCAAATAATCCACCATCTCAGTAAATTAGAATATTACGCGCAATCAATAAAATAAGGAGTGTACATAGAACAATATCGGACTTCTGAAAAGTAGAAGCATGCATATGGACTCAGTACTTGGTTTGGGCCCCTTTTGCAGCAATTACTGCCTCAATGTGGCATGGCATGGAAGACCAGGATGCATCAATAGCGGCCTTTAGCTCTTCCACATTGTTCGGTCTCATATCTCTCATCTTTCTCTTGGCAATGCCCCATAGATTCAGGTCAGGCGAGTGCCAATCAAGCACAGTAATCCCACGGTCAATGAACCAGGCTTTGGTGCTTTTGGCAGTGTGGGCAGGTGCTGGAAAATGAAGGCGGTATCCCCATAAAGCTCGTCTGCGGAAGGAAGCATGAAGTGCTCCAAAATCTCCTGGTAGATGGCTGCGTTGACCCTGGACTTAATGAAGCACGGTGGACCAACACCAGCAGATGACATGGCTCCCCAAATCAACACAGACTGTGGAAACTTCACACTGGACTTCAAGCATCTTGCAGCGTGTGCCTCTCCATTCTTCCTCCAGATTCTGGGTCTTTGGTTTCCAAATAAGATGCAAAAGTTGCTCTCATCAGAAAAGAGGACTTTGGACCACTGAGCAACAGACCAGGTCTGTTTTTCTTTAGCCCAGATAAGATGCTTCTGACGTTGTTTGTTGTTCAGGAGCAGCTTGACAAGAGGAATATGACATCTGAAGCCCATGTCCAGGATCCGTCTGTGTGTGGTGGCTCTTGATGCACTGACTCCAGCCTCAGTCCACTCCTTGTGAAAGTCCCCAACACTTTTGAATGGCCTTTTCCTGACAATCTTCTCCAGGCTGCGGACATCCCTGCTGATGTGCACCTTTTTCTACCACACTTTTCCCTTCCACATAACTTTCTCTTAATGTGCTTTGGTACAGCACTTTGGGAACATCCAACTTCCTTCACAATTACCTTTTGAGGCTTTCCCTCCTTATGGAGGGTGTCAATGATGGTTTTCTGCACAACTGTCAGGTCAGCAGTCTTCCCCATGATTGTGATTCCTACTGAACCAGACTGAGAGACCATTTAAAGGCTCAGAAACCCTTTGCAGGTGTTATGGCTTACTTAGCTGATTAGAGTGGGACACTGTGAGCCTAGAATATTGCACCTTTTCACAATATTCCAAATTACTGAGATTGTGGATTTGGGGTTTTCATGAGCTGTAAGCCATAATCATCGCACTTATGACAAATCACGGCTTGAACTATCTTGCTTTGCATGTAATGCGTCTATCTCATATATTAGTTTCCCCTTTTACGTTGCATTACTGAAATAAATGAACTTTTGCACAATATTCTAATTTTTCGAGTATGTCCATCGGTATATCGGTCTTTTTTACTTTATTATACTTTAACATCTCCTGTGAGTCAGTTCCAGGGAACAAACAAACCTTTAGTTTTAAGCTCTTAGCAAAGGGTGCAGTCTGCCTCCTTGAAGGATTTTCTATCCTACCAATCTCTGAATCAGAGATCTATCCTACCGATCTCTGAATAAATTAATCCCTGGGTGCATTTAGTATCAGAGACCGGTTTCCTTTAAAGAGCTAACCTGGGTGCAGTCCAAATTCTAAGCTGTACCTCTTCTCTGTATTACACAAAGAGGAGGCATGGCCTCTTTAGCAATGGTCCAATCCAATGCTCCTCAAATGTTTAAAGGTAAATAATAATTTAAAAGATTGGTTTCCTAAAATCTATGCAACAATCCCTTTTGAAGGGGGTACCTTACCTGTGTTCAATGCCCTATTGGGCACTATGGACAAGGACCCCATTTGTTTGCCTCCAGTCTGCAAAATAATGATTTTTACTCACCCACATAGGATATTATGGCACTTTTTCTAGTGCCATAATATCCTTCTTTAGAACACACATATACATATACATACACACACAAATGATATTGAAAATAAAGTAAATGAATCTACCCCACATTAACTGGGTTAAATACACATGTGCAGGTAAGAGTAATATAATCAGTTCCAGATACAGAGATCCTTTAATTTGATCCATTTATTAATATAGAAGAAAATAGGTTAGATAATCTAATCTAACAAGATTTAAAAGAAAATAACAAAAATAAAATCTTACCAATGGCATCCACCATGCAGGCCTCTCGTGTGTATGCCTCTACAGGAATGGTGTTCTGGAAGCAGTGTAAAGATATCACACCTTGACCACTTTTCCATATGTCCAAAATGTGTTGCACCTTGGCACACATCTGTAAATATGTACCAGTAAATTGTATTATTACTGACCTGTCATTCATTACTATAGAAATATATTACTTTCTTGTTATTTACATCATTACTATTGGAGTATAGTGAAAGAGAGAAAGAGACAAACAAAGCACTAATGACACAGAGGAAGAGAGATAGAAGATTAATTGTATCCCGGTCTGAAGCTTCTCTAAACAATATGGTTTACATACATTTCAGAATGGACACATAGAAACAAATCTGAATTTCACTAGAATTACAAAACGTACCTGTTTGTTCCTGCCCTTGTAATGGGTTAAAGCTTCATAGAGGTGAGAGTAGGGACGTGACCTTTTTCCTTTGCCCACGTAAAACACAGAACTTACAAAAGTGCGGAAGCATTCATTCTGGGACAAATTTTGGCAGCGGGACGGAAGGTTGCGTGTCACTCTTCGAGAAAATATACAAAACTACCATCACAACAGAATAACGGAGGTGCTTTTTTAGGTCATGGACTGTTAATATGGATTTAACTATGGTTAACTACACATTTCCTTACTACAATCTTGTAATATTTAGAAAAATCATAATAAAATGTGAATAAAAATAAGTCCTTAATATTACCTAGGATCCAGCAGCAAGTAATTGAAGCTTGATTTCAGGACCCCCTCTCTCCATTTCCGGGTCTTATCTGGCTGATCAAACTCCAAGGCAAGTGTTGCTTCATCGCAGTTGCAGTCTGGAATATTGAAAATTCGAAGGACAAGAGAGAGCTCAGGGCTGTATCCTGTATTTAAAAGCAAAAAAAAAACAAAAAAAAAACACCACCTTATAAGATTATAGTTACGCTAATGTTACAATTTTTGTATGGCAATAAAAGCTAGACTAAATGTTTTTTCCGATTTGTGAAATAGCTAAAGGAGAACAACCATAAAAAAAAAATCAGCATGGTTTTATGAAGCACAGGTCATGTCAAACTAACTTGATTGCATTCTAGGAAGAAGTAAGTAGAAGTATAGATCAGGGTGTTGCCGTGGATGTGATCTATTTGGATTTTGCCAAGGCATTTGATACAGTTCCACACAATAGATTAGTGTTCAAACTCAAGGAAATCGGTCTAGATGAAAATGTTTGTTCTTGGGTAGAACATTGGCTTAAAAACAGAGTACAAAGAGTTGTCATTAATGGTAAATTTTCAAGCTGGACAGAGGTGGCAAGTGGTGTCCCTCAGGGGTTTGTTTTAGGACCCTTTCTATTTAACATGTTTATAAATGAAAGTCATGTTTCAGTGTTTGCAGATGACACAAAACTTTGTAAAATAATACAATGTGAGCAAGATATTACTTTGCTGCAGAGGGATTTAGATAGACTGGGGGACTGGGCACTCATATGGCAGATGAAATTTAATGTTGAAAAACGCAAAGTTATTCACTTCGGTGTAAAGAATACACAAGCAACGTATGCCCTCAATGGAAGCGAATTAGGGATAACAACACACGAAAAGGACTTGGGAATTGTTATAGACAACAAACTATGCAATAATGTGCAATGTCAACCAGCAGTGGCCAAGGCCAGTAAGGTATTGTCATGCATGAAAAATGGCATTCATTCTCGGGATGAGAATATAATTTTGCCTCTTTTTAAATCACTCGTAAGACCCCATATTGAATATGTTGTGCAATTTTGGGCACCTATTCTAAAGAAGGATATTATGGCATTAGAAAAAGTGCAGAGGCGGGCTACAAAATTAATAAAAGGAATGGAACATATCAGCTATGAAGAAAGGTTAACAAATTTAAACCTATTTAGTTTAGAAAAAAGTCGCCTGAGAGGGGATATGATAACATTATACTAATATATTCGGGGCCAATATATACCATTGTGCGGAAATCTATTCACAAACCGGACTTTACATAGTACACGAGGCCATGCGGTTAGACTGGAAGAAAGAAGATTTAGTCTAAGGCAAAGGAAAGGTTTTTTTACTGTAAGAACAATCAGGATGTGGAATTCTCTGCCTGAAGAAGTGGTTTTATCAGAGTCCATACAGATGTTCAAACTGCTACTAGATGCATACTTGCAAAACCAGAATATTCAAGGATATAATCTTCCAAGGATGAATCTGACTGCCATTCTGGGGTCATGAAGGAATTTTTTTCCTAGCTTGTTGCAAAATTGTGCTTCAAACTGGGTTTTTTTGGCCTTCTTTTGGATCAACAGCAAAAAACAAATGTGAGGTAGGCTGAACTTGATGGACGCAAGTCTCTTTTCAGCTATGTAACTATGTAACCTTAAGTGAACAAAAACTTAAACATATCATGATCATAAATATTTTGCTAATTAACTTACAAGCCGTCTTATTTGAATAATAATGGTAAGGATATACCTGTCAGTCTGACTTATAGAAACACTAACTTTACAAATAAATTATTTTAAAGCCTGATGTATTCCTTAGTATGCTTAGATTGTAGGCTAGTTTGTTTTTTTTTGTATTTATTTATTTTTTTTTAAACAAAGTTCAAAAAGAAGCAATTAATCTTACTTGTAGTCTATGATCTCTGTCCAAAAAAATGCTTCTCAGTATGGAGTACATAAAGCTCATGCATAGAAATCACCACAATTTGACAATCCAATGCTTCTCTGTGAGAGGCACTGAATTCATTGCTCTCTGTGAGATGAAAAGTTAGCTACATTTGGCATTATCTTGCCATTATTCTACAATGTTTTACATTGCATGACATAATGGGCAGAATCTAGGTACCAAAAGCACTACAATAATATGTAGTGGCTTTGGTGCTTAGAGTGTTCCTCTAAAAAAAAATTGCGGTAAGTTTAAAATTTACCATCATACCTGTGGATCCACTGGAGCCTTTGCTTTGCTGTTCCTTTAAACATTTGTCTAAAAGCTTGATATACATTTTCCGGTTCTGGCTTGTCACTGGTCCAAGGCGATCTTCTCCAGCTTCCAATAGTCTTCTTGTAAGCTCACTATTGGAGAGCCTATAAAGCTCCACTGCCACCCGGTTAGTGGGTATCTTGCTTACTGCTTGCCTATTGCCTTTATAGTCTGTCCAATCATAAAGTATAGTATCATCTGAGTTCTCAGTTGTGTTGTTAGAGGATGTGTCGGTACATGGTATATGCCTCTCTATGAAGGTGTGCCCCTTATCACAGTCTTCGTATAAATATTCCACTGATTCGAACTTACTTTCATTTACTGGCCGGCCGCCTGGCGATAAAGGCACAGTTCGGGCATTACAGTCAATCACAGTACTTAGCTGGCATTCGTTTATTCCTTCTTTAGTAATACAGGATAACCTACTGAAACTGTATCGTGGTTCATTAAATTTACGCACAGAGTTCACTGCTAGATCTTCCAACAGTGTGCTATGTACCAAAGAGCCACTGTATTCTGTTCCAGGAAAAGATTGTCCACACTGAGTGGATGGGAGTGGATTAACTGTGCTACCTTGGCCAACATCTCCACTGCTTTCCTCTTCACCATCTTCAGTTAACCATGTATTTCCAGTATGTTCTATCACAGGGATTCTTGTGGAATCACAGACATGTGGATCAGATTTCACTGGTTCCGAATCAGTTGAAGACAAATCATCTGTTAAAAAGTCACTGATATTTACAGTAACATCTGGATTCCTAAATGCATTGACAAAGGTTTGCCTTTGAACTGTGGAGTCTGCCAGTTGAAAATTTGGTACTTTTAATTCATATGTCCCCACATTTTCCATTTGTTGGGAAACTATATTAACTGGAATATTTTTTTTTGTGAACGTATCCAAATTTGAAGGAGGAGATTGTGCTCTACTACCAGGGCTTCTGACTCTCCTTCCCCGTTGGGGCATTTCAACAGTTTCGTGAAAAAGGGAAGAATTACTGTGGTGAGAATTGGATGAATTAAGATGACTTTTTTTACAGTTATTATACAAGCTAGGTCCTTTCACTTCAGCTTTCATTGACGTGGATGGAAAAGACTTTGTGGATATCATCATTTTCATTAGCTCTGTACTCAGTTCCTCATCCTTTTTTTCTTTTACAACATGTGTGTGTGGCTCCATTGCTAAAGTATCTGGGATAGCTGAGTCAATAGTTCTTGTTTGTAACCTGGTCGAAAACATCATTGCTTTAAGTTGGTCATTAATAACCCTTCTTTCAACACCTTGAGGGTTTTCTTGGTGATTAACTGGAAGAGTATCTGAGGTAGATACATCTGACAATTCGGCATGGTCTTTCAAAGCTGGTGTATTGTGCTGTGAAAGGTTTGATGCACAGGCTTTGGTTAACAGCATTAAGTGTCTTAATTGATTTTTCAGATCTTCGTGGCCACTTCTAGGACAGGCGTCATCACGTCTAACTATTAAAAAGGTTGAAGACTGGTCATTGCACAGCACCTCTGTGTCGTTCAGAGACCTCTCATTCAGCTGAATTTGGCTTTTACTTGGCATAGCATCACGTTCAGGGCTTGCATCATCACTACCTCTAACTACTAATAAAGTGGAAGATTGACCATTAAGAACCATCTCTTTAGCTTCTTGAGACTGTTCAGCTAGCAGAGTTTGGTTTTTACATAAAACATTCTGTGTAGGACTTCCTCCATTTGTGTGATTGTTGAACGTTTGTGAACAAGAAATCACGTTGCTCCTATTCTCCAAGCTCCTTTTTGGCAAAGATGCAGTCATTTGTAGCACTGACAGTTGTGGATTGCAAGACTTTGTTCCCAAAGAGTACCGAGCATCTATGCCAACATAATTTTCCTCACAGATAGAATAATGGTCACTCTGACAGCTATTATACTTGCTACTAGAGTCTGCATCCTGGTCTCCTATGTAGTCACCCCCATTTTGACCTTGAATAAACAAGGTCTCTTCCAGATCATTATCCTTTGAGGTTTGTTTGCTATATGCAAATATGTGATCTGGAGATGTGACATCCATTCCTGTCATTTTCCATGAGATTGTGTTATCATTAATTTTGCTACTAGACTGTATGTCCACAATAACATCTCTATTACGGTTTAATTTACTTTTAACAGACAATTCCATCTGGGCTTTCTTTTTAGTATAATCATCTCTTTTTGCATACTGCATTTGGTTATCCCTGAAAATCTGTCCATTAACTGATGTATCCAGTTGTGGCTCTGTATCAAACTGTGCAATACTTCTCAGAGCACAATCAGATGACTTTTTGCTTGGCTTAAAATATGGAAGAATTTTGTGACTATTGTCAATTTGGTTTCTCTCATTAGCCAGCTCAGGAGTCTCTTTGTTTTTAAAATCACCATCTGCATCCAAGCCTGGAAGATCCACCTGACTTCGGATTATTGCATTATCCAGACCTTTTGTAAAAAGTGTTAAAGGGGACATCCTGGTACTGTTTAAAGGAGAACTGTCATAGGAAGACTCAAGGAGAAGAGATATGTTGCTTATCTGAGTGATGCCATCAGACACAGATAAGTTGTCCTTACGATATCCTAGCGTGGGACAAGATAGAAGAAATAATTATAGCCTATAAAAAAACAAATTAGAGTGTACAGTAAATTAAATAAGCAATTTATAAATCTTAAAAACGGTTTAACAAAACTGCACAAATAAGACGTGATCCACTGATTATTTTAGGAAAGCAGCAAAGGAAAGGGTTCTTCAAAGTAACAACAGAAAATGCAAATATAGAACAGCCTAGAGAAGATGTGCATTCAGAAACTAGACCGCTTCAAAAAATATAGAAGATTCTAATAAAAGGTATATATGAATTTAAACATAATTAAAATATTACTACTGCTACTAATAATAATCAATAATACATGGAGAAATACATTAGCAATAATTAATTTCCTATTTTGAGGCACAAATCAAAATTGCTTCAAGTATTGTATTTGTCCCCTTAATTGACAAAAGGTTTAGAGTGATAAACTTAATTTATTGCAGCCTAATGTTACTGTGACGAGACCAATCTCGCCACATTGCATTGGAGGAGCCTGGTTGCCTGCCTGCTACCTTTGGATTATGGACCGGCAGTTAAACAGTTAATTTTACTGTGCAGAAAGGTTTATTCATGCCTTTTTGCACAGCCGTTCGGTAGATTTAGTCTACCGCACAAACCGCCTTCTATTAGCCTCCCCAGAGCCGTGGGGAGCCGGCAGGCGCTGTTAATTGGCCGCCCAGAAGCTGGCATGTGCAGTCAATTGACCACCCAGTAGCTGCAGTTAACTGCAGCTTAATTGACTATTACTGGGTGGCTGCGGTTACACTTAGCGGCCGCTAGGTGGCAG
The DNA here is from genome assembly GCA_933207985.1 of Pelobates cultripes. Classification (NCBI taxonomy): domain Eukaryota; kingdom Metazoa; phylum Chordata; class Amphibia; order Anura; family Pelobatidae; genus Pelobates; species Pelobates cultripes. Next base: position 56,080,468 of record OW240916.1, read on the forward strand.
TGTTATGGAACTCCCCCCACGGCCAGCGGTGCTCAGCCCGGAATCCGTGCACTAAAAGCGGACACTTTTACGTGCTGGCACCGCTGAGCCTCCAGCCTTCCCTGCTTCTATTCGTGGCTATTTAACCAAACACCTGATCATTCGGGACTTTGTTTTATGTGAATGCTTTAACCCAGATAGCACAGCCATGGAGCCTATTTGTGTAATTAAAGACTTTGGCTCCATGGAAATTGAACTGTGTGAATAGGATCTGAGCGCTATTCAGTAGTTTGTGCGCCCAGATCCCAGCTATCTGGGGATATATGACATGTATGGATTTTATGTATTAAATGTAACACTGTATGTTTTAATGTATTTTACTGTCTTTGTGTCCCCACGTGTATAATGGAGTTTTGCCTCTGTCCTGGGAGATAATTGGATTACTTCCCAATTATCTCCAGGATAGAGGGAGGGAAATTAGGATGCATTGTGGGGATGTTTTACTTCTGTGTTTCTGAATGTGATACATGTCTGTCTGTGTTACAGTCTTCCATCTGGTCCCCTAGGGGAGTGTCCACCAGGTGGGAGACCTGCATAAATACTGGGCAGGTAGCCCTCAATAAACCAGACCACTGCTTGACCCTCAACACAGAGCTCTGTCTTGTCTTTGGGGGGGATTTACTGTATGCTGTTAGAGACTGATTGCCAGGAGTGTAAGCCGCTTGGGTGCTTTTCCTGTTCGTCTGCTAGCAGCTCTTCGTGAGGTTCCAATTCGGGAGTTTGGAGTGCTACCTTGTATCCAATTCGGGAGTTTGGAGCATTCCCTTGTATCCAGTTCGGGAGTTTGGTGTTCTGCAGTAGCTGTGCCTGTGTCTCTGGAAGGGAACATCTACTAAACGGCAGTTTAACCCTTTTATGCCTGGGGGTGCCGTAACAGTTACTATGTCTACAGTACAACAAAAGTGTTTTATTTAAACGTCAAAGTTCTGATAAGGACTGGTATACATTATGTATCTACTGTGCATTGGTAGATATTTTGATGGGGAATTAATGCCAGGACTTTTTTTTTTTCTTGTTTATAAAAATCAACTGTATGGCAATTTATAAAAAATAAAAAAGTGTTTGCAGATGACACAAAACTCTGTAAAGGAATACAATGTGAGCAAGATATTACTTTGCTGAAGAGGGATTTAGATAGACTTAGGGACTGGGCACTCAGGGCAGATGAAATTTAATGGAGAAAAATGCAAAGTTATGCACTTCGGCATCAAGAGTGCACAAGCAACTTATACCCTTAATGGAAGCAAATTAGAGATAATCACACACGAGAAGGACTTGGGAATTGTTATAGACAACAAACTATGCAACAATGTGCAATGTAAATCAGCAGTGGCTAAGACCAGTAAGGTATTGCCATGCATGAAGAAGGGCATTCATTCTCGGGATAAGAATATAATTTTGCCTCTTTATGAATCGCGGGTAAGACCACATCTGTTCTAAAGAAGGATATTATGGCACTAGAAAGAGTGCAGAGGAGGACTACAAAATTAATAAAAGGAATACAACATTTTAGCTATGAAGAAAAGGTTAACAAATTGAAACCTCTTTAGTTTAGAAAAACGTCGCCTCAGAGGGGATATCTTAACATTATACAAATATGTTTGTGGCCAATACAAACCATTATGTGGAAATCTATTCACAAACAGGACTTTACATAGAACACGAGGTCATGCTTTTAGACTGGAAGAAAGAAGATTTAGTCTAAAGCAAAGGAAATTTTTTTTTTTTTTTACCATAAGAACAATAAGAATATGGAATTCTCTGCCTGAAGAAGTAGTTTTATCTGAGTCTGTACAGATGTTTAAACAGCAACTAGATGCAAAAACAGAATATTCAAGGATATGATTTTTCAATCTAGGGTAAATGCTTGATTAATCTGACTGCCATTCAGGGGTCAAGAGGGAATTTTCTTCCTAGTTTGTTGTAAAATTGGAAGTGCTTCAAACTGGATTTTTTGCCTTCTTTTGGATCAACAGCAAAAACCAAATATGAGGAAGGCGAAACTTGATGGACACGTCTTTTCAGTCTATGTAACTAACTATGTAAAAGTAAAGAAATAAACATGGAATGTTCCTGCTGATAAATCCACTTTAGTTTGCCACAATGCATAAATGTGGAAAAAAAAATTTATTATACACACACAGTTTTGCCAGCTCTTGAATGAAAATAGTAGGTCTGTCCCCCTGTTACGCCTCTTCAACAAAACTTTACATAGGGCCATGGGATTGGAGATTTCTGATTTCCCTTGATCTTATTCCTACGTATCTCAGCCACACTTCATCTCCTCCTCTTGCCCCGCCTCTCACTAAAATTCTCAATCTCTACCTCTCCTCTGGCATATTTCCATCATCCTTCAAACATGTAACCCTGATTCTAAAAATGCCCAAACTTGACCCTAACTCCCCATCCAACTACTGCCTTTTGCATCCAAGATCCTTGAAAAACTTGTGTACTTGTGTATGTGAGACTGACAGACTTCCTAAATCCAACTCTCTGCTCAACTCACTTCAATCTGGTTTCCTGGCTCAGCCCTTTGTGGAGCTCTGACCAAAGTATCCAATGATCTACTCGCTTCAAAAATATCATGGTCACTATTCTATCCTAATGCTCCTTGACCTTTCCGCTGCTTTTGACACTGTTGATCATCAACAGCTTCTTCTCATCGTATGTAATCTCAGCCTCTCCTGGTGCTCTTGCTACCTCTCCCAGCGCTCTTTTAGTGTTTCTTTCCCTCTCCCTCCCCAATGCCTCTCTGTTAGTGTCCCCCAAGGTTCAGGCCTTGGTCTCCTACTGTTCTCGATCTATACTGCCTCCCTTGGTAAACTCATCAGCTCCTTTGGCTTCCAAGATCACTTCTATGCAGATGACATGCAAATCTATCTGTCCTCTCCTGAGCTCTCCTCACATCTCTTGACTAGTGTCTCTGACTGCCTCTTTGCTATTTTGAACTGGATGGCTGCCCACTTCCTTAAGCTCAACTTGTCCAAAACAGAACTTCTGGTCTTTCCGCCTTCAGGTGTTGCTACTCCCATTTCTGTCTCCCTCCACATTAATGGCGCAATCATCAGTTCCACCACACAGGCTCCCTGTCTAGTTGTTCTATTTGACTCCGACCTCTCCTTCACCTCTCATGTCCAGTCGGTCCCCAAATCTTGACACTTCCATCTCAAAAACATTGCACGCATCCGCCCCTACTGAACGCCAGATGCAGCTAAGGTGCTGGTCCATTCCACGGTCCTCTCTCACCTTGACTACTGCAATCCGCTTCTCAGTGGTCTTACGTGCTCCCAACGTGCCCCATTACAGTCTATAATGAATGTGGAAGAGAGGCTCGTTTTTCTGTCCGCCCGCACCTCCCACGCCTCACCCCTTTGTCAGTCCCTGCATTCGCTTCCCGTAAGATATAGGGCTCAATTTAAAATTCTGGTTCTTGCTTTCAAATCTCTACATAATGCTGTTCCCACCTATCTATCCTCCCTAATACACAAGTATGTCTCGTCTAGGCCCTTACGCTCTGCCGAAGACCTACGTCTATCCTTTGTTCGTACTCCCACCTCTGATGCTCGCCTTCAAGACTTCTCTAGGGCTGCATCATACCCTCCCCTTTTCCGATAGACGCTCACCCAGTCTCCACTTCTTCCAAAAAATAAAAATCATCAAAAACTAACTTTTTCACAAAAGTGTATCAATTAAACTGTTAATGGGTCCGAACTGATTCCTCTCTTGCAACTGTCCTTTAAAAACAAACAAAAATAAAACCAACACACTAAGTCTTCAGTGAATACTATTCTACTTCCCTAATACTATCCTTACCTTTTGTGTCACTTTACCCCACTCATGTAAGCTCATTAAGAAGGGCCCTCAACCCCTCTGGTTCCTGGGTGTCAAACTTATCTGGCACAATTACATGTTTGTTAGTCCATCCATTGTAAAGCGCTACAGAATTTGTTGACGCTATACAAATAGTAAAAAAATATTTCGCCTCTATGCCAAATCTCTGAATCAAAGGCCTTTGCTTTGGATTTTCATTTTCGTAGGCTTAATCTTCATCAACACTGTGGTCTGGACACAGATAGAAGATGTTTGAAGCAGAGTCCTTTCGTTTGGTGCCACATTATTCAGGATTCCCTGGTTCTGGGTTACTATAATTACCTAATTACCTTCTCTATGCAAACACCTCAAGGAATAGGAAAAAGAGAGCTCAGTCATTGAGCCAGCCACCTCTCACTACATTAACAGCACACTTCATGGAGGTGGTTAGAGAATAGTGTGAGCAATGCACTGACTCACCCTTGGTTACATGCGGGTTTCTGAAACCCCACCACAGAACTGATTCGACCCCCAAAAATGCAATCAATTATTTTGTTCCCTTTCATTGTCTAGTTCGAAACTGTCCTAATCGGTCATACTCTTGTGGTTTCTTTTGTATTCTATATCCAACAAAACGAACATTAATAGTAGACACAAATCAGGAAAAACAGTTTAACGACTTACCGGGATTCTGTTCTGAACAATCTGTGCTCCTCTCCATATATTCTAGAATAGTCACCACACACCTGCGATTCTCTTCCATCAATGCCAGGTCCGAAGCACTGTTTCCATCCTAGGCAAGAGGGAAAAAAAAATGTCTAAAAGTACTGTCCAAATTATCGATTATATTTTCTTCCAACATGTATAAATGGCATAAATACAAATGGTTTAGAGTGAAAATCTAGTTCCAAAATAAAAATTTTAAAAATATTTTCAAATATACATTTGCTCATTATTGAGCTCTGGCATTTCAGTAACATCCATTGCATAAAATCCAGCACACCGCCATGAAATCTCCATAGACAAACACTGACAGAACAATGGGTCATAATGAAAAGCTCAATGGGTCTAGGATGAAACAAGTCAGTTTGTAAAATGTATGCCCTATCAAATCGTCCTCAGTCAACTGTAAGTGCTATTATTGCGAAGTGAGGTGTCTAGGGACAATTACAGCCTAGCCATGAAATGGCAGACAATACTTCCTCAGAGAGAGCCAACTGCTGAGACACATAGTACATAAAACTCATCAACCATCTGTTGCATCACTCACTACAGCATTCCAAGCTGCCTCTGTAAGAGACATCAGCAAAAAAAATCTACTTAAAGCTTCTTCAATATATATTTCCCTGGGCAGGCAATAGTACACAAGGTAAAAAAAATAATTTTAAATTTAAAAAAAAAAAAAAAAAAAATTTTTACACATTTTTAGGCAGGGGAACCTACCTAGAAATGCCCTACAGGATAATATAGGTTAAAAAACAACAACAACTCATGATTGCAAAGGGTTAGAGTAACCCTTTGAGGAAGAGGTTCCAGGTCCAAGATAGCCCACTACATAGGCCGTACCATCAGTAGATAGCAGATATGGCTCACATTATGAAATCTTACCTGTGGCTATAAAAAGCAGGGCAATAAGACACGTACAGTACTAAACCTAGCTGCACAGAAACAGCCAATCATTACAGACAGAAAGAAGCGGAGGTCTATCACGTTCATAGTGTGATTGATTATCTGATATTTCACTCTGTTTTACATGTCCTTTCTGACCTGTCACCCTTGACCCAGCTTTGTATGCATCTTACCTGATCTCTGACCTCTCTTATCATTTGATCCTCATTATATACATTAAGCCTGGCCATTCTAATTACCAGGGATAAATTACTGCATTCTCTGTTAAATCAAAAGAGAGTTCATACACTGTGTGGTAGGGTATATACCATGACAGGTGGCTGTCTAGCAAGGGATCTTCAAAAACCACATAAATTAATATGCTGAATAGGTTTTCTTTGGGGGTTTTTCCCCACTATTTTCCTGTTGGCTAACAGCACTGTAATTTGGTGACAGTTACATTTACCGGGCAATCATTGATCCAGTACTTCTACTACACTCGGAATCTTCATAAGTAAGCAAGTTAAGGTTACACAAATTTGTATAATTAATCTGAATTGTATAAACAAATATACATTTCTTGTATTATGCAGTAACATTTTAGTTCTAATATTATGTGCGAATGAGTGCCATCTAGGGGAAGCAATAATCAAGCCTAGCAGTTTATATTAAAAGTGTACAAGAAAAATAAATTTCAAAGGCACAAACTGTTTCATCTGGAATAGTTTGACAGAATAACAGACCTGATCCAGCAAAGTAGGGTCCCCACCTTTCCGGAGCAAGGCAAGTAGAGCCTTACAACAGCCCCAGGATGCAGCTACATGTATAGGAGTCAACTCCTCTATGGATCTGAAACCAAGAGATAAGAGCATCAACAATAACGGAAGATGTATTTATCAGTATGTGAGAAAGTTCTTATAGAAATTCTACTTGAAAATTGGCACACTCTAGGCCCCCAAAAATGTGTTAAGCTTTATCTTTTTTTCTAACATAAAATAATAATTTATTAGGAAAAGATGAGCTTCTAAAAGCAAACACATTTTATGTTTAGCTGATAAATTTATTTTCTTTCTTGGTGGTGAGTACATAAGCCAAAACAGAAGGAAACAAAACCAGATCTGGTAAAAAAGTCAATCTCTTTCTATATTGTTCCTCCTTGAAATGTCACCCAGTTCTAAGTCTAAGTAAAGTCCAAAAAGGAGAAAGCTACAATGTCAAATATTGTATGTATACTATATACTGTGAGAAGCCCAGACACAAGAGGTAGAATATGTAACAGGAAGCAGGGAGACCAGAGCAGAATAGCTTTTTGTTCAGAATTTGAAGAGATCTGCTAAGAATCCATCTGAATTTGTTGGTGGTACATTGTAGCGTTGGTGTGAGAGACTACTGTTCATCCATTTTCAAAGTAAGCATTTTACCTTAGCATGTAATAAATTGCATATATACAGTTATGCTATTGTCAGCTGCTTCCTGTCTTCTCCCTCTATTTTCTTTTTAAAAACTGGTGGATTTAAAGGGACACTCAATATATTCATTGCCTTCTTCTTACAAGGTACTTTGCAGAGGTATAACATGCTCCATAGAAGTTAGGGGATCACCTATCAATCTAGCTATTTAGGACAAATATAGAAGTCTTCAGAGTTTACACAGTTCTACCTTCCTCTAAAAATGTGAAACAGAGTTCCAATTTGGATGTTTTGTCTTCTCCTGTTGTGTTGGCCAAGACTTCCCACATGTTATAACTCAAGGACTCTACCATCATCTGAAAGAATAGGGAACAAAATAAAAGGAAGCATACCGGACATTGGGATCACCTCCATCTTGCAATATCAATGCCAGACATCGAAGGGCACTCTCACTCTCCCTCCCTGAGGCAAGGTGAATGGCAGCAACACCATTGGGCAAAACCAAGTTTGGATCAGCACCACGTTGCAAGAGAGCTTTTACCTCTCTAGAGAAAAACAAAAATGCAAATACAATTATATAGTTTGATTCAGTGAAATAAACAATTTCATTTTATTTTACTTTAATGCATTAAGAGTTGAGCAGAATTGAAACTAGGAGCAACTAATGTGTTTGTTCATGTTCTTCTCATATTCCAGTTCAATTATTGCAAAACTATTTCTCATTGGTCGCTTTCAAACCTTTTCCACACTACAGTTTATTAGGAATTAATTTATTTTCGGTCACTAAATAAAGGCCTCAATGTTCCCATAAATTACATTAATTCTCTAATTCGCAAGTACATCTTAGTCACTTCACCTGTCCTTTGTTTACACGGACATCTTCAGCTCTCACTCCAAGTTCTTCTTGTGGGCTGCACTATTCCTACATGCCCTACCCTCATCTTGTTGTATCTTCTCCAATAATTCTACAATAATTTCACACAAAAATAAATAAATAAGTGTTTAAAGGGACACTAGTCACTAGAACAACTACAGCTTAATGTAGTTGTTCTGGTGAGAGTAGTCATTTCCTGCTTGCTTTTAATGTAAGCACTGCCTTTTCAAAGAAAAGTGTTTACATTGCTCCCTGCGGACATCTCAAGTGGTAGTCACAGATGGCCACTAGAGATGCTTATTGGGTCAGTGCTGCATGGTATGCAGCACGACATTCAGCATCTCCAAACTCTGCATTGAGATGCTGAATGCTCCCCATATAGATGCATTGATTCAATGCATCTCTATGAAGAGATGCTGATTGGCACAGTGTGGCTATTTTCCATGCATACACAATCATATCCCAATCCTTACAGTTCGCTGTAGTGGTTATGGTGATTCAAGTGGTCTTGTAATACCTAAATCTATAAGAGGAGTAAATTCTAGCTTCAATTGTCCAGAAAAGACCATAGCTAATTAAATCCTATTTAGCATGCATCCCACTTTAACAAATTCTGCAGAACTCTGTCATGTCTAAGCAGGTACCATTACACGTTCAGCACCAATCTGTCAAAATTTTAAATCAAGTGGTATCCATTTATTTAACTTCAAAAAGAAAAATAAATCTAGCTTTTTAAAAGTGGAACATCTTTATGTAGGACTTCGAAAATAATGCTAAAATGTACATTTATTTTGATAGGTATTCCCACTACATAATATTTACAGGCTCACCCTTTTATATACACTCTCTACATTAATACACAACTTGCAATTCCCCATACAGCTTCCTGTCTTGATCCTTTCACTCGTTGCTTCGTTTTAAAAAAAAACAGACAACAAACAAACAAACAAAAAATAAAGTTGTTATGTGCTTGGCTTATAATACGAATATACTGATAACTCACTGAGCGTCCTCATTATCCACCGCCTCGCAGAGCTTCCGAGCCAGAGTCTCCATCCTGATGCAGAAACATCGACAGTGATAGGGACAAATAAAAACAGACTTAGAACCCAGTTTGGAATGTCGAGAGAATGAAGGGCTGTATGGAACGGATTCTGCTGAGCTTCACGCGATCCATAGTAAACAAGGCATTATGAACATTCTTCACAACAAACTCCAGAGGAAACTGACAGCCATGTTTCAGGAAGACAAAAGCAAACAGGCTAGCGATTCAAACATCCCTCCTATAGCCCGGTCCAACCCTCTCAGCTGTTCCCCGCCCAATGCATGCCTCCTCCAGAATAGATGGGGCTGTTACTCAGTGTAGCCCGACCTCTTTTCCAATAAGTCCTTCAGACATGTGCACCTCCTAGTACACGCCTTTACTCCATACAGTTTAACCCACCCACATCTCATTGCCTTCTCCCCACCATGGCAGCGATGACTTGCCTGCAGTGCAGTTTATTAGTGGATATAATTCAAGGTAGCATCGACTCATTAGCAACTAGAAGTGATTTGAAATGATCCAACTCAGCTACACAGGAAACATGGTTATTTACTAAAGTAAGACATGTCAGAAATATAAAGAGAATTTGAAGGAAATTTAAACGTTTAGAACAAAATAGGTAAGGTGGAAGCACAGTCAGATAAGAGGATTTTTTTCCCCACCCATTTAGTATTTTGGCCAAATAATTTGAAATTCCCTTCCAATTTTCTATCTTTACTTAACCCCTTAGTGACCAGACCGCATTTCAATTTTCTTACCGTTAAGGACCAGGGCTGTTTTTACATTTCTGCGGTGTTTGTGTTTAGCTGTAATATACCTCTTACTCATTTACTGTACCCACAATTTATTCTATACTGTTTTTTGCCATTAAAGGGACTTTCTAAGGATACCATTATTTTCTTCATATCACATAATTTACTGTAAAAAATATAAAATATGATGATGAAATTTAAAAAAAACACACTTTTTCTAAATTTAACCCCTAAAATTTGTTGCATATCTACAACCGTCAAAAGACACCCATGCTACATAGTTTCTAAATTTTGTCCTTACTTTAGAAATGCCCAATGTTAGCATGCTCTTAGCTTTTTTTGGAAAGTGATAGGGCTATAAGTACAAGTAGCACTTTGCTTTTTCCAAACCATTTTTTGTTGCAAAATGAACGCAAGTTACATTGTAACATTGATATCTGTCAGGAATCCCTGAATAAAACCTTCACATGTATATATTTTTTTAAAGAAGACAACCTAAGGTATTAAACGTGGGGTATTTTGACTCTTGTCACGCAACCATTTTACCACAAATCTAAGCCAAATTTAAAAAAAAAATACTAACTGGTAATTTTTTTGACACACATAGCAATTTAAGAATACATGTACTGAGAACTTTAAGGGTTTCTGCCCAAAAACACCCAACATCTCTGGAGTACAGTGATACAACCCATGTATAGGTGTGTCGGGTTCTCTGGGGGCTAAAAGACCTTATTTGGAGAGAGCGCATTCCAGTTTTCCAACTTGGAATTTTCACAGCTGGTCATCATGCACCCATGTCCTATTTGGGACATTTTTGAAGCCGGCCAATGTAATTTACCACCATCTAACCATATATTTTTGAAAAGTAGACAACCGAGTGTATTCAAACACTGGCCAAAGTTAGCATTTATATTTGTGTTAAAAATACAAAAAAACATTATGAACGCTAACTTTGGCCAGTGTTTGTGACTAAGCGGCTACTAAAAAAGACTGGACATACCCCATTTGCAATACGTTGGGTTATCTACTTTTGCAAATGGTATGCCATCATGGGGGTAATTCTCATTCCTGTGCTACCATCCATTCTCAAAGGCAATGTAACTGTCGAATTTCAATGTGAAAAAACTGAAACACAAGCCTTATATTTGACTCTGTAACTTTCCAAGACACCATAAAACCTATACATGGGGGGTACTGTTATACTCAGAAGACGTCACTGAACACAAATATTAGTGTTCCAAAACATATAAAACGTATCACAAGAATTAGTCAGTGTACGTGCCGTTTGTGTGTGAAAAATGCAAAAAAAATTAACTTTCACTGATGATATCATTGTTGTAATACATTTTACATTTCTAATATTTGTGTTCAGCAAAGTCTCCAGAGTAAAACAGTACCCCCCATGTACAGGTTTTATGGTGTCTTGTAAAGTTACAGGGTTAAATATAGTGCTAGAAAATTAAATTCTTTGGACTTTCTGCCTGGGTTATCAGGCTGGTCCCGCAAATTGTAATTAATAAAATGACTTAATTATGTAAAAATATTACTGTGGCAAACCTAGCCACTTTAGATTGTATTGTCATAGGTCTAAAGGTTGACTTAGAAAAGCTGGTTATATTCTGTTAATGTATGTATCCATGTATACCTGTAATAGAGAGCATTCGCATGCTAGCAGCCGAAAGCCGCTAGCATTCCTATGGTAGTTTCACAAACAGTGACTTCCCACACTGTTCGTGAAACGAATAAAGTACCGAATGTGAGCCCACACACAGGGGGTCGTGTGGCTCCTATTAATCAATTGCAACACTGTAGCAATCAACGGTTAATTGATTTCCCAGGTGGCCGTCATTCGGCTAACGACCACGAGGCGGCGGCCATCTTGGATTTTCCTTTTGCCCAGCGGTGTTTGGTCGTCGAGTGCCTGGAACTAAAATCGGCTACTCGACGGCGCGAACACCGCTGGACTTCTAGGCCGTTTGGGAGCGCTGGTCTTTCGGTATTTTGTTCTCAATTATGTATTTGGTATTTTTAAGATAAATATATATTAAAGTATGTTTCGTGCGGCGTTCGGTTATTTATGCTGGGATCTGAGCGGTACTTTCCCAAAGTGTGCGCTCAGACCCCAGCTATCTACCGAACGGTCATTCGGTATAATAGCAGGAATAATGTTACAGTTATGGATTTTTGTGTAAAAAGCCAGTTCTGCTGTACGGAGGGTTAATCCACTTAACAGGATATTCTAGTGGGAGTATCCCTCTCGTACAGCAGTGTATGGTGGGAGAAATGTCCTGTATATTCAGTTCCCCATGTAGTCCTCTACTGTATAACCCCTGTAAAGTGATTAAGGAAACCCCTTGCATGGGGAACTACATAAATACTGGAGCTGTGAGTAAAATAGTCAGTTGACTCCCAGAACTGTGTTTCGTCCGGTTACTGGGGGATTTGGGATATTGCCTTCATTTCCAGTGCTTCACTTGGATTATTTTCTGTACCAGTGGAGATATTGGGATTTAATATTGTAGCTCCGCTACAATTACATAAATATATATGTAGAATTAAATGCTGTAACTCAGACAACGCGAGAACCGATCTCTGTATCGGCAGGGCGATTTGATCAACTTTCCTCTCGTGCATTTTGGCGGTTTCAAACACAGACACACTTGTTGATGGTGAGCACTTAATTTTTCTGTATATATATTCTGTTTGCAATGTATGTTATGTTATATTTTCTATCCTGAAGAAGGCTCCAGATGTGAGCCGAAACGTTGATGAAAATTTTTTTATTGTGAATATGAATTAAATGTTATATTTCATTTATACCACAAAGACCCTGGAGTGCATTCAATTTGTTGGATACCTACATTTTTTTGCTGGCTCTGCACCGGGCATTAAAGTTATTATACACGTGGAGTGCAAGCACCTTGGATTTATATATATATACATATATATATATACATACATACACACACACGTCCCATGTCTCAGCACTCGATGCTCCCAGTCTTTTAATGCTCTGGTGCAGTCTCCAACCAAATTGTATACGATACCAGTAGACATCACTCGGTGCCCTCTACTGGTATCGCTCGCATGCGTGCGTGTGCGTGTGCGTGTGTGTATATATATATATATATATATACATATACATACATACATACATACATATACACATACATACATATATATACACATACATACACTTGGGTACAACCTGTATAGTCATGATGGATTGCACCTAAACGGAAGAGGGTCTGCTGTGCTGGGGGATAGGATGGCTAGAAGGTTGGAGGAGATTTTAAACTAGTGGTAGGGGGGGAGGGTCAAAGCAATCTAGAAAATGGAGATATGATGGAAAAGAGATGGGCTTTAGCTCAGAACAAAGGGGGTGGAGATGGGGGGAGGGGAAAACTCAGAACAGAGGAGGTATGTAATATTGATAATTCACAAAAAGTACAAAAGACTCATGATAATATTAAATGTATGCTTACTAATGCAAGGAGCCTATATAACAAAATGGGGGAACTAGAGGCAATAGCATACACTAAACAATATGATATAATAGGCATAACAGAAACATGGTGGGATGAGACACATGACTGGGCAGTTAATTTAAATGGGTACACGTTATTTAGGAAGGATAGGAAAAACAAGAAGGGTGGTGGGGTATGTTTATATGTCAACCGTGAGTTAAAGTCAAATCTTAGGCATGTGGAGTGTGACGAGGAAAAGGTGGAGGCTTTATGGGTAGATATCTGCTTGGGGAAAACAAAGGGAAATCAATTATTGGTTGGGATATGTTATAAACCACCTAATGTAAATATTAATGAGGAAGAACAGCTGTTAGAGCAAATTGAGAAAGCTGCAAATCGAGGTAACACGTTAATTATTGGAGATTTTAATTATCCAGACATAAATTGGGAAAGAGGGACTAGTACTTCAGCAAGGGGAATCAGGTTTTTGAATGTGTTAAATGACACCTTTATGTCACAACTGGTACAAGCACCAACTAGACAGGATGCTTGTCTGGATCTTGTCATAACAAACAATGTTGATCTTTTAACCAACATTCAAGTAGGGGAGCATTTGGGAAATAGTGATCACAATATGGTAAATTTTGAAATAAACTCAAAAAAGCAAAAGCAGGTGGGGTATACTAAAACATATAATTTTAAAAAGCCAATTTCAATAAGATTAGGGCAGCTCTACAACATATCGACTGGCATAAACTCCTTAGTGATAAAAACACTGAGGATAAATGGAAACTATTCAAACATATATTAGAAAGGTACATTTCTCAGTATGTACCATTGGGTAATAAATATAAAAGAAACAAATTAAAACCAATGTGGCTTAGTAGAGAAGTAAAACAAGAGATTAAAAATAAGAAAAGGGCATTTTCTTCAGTATATATTAATGAGGATCCTATGGCAAGAGATATGCAAATGTTTGCTGCAAAAAACTTGCAAATAACTTGTGACTGGATAACTCGAGACAAGGTGCTACAGCTATTAAAGAAAATTAATGTAAATAAAGCTCCGGGGCCTGACTGTATTCACCCACGAGTACTTAAGGAGCTAAGTGGGGAAATAAGTGAACCTCTGTATTTAATTTTTCAAGATTCTTTTGTTTCAGGTGTTGTACCGGAGGATTGGAGGAAGGCAGATGTTGTTCCTATATTTAAAAAGGGTTCAAAATCCTTGCCTGGAAATTATAGACCTGTGAGCTTAACTTCTGTAACTGGGAAAATATTTGAAGGGCTATTAAGGGATAATATTCAGGAATTCATTGGGAAGAACTTTGTTATTAGCAATAATCAGCATGGTTTTATGAAACATAGGTCATGTCAAACTAACCTAATTGCATTCTACGAAGAAGTAAGTAGAAGTATAGATCAGGGTGTTGCAGTGGATGTGATCTACTTGGACTTTGCCAAGGCATTTGATACGGTTCCTCACAATAGGTTAGTCTTCAAACTAAAAGAAATTGGTCTAGATGAATATTCCTGTTCTTGGGTAGAACATTGGCTTAAGGACAGAGTACAACGAGTTGTCATTAATGGTAAATTTTCAGGCTGGACAAAAGTGGTAAGTGGTGTCCCTCAGGGTTCTGTTTTGGGACCACTTCTATTTAACATATTTATAAATGATCTTGAAATAGGCATTGAAAGCCATGTATCAGTGTTTGCAGATGACACAAAACTTTGTAAAGTAATAAAATGTGAGCAGGATATTGCTTTGTTGCAGAGAGATTTGGATAGATTGGGGGACTGGGCACTAAAATGGCAGATGAAATTTAACATAGAGAAATGCAAAGTTATGCACTTCGGGGTTAAGAATGCACAAGCAACTTACACACTAAATGGTAGTGAATTAGGGATAACCACACACGAGAAGGATTTGGGCATTGTTATAGACAACAAATTAGGCAGCAATATGCAATGTCAATCTGCAGTTGCTAAGGCCAGTAAGATTTTGTCATGTATAAATAGGGGCATAAATTCTCGGGATGAAAATATAATTTTGCCTCTTTATAAATCGCTGGTAAGACCACACCTTGAATATGCTGTGCAATTTTGGGCGCCTGTTCTAAAGAAGGATATCATGGCACTGGAGAGGGTCCAGAGACGAGCTACAAAATTGATAAAAGGAATGGAGCATTTTAGTTATGAAGAAAGGTTACAAAAATTAAATCTGTTTCGTTTGGAAAAACGGCGCCTGAGAGGGGATATGATAACTTTATACAAATATATTCGGGGCCAGTACAAACCTTTATCTGGAAATCTATTCATAAACAGGGTTATACATAGGACACGAGGTCACACATTTAGGCTGGAAGAAAGGAGATTTCATCTAAGGCAAAGAAAAGGTTTTTTTACAGTAAGAACAATAAGGATATGGAATTCTCTGCCTGAAGAGGTGGTTTTGTCAGAGTCCATACAGATGTTTAAACTGAAATTGGATAAATACTTACAAAAACATAACATACAGGGATATAATTTCTAATTAGTGGGGTAATAGCTGATTGATCCAAGGAGACATCTGACTGCTATTTTGGGGTCAAGAAGGAATTTTTTCCTAGTTTGTGGCAAAATTGGAAGTGCTTCAGACCAGGTTTTTTGCCTTCTTTTGCCTTCTTTTGGATCAACAGCAACAACATTTCTGAGGAAGGCTGAACTTGATGGACGCAAGTCTCTTTTCAGCTATGTAACTATGTAACATACATACATACATATACACATACATACATACACACATACACATACATATACACACACACATATATATATATATATACATACACACACACATACACACATACATATATATATATATATATATATATATATATACATATACATATACATATATACACATACACACACACATATTTTGTTTTAATTAGTTTTATTTATATATAGGTATAGGTATATATATATAGCGATATAGATATAAAATATATATTTTATATATTATTTCATTTTAAGTGTATTTTAATCATATATATATTTTAATATCAAAATACAGTTAGAACAAAATTACACATTTTTAAAATTATTTATTTTTCATTTTTTTATTTTTCATTTTTAACATTTATATATTTTTTATATTATATATATACTGTGTATATATATATATATATAAAATATTAATATCATTCTATGTGTATTTTGAGATATATATATATATATATATTATATTGTGAATTTTGTTTTATTTTTCTATACTTGTGGCTTTGGTAACAGTAAAAATGGGTCCAGAGTACAAATGACTTCTCTGGAAGCTTATATTGGCGATCTGGAGAAGCAAATTGCAACATTGAGACAGACTAACAATCTTGAAAGGGGTGTACTGCTCATTGAGCAAAGTTCAGTGGGGGCCTCTAGTGGACTGGAGGGAGATAAAGTAGCTTGGTAACGGTATCATGTGGGGGAGGGGCAGGGAGAACAAAGAAAAAGATTCAGCTAGTCCTGACTTTGTGCATCCTAACAAATTTGCCCATTTGAGTGAAGATGTTGGGAGCATCAGCTCAGAAGTAGCTGTACTGGAGGAAGCTGTTCCTAATAACAAACAGGTAACAACCCCTCTGTATGGGTGGGGTTGAGAACAGAGTAAACGGTAGACAGGGTGTGGTGGTAGGGGTCTCTATTAGTAAGAATGTAAACAGGGTAATTTGCCTCTCTGATCATCACAACCAGACAGGTTGCGGTTTCCTGAGTCCGGCATGTGGCAGACAGAGTGGATGGATTATTGGGAGGGGCTGGGGATGAGCCAGTTGTCATGATCCATATTGGTACCAATGACAAATTTAGAGGAAAACGGAAGATCCTAAAGAATGAGTTCAGGGAATTAGGAAGTAAACTGAAGAAAATTACCACTAGAGGTGCTTCCTGTGTCAGTGCTGCACAGTGTGCAGCACCTACATTCAGGGCCTCTGCAGCCAATCCTATGGCAGAGCATTGGATTGGCTGAGATGATCAAGCTTGATGATCTCAGCCAGAGGCAGGGCCAGTCGAGGGGAGACCAGCACGGCGTGGGGAGAAAAAAAAAGTGAATAAAAACACTTTTTAAATACTCACAGAAACACACACCATGACACAGACACTCACACTGACAGAATTACACATATTACCTGTGGGTGACCAGCTGGGTGTGCTCGTGGCCGCTGGGGGAGGTCTGCTGCCGGCCGCGGCGCAGGGGGAGATCTGCTGGTGGCCGCTGGGGAAGCTGGCTGTTCTGTCTCTTCTCCCCTGCCCTCGTGCGCTGCTTAATGAGACCGGGGCTGGAATATGACGTCATATTCCGTCCCCGGTCTCATTAAGCTGCGCGCTGGGAAGCAGAGACAGAACAGCCAGCGGCCGCCAGCAGACCCAGGTGCCGAAATTTCCCGGTATCCCGGTGGGCCAGTCCGGCCCTGCGTGAGGGTGAAGAGTTAAAAACCTGGGAATATGCTCCTTAGTCTCAAAGAGAAATATATATATATATATATTTATTGTGTGTGCACATAGATGTAAAGTCCACGAAAATAAATAATAGTAAGGCTTCTAAAGAGGACAAAGTTAAACTATAGGGACATCCAGTATGTGGACCAATATACAAGAGAAAGGGAGCATAAGTACAGACTGCTCCGTACAAAAAAAACAGAAAAAAGCCTGAATGGAATGATTCTACTCACCAGAACAAATACAATAAGCTGTAGTTGTTCTGGTGACTATAATGTCCATTTAATAATTCAATGTATTTCTTCCAATATCTTTGCTGGCCCTTTGATTTTGCACACAGAAATTATCTGTATACCAATCTGTTGTTGAAGCTCAATTGCAAACAAAGTAAAGCAAACAAAGTAAAGCCTTTTGTTTTGCAACTAGTGTAGATGACTGAGGAATACAGATTACTCACAGTATTTCTATGTGTAATCTCATTATGTTATGTTTGTAAATTCAATGCAAGTACTATGGTTACCTGGTCAACATATTTATATTCGAACACCACATAATCGCCTAGATTATCTGGGGAATTGAAAGTGTGTAGTCACACATTTATAATCATACATTAATAAATATAGAATTTTATTAGTGGTATTTTTATAGTTTTTAATTAGACAGATGCATACACAATTTTGATTTGAATATTTTTTGTATATTTAGGTCATCACAAAAGGCAGACGATCACTTTGTATGAGATCATACAAAACACAGGATTATTCATTAAAGACCAGCCTAACCTGTTAGAAAAGTTATGGTGGAGATTCACACACACACAAAAAAAAAAGGTTATTTAGGTTATTAGGTTAATTTCACATTTATGGCCAAAATAGCCTAATTAAAACCAGAATAGATTTGAAGATTTTTTTCCCCCAATTCCTATATTTTTTTACAAAAATTTGAAATTCACTTTGAATTCCTGACAGCAGTGCTCACTTTAGTGAATAAACCTTTGAATGTGGATCTTCGCGTAAACCTTTGTACATAGTAACTCCTTAACAGTGTACATTACTATTCTCCCATAAAATACAAAGAAACAGCCTTAAAAAATATTGCTTTGTCATAGTTTGGCAGTAATAATTACATATAGAATTAGACATTATATTTGAATATATGATTAATTATCTTTTTTAAATTACCATTAATTCCATCATTGTCTTTGGAACAAAAATAAATAAATAATAAAACTAAGGAAATACTGTTATTCTATGCTTAATTTGGCAGATCTTTCAGTTGATGATTTCTCAGGTAAGAGAGAAATGTTATAGTATTGTTTAACTTCATGTTCATCTCATTCAGCAAACATTCTGAGGCCTGCTCTATTTACCAAACAGTCAACAGAAAGATCTCACTCCATTACCTCCTCATTCCCTTTCCATATTATCAGTGGCTGCTTATTCTTTAATTCTCTCTAGCCATCACCACAATATTCATCCTGCAATCTTGTCTCAACTTTCATTTTAACCTTTAGATCATAAGCTATCTAGCAAAGCACTTTGTATAAAAACTTTAAAGGCTAGATCACAGATCACGTGCACGTTGGTGCGTTAGAATTGGCAGTAATACTTATAGTAACAGCCTAGTTAATATAGAATAAAAGCATTCAGTGTATCCCCATGTGGTGGAGCAGTTTGGGGTTTTTCTGAGTTGTGTTCTTTTGACAAGCATGTCCTGAGTAGTCGCATATAGCAACATAGCAGTAAACAAGTCATGAAAGTGCGCAAATAGTTCTGAATTCAATACAGACTCAGGGATTCCACCAGTATGGAGAGGTTTTCTATCTTCTAAATGTATACAGGATTCATGTTCTTTAACCACAGGATTACTATGCCTGCTTGGCCGTGCTGTGTTGTTCTCCAGTGATGTCTTTCCAGATATCATGCTTGAAATGGAAAAGAACCTCTCACTCATTGAAGTCAAGTAAATGTTGCATTTTTTTGTCTCCATGATAGAGATGTTATCTAATAATTCAATCCTGTAGTATTTGCAGATGTAAGAGATGAGGGACACCACATCCTACTTTTTAGGAAGGTTAGATTCCATTGGTCCAGATATGGAAAAACTGCAATGATTAATCATTAATCTGAAAGACGAGGTTCCAGCAAGGGGGGGGGGTGGGGGAGGGGTGGAGGGGTAGGATAAAATATACAGGAACATAAGAATCAGTCATTATTTGGATCATCGTTATAGTGCTACTGTACAGTAGAACAGTATATGGAGAGACTTCAGGTTAATTTGCTTTCAGTTAGAATGGAATGATACATCTTCAACCAGCATACTTGTGAGACAAAAAAAAATCCTTAGCAAAAAAATATATATTTTTTTAACTTATGTATAGTCCAAGGCAACTTAGTGTCACCAAACCTTGCATAAAATAGCACAGTAATAACAGTATCTCTTGAAGACTAGCAAGTTTGGTGGATTGTGATTTAAAGATTTGATAGCTACAGCTACTATCACACTAAGTCTTACTTTCCCATTTAATAAAGCAATTCATGACTAAATATTAATCTTAATGAATCATGCTGGTGAGCCCCTTATCAGACAAAAAGTCTACCAAGAACATTACGGGTTTCCAGCGGTCAATTTGAATTCACTAGGCTCATGTATAAAATATTTAGCTTTTGCCATCAAACACTTTCATCCAGTGTCTTTGGCAGAGGTGCACTAATGAGTTGCTCAGAAGTGCTTGGCAATTTTGGGTCGATAACCAGGCTTTCCATGGTTTCTGCTGTCTGAAAAAAAAAAAGGGGGGAGAAAAAAAAAGGATTAATTCAAATAATTTTATGTTAGGTATATTTTATCAGTCTCCTTTGAAAAATGCTCAAAGAGCGTTTTAAAAATAAAGTTTTCTTAAGCCAGCATCGGGTGAAGCTCCCCGATGCTGTTTGGCGCACCCCCGTCTAACCTCACGGGAGTCTTACCGATGTCCATTCAAAGGCTTCTCTTAGAGAAGCCTTTAAATGGATAATTTTACTGGCGTATGCATGCATTTTGAGAGGCAAGGAAGAGGAGGGAGAGAGATAAGCAGATAGAGGGAGGGCAGGGATAAAAAAAAAAATAATAATAAAAAAAGTAAAATAAATAATAATTGCCGATAGGATTGGGAAGAGGGAGGGGAGACAAGAGCCTGAAAGAGAAATGCGGTTACATCTGTTGGCAGCGTGCAGTGACATTTTATTCACAAAATTGACATCAAGCAGCCCAGCCTATGTCACGTGTGCTGGTGGTTCAACTTGCCCCCGACACTCAAGTGCCAAATACTCTGGATGTGGAGTGTTTCAAATTGAAACTGCACATCCAGACTCCTACCACCATGACCAATTCAAAAAGTGGTGTATGGAGTAACCCTTTAAACTCGAAATAGTAGACTTTGGAAAATTCTCTTATTCAGCTATTCTTCCAGTTTAGCTATCTTGGCATTCAATTTTACTTTGAATTCTCACTTCAGTGAGCTGCATTGATTCATCACAGGAGACGTGGCATTCTGCATTTATACCTCTTAGCCTTGTAGGAATCGTGAAAGTTTCATGCGCCTTATTCTAAATACCATTGATGAGGCCCCCCACATATGGCAAAAATAAGAAACACAAATGTGAGATGGCCTCACCAAAAAAAAAAAAAAACGATAGAACCCCATTTAGAGTAAGGCGGTAGTGAATTTTAGGGGAAAGGAGGGCAGTGACACAGTAAGTGAGAGAGTAAACACCATATAACTATAACAATTCTGAATTCATTAATGCAAACACACACTGACCGCACTTCCCACATATATGAATGCATTAATTGATAGACTATAAACAAAGTACACATACACCCCAAAGAAAATAAATCAACATAAATACACAGGAAGGATGGCACAAATTTCTACTGCACAGAATGCTTGTCTTTGATATCGGTGGAATTAATAGGACACTATAGGCACCCTTAGAGAAACTGCAATTTTACATTGCAGAGTTAAGACAGGACTAGAGGCGCTTCCTGGACTTTCACATAGTTTGACTTGCTTTGCAAGAGCACGTCCAGCATCTTCTAAAACCCCACAGGGGACTTCCTAGTGGGAAAGCTCAATTCCCCCCGTGCTTGTTGCGCATGCACATCAGATCATCCTTTGGGTGATAAAGAACCCGACCCAGCACAGAGGGACCTAAGTGTTGGAATCAGGTACTTCTTGTCACCGGGGGAGAAAAGGGGGGAGGGAGCGAGGGATCCTTTAGTGTTAGGAATACATCTTTATTTTCATAGCACTAAAGTTTTCCTTTAAGCAATGAGACCCAAATATTTTTCAAATTTCTCCCTCTCTGCCTGCCCATCAGATATTTACGTAATATACGTAAACACAACACAGATTAAAGAATTCAACTTGTCCTAAACAAATCATTCTTAATATCAGACAAAGTTATAAAGCCTGCTTTCATTATGACACAGAGAATTGGAACAAAGTGGAATCGCCACTATTTACATGCAGAATCCTTAAAATAAAACATAGCCTTACCCTATGTTTGAGATACGACAGGTAAGTATCCCATCCCACAGTGATCACATTAATGTAAATAACACGGTACTTTGGAGGCAAAAAGTAGAAGTTCACCATTTGAGCTGCAGGCCACACAGTCCAGTCTGCCTGAAAAGATTGAAACATTTGTAATTTAAGATTGCATTTGCTTAGAAAATTCAGGCCCAATATATTCTGATCAAAAGTACAGCCACCAAAAATGCATTATGGGGACAAATATGTAAAGTGAAAAATTCACTATAGAAACAAAAAAAAAAAATGTATATACAGATTTTCTTTACTTAAGTGGTTTGCAGCTATCGATGTACATGGAAAAAATAGCATTTTTATATATTCTACTTTTCAACAGTAGTCCATTCTACAAATCAGCAATACAATGCTTAATGACTAAAAATTATACAAGTAACACTTTATTAACTAATAATTTCGTATGAATGAGACCACCCTGCATAAACTCTCGGCTCTGAGAATGGCTGATAACTCAAGTGATTTGTAAAATTCCACAATTCCATGCTGCCTATCAATTTCACCACTCACTCTGCACACACAACCTGAACTAAGCTCACTCTTGCCCGCTGTGCCGACTGCTACTAAGAGCCCGGGCTATATGTTAACTGCCAGTTGTGGTATAATTGCCATCAATTTATTGAGCTATTCCATTAATCTTATCCCCCTTCTCCTCGGGGATAAACTACTTATTCCATCACCCTCTGGTGGGTGGATGATTATAGTATATGAATAGACCCCAAAGACCAGAATGAGATGCTCCTCATTGGTTTGTAGCTTTCTGGAGATTGAGGGGTCTGCCGCTTGGACAGTGTTAGCAATTTTAGAAGGTAGGTTTTTTTTTGTTTGTTTTTTGCTGAATTGTTTAATGCTTTATCTGTAACACATTAAACTGTAGGCACTACATTTTTAAATATAAACCAAAAATAAGCTTAAAGTGGAGAGCTTAATCATTCATTCATCAATCATTCAAGTATTTTTTAACTCGTATCTTGTGTGTTGGTGCAAGCACAGTGTCTTTGTGGCTGATTAAGCACTCCACTTTCCTTTGATTTTCATGTTGGTGCATCAATTAAAGTAAAGGGCACTAAAGTTTGAAGAAGCAAATTATTTCATGAGATTTAGAATAAGGTTAAAAGGTGATTTTGTAAAACTACCTTTGCCCATTTTAAGCACTTTGTGCATCTTGTCTAAGTTTTCAATATACATTACCTTAATGCAAACATGTTCATTTGGTGATACAAGATAAACTGTTACATCAATTAACCTCTTAGTGACGGCCACCATGTTGGGTGTGGCGCAGCCACTTGTGCACTTTGTGATGACCTCAGAAAGCTGTTCCTGCTGGGAATAAGCGATTTCTTGATACCTCACTAGTTAGGCATTATATAAATCGTGATGTACCTTAAGTCAGCTATCACAGGAACATCAATCCCAAGTGACTGCCATGCACCAGTGGCATAACTACAATGGTCACAGGGGTTGCAGCGGCAACCGGGCCCCATCACTACTACCTGCGTCCGTGGACCACCTGCATACCATCAGGAGGGGAGCAGCAGTGCAGGACCTGTGATCCCAGGGTGACCGGCAGGAGGGGAGCAATGTGCTGTGCTGCTCCCCTCCTGCCGCTGTGTGTAACGCGGCAGAGCAGTCTGACAAAGTGCTCACTGAGGGGGAATGGGACAAATGAAGGGGCTTGCTTGGGGAGATGAGACACATTGAGAGGCTTTCTTGGGGGTTAGAGGATGACATGGAGGGAGTTGGGTGAGATTGAAACACCTGGAGGGGATATAAGGTATAGGGTGAGGCAATGAGACACGCAGAGGGGCTTGGGGGTGCAGTGAGACACACGGAGGGGCTTGGGGCTGGGAAGGAGGGACAGAGAAACATGGAGGGGCTGGGTGGAGGGACAGAGAAACACGGAGGGGCTGAGTGGAGGGACAGAGAAACACGGAGGGGCTGGGTGGAGGGACAGAGAAACACGGAGGGGCTGGGTGGAGGGACAGAGAAACACGGAGGGGCTGGGTGGAGGGACAGAGAAACACGGAGGGGCTGGGTGGAGGGACAGAGAAACACGGAGGGGCTGAGTGGAGGGACAGAGAAACACGGAGGGGCTGAGTGGAGGGACAGAGAAACACGGAGGGGCTGAGTGGAGGGACAGAGAAACACGGAGGGGCTGAGTGGAGGGACAGAGAAACACGGAGGGGCTGAGGGGAGGGACAGAGAAAC